>OY744520.1:129397425-129454925 GCA_963556195.1 Sepiola atlantica | reverse complement strand
TTATTATTATTATTATTATTATTATTATTATTATTATTATTATTATTATTATTATTATTATTATTATTATTATTATTATTATTATTATTATTATTATTATTATTATTATTATTATTATTATTATTATTATTATTATTATTATTATTATTATTATTATTATTATTATTATTATTATTATTATTATTATTATTATTATTATTATTATTATTATTATTATTATTATTATTATTATTATTATTATTATTATTATTATTATTATTATTATTATTATTATTATTATTATTATTATTATTATTATTATTATTATTATTATTATTATTATTATTATTATTATTATTATTATTATTATTATTATTATTATTATTATTATTATTATTATTATTATTATTATTATTATTATTATTATTATTATTATTATTATTATTATTATTATTATTATTATTATTATTATTATTATTATTATTATTATTATTATTATTATTATTATTATTATTATTATTATTATTATTATTATTATTATTATTATTATTATTATTATTATTATTATTATTATTATTATTATTATTATTATTATTATTATTATTATTATTATTATTATTATTATTATTATTATTATTATTATTATTATTATTATTATTATTATTATTATTATTATTATTATTATTATTATTATTATTATTATTATTATTATTATTAT
Source organism: Sepiola atlantica (assembly GCA_963556195.1). NCBI lineage: Eukaryota > Metazoa > Mollusca > Cephalopoda > Sepiida > Sepiolidae > Sepiola > Sepiola atlantica. The sequence continues at coordinate 129,454,228 of OY744520.1, read as the reverse complement.
TATTATTATTATTATTATTATTATTATTATTATTATTATTATTATTATTATTATTATTATTATTATTATTATTATTATTATTATTATTATTATTATTATTATTATTATTATTATTATTATTATTATTATTATTATTATTATTATTATTATTATTATTATTATTATTATTATTATTATTATTATTATTATTATTATTATTATTATTATTATTATTATTATTATTATTATTATTATTATTATTATTATTATTATTATTATTATTATTATTATTATTATTATTATTATTATTATTATTATTATTATTATTATTATTATTATTATTATTATTATTATTATTATTATTATTATTATTATTATTATTATTATTATTATTATTATTATTATTATTATTATTATTATTATTATTATTATTATTATTATTATTATTATTATTATTATTATTATTATTATTATTATTATTATTATTATTATTATTATTATTATTATTATTATTATTATTATTATTATTATTATTATTATTATTATTATTATTATTATTATTATTATTATTATTATTATTATTATTATTATTATTATTATTATTATTATTATTATTATTATTATTATTATTATTATTATTATTATTATTATTATTATTATTATTATTATTATTATTATTATTATTATTATTATTATTATTATTATTATTATTATTATTATTATTATTATTATTATTATTATTATTATTATTATTATTATTATTATTATTATTATTATTATTATTATTATTATTATTATTATTATTATTATTATTATTATTATTATTATTATTATTATTATTATTATTATTATTATTATTATTATTATTATTATTATTATTATTATTATTATTATTATTATTATTATTATTATTATTATTATTATTATTATTATTATTATTATTATTATTATTATTATTATTATTATTATTATTATTATTATTATTATTATTATTATTATTATTATTATTATTATTATTATTATTATTATTATTATTATTATTATTATTATTATTATTATTATTATTATTATTATTATTATTATTATTATTATTATTATTATTATTATTATTATTATTATTATTATTATTATTATTATTATTATTATTATTATTATTATTATTATTATTATTATTATTATTATTATTATTATTATTATTATTATTATTATTATTATTATTATTATTATTATTATTATTATTATTATTATTATTATTATTATTATTATTATTATTATTATTATTATTATTATTATTATTATTATTATTATTATTATTATTATTATTATTATTATTATTATTATTATTATTATTATTATTATTATTATTATTATTATTATTATTATTATTATTATTATTATTATTATTATTATTATTATTATTATTATTATTATTATTATTATTATTATTATTATTATTATTATTATTATTATTATTATTATTATTATTATTATTATTATTATTATTATTATTATTATTATTATTATTATTATTATTATTATTATTATTATTATTATTATTATTATTATTATTATTATTATTATTATTATTATTATTATTATTATTATTATTATTATTATTATTATTATTATTATTATTATTATTATTATTATTATTATTATTATTATTATTATTATTATTATTATTATTATTATTATTATTATTATTATTATTATTATTATTATTATTATTATTATTATTATTATTATTATTATTATTATTATTATATTATTATTATTATTATTATTATTATTATTATTATTATTATTATTATTATTATTATTATTATTATTATTATTATTATTATTATTATTATTATTATTATTATTATTATTATTATTATTATTATTATTATTATTATTATTATTATTATTATTATTATTATTATTATTATTATTATTATTATTATTATTATTATTATTATTATTATTATTATTATTATTATTATTATTATTATTATTATTATTATTATTATTATTATTATTATTATTATTATTATTATTATTATTATTATTATTATTATTATTATTATTATTATTATTATTATTATTATTATTATTATTATTATTATTATTATTATTATTATTATTATTATTATTATTATTATTATTATTATTATTATTATTATTATTATTATTATTATTATTATTATTATTATTATTATTATTATTATTATTATATTATTATTATTATTATTATTATTATTATTATTATTATTATTATTATTATTATTATTATTATTATTATTATTATTATTATTATTATTATTATTATTATTATTATTATTATTATTATTATTATTATTATTATTATTATTATTATTATTATTATTATTATTATTATTATTATTATTATTATTATTATTATTATTATTATTATTATTATTATTATTATTATTATTATTATTATTATTATATTATTATATTATTATTATTATTATTATTATTATTATTATTATTATTATTATTATTATTATTATTATTATTATTATTATTATTATTATTATTATTATTATTATTATTATTATTATTATTATTATTATTATTATTATTATTATTATTATTATTATTATTATTATTATTATTATTATTATTATTATTATTATTATTATTATTATTATTATTATTATTATTATTATTATTATTATTATTATTATTATTATTATTATTATTATTATTATTATTATTATTATTATTATTATTATTATTATTATTATTATTATTATTATTATTATTATTATTATTATTATTATTATTTTATTATTATTATTATTATTATTATTATTATTATTATTATTATTATTATTATTATTATTATTATTATTATTATTATTATTATTATTATTATTATTATTATTATTATTATTATTATTATTATTATTATTATTATTATTATTATTATTATTATTATTATTATTATTATTATTATTATTATTATTATTATTATTATTATTATTATTATTATTATTATTATTATTATTATTATTATTATTATTATTATTATTATTATTATTATTATTATTATTATTATTATTATTATTATTATTATTATTATTATTATTATTATTATTATTATTATTATTATTATTATTATTATTATTATTATTATTATTATTATTATTATTATTATTATTATTATTATTATTATTATTATTATTATTATTATTATTATTATTATTATTATTATTATTATTATTATTATTATTATTATTATTATTATTATTATTATTATTATTATTATTATTATTATTATTATTATTATTATTATTATTATTATTATTATTATTATTATTATTATTATTATTATTATATTATTATTATTATTATTATTATTATTATTATTATTATTATTATTATTATTATTATTATTATTATTATTATTATTATTATTATTATTATTATTATTATTATTATTATTATTATTATTATTATTATTATTATTATTATTATTATTATTATTATTATTATTATTATTATTATTATTATTATTATTATTATTATTATTATTATTATTATTATTATTATTATTATTATTATTATTATTATTATTATTATTATTATTATTATTATTATTATTATTATTATTATTATTATTATTATTATTATTATTATTATTATTATTATTATTATTATTATTATTATTATTATTATTATTATTATTATTATTATTATTATTATTATTATTATTATTATTATTATTATTATTATTATTATTATTATTATTATTATTATTATTATTATTATTATTATTATTATTATTATTATTATTATTATTATTATTATTATTATTATTATTATTATTATTATTATTATTATTATTATTATTATTATTATATTATTATTATTATTATTATTATTATTATTATTATTATTATTATTATTATTATTATTATTATTATTATTATTATTATTATTATTATTATTATTATTATTATTATTATTATTATTATTATTATTATTATTATTATTATTATTATTATTTTATTATTATTATTATTATTATTATTATTATTATTATTATTATTATTATTATTATTATTATTATTATTATTATTATTATTATTATTATTATTATTATTATTATTATTATTATTATTATTATTATTATTATTATTATTATTATTATTATTATTATATTATTATTATTATTATTATTATTATTATTATTATTATTATTATTATTATTATTATTATTATTATTATTATTATTATTATTATTATTATTATTATTATTATTATTATTATTATTATTATTATTATTATTATTATTATTATTATTATTATTATTATTATTATTATTATTATTATTATTATTATTATTATTATTATTATTATTATTATTATTATTATTATTATTATTATTATTATTATTATTATTATTATTATTATTATTATTATTATTATTATTATTATTATTATTATTATTATTATTATTATTATTATTATTATTATTATTATTATTATTATTATTATTATTATTATTATTATTATTATATTATTATTATTATTATTATTATTATTATTATTATTATTATTATTATTATTATTATTATTATTATTATTATTATTATTATTATTATTATTATTATTATTATTATTATTATTATTATTATTATTATTATTATTATTATTATTATTATTATTATTATTATTATTATTATTATTATTATTATTATTATTATTATTATTATTATTATTATTATTATTATTATTATTATTATTATTATTATTATTATTATTATTATTATTATTATTATTATTATTATTATTATATTATTATTATTATTATTATTATTATTATTATTATTATTATTATTATTATTATTATTATTATTATTATTATTATTATTATTATTATTATTATTATTATTATTATTATTATTATTATTATTATTATTATTATTATTATTATTATTATTATTATTATTATTATTATTATTATTATTATTATTATTATTATTATTATTATTATTATTATTATTATTATTATTATTATTATTATTATTATTATTATTATTATTATTATTATTATTATTATTATTATTATTATTATTATTATTATTATTATTATTATTATTATTATTATTATTATTATTATTATTATTATTATTAATATTATTATTATTATTATTATTATTATTATTATTATTATTATTATTATTATTATTATTATTATTATTATTATTATTATTATTATTATTATTATTATTATTATTATTATTATTATTATTATTATTATTATTATTATTATTATTATTATTATTATCCGTTAGTAAATATTAGTTTCGTTGCTGAACATTTATCAACATCCATATCCTAAAACCTGAAGCAATTGCTTAATCGATTTTGGAGTCGACAATGTGCATATTTCGCCTTGTGCCGAGATCCTAGGAGATAAAAATAGTCTTCAGAATTAAAAAAAAAAAGTAAAAACACTCGAGCGGATGCCTAAACACGTGCAATTTAGTGCGGACGCAACATGATATCGGTCACCCCGTCAAACGTTCTCTAATTTCGTAGAACAATCCTTTCTTTTTTATGGTTCTATGTGTGTCATTATTTCAGCCACTCCTTGAAGCCATTTTATAACAATGTGGTAAAACGTGGTAAAGTGGTTCCAAACGACTCCATCAATTGTGAAATGTCTTACTTAAGTACAACTTGTGTGTGAACGTTTCTATTTCAAGTATCGATTTTTGTTTCCCTTCTGCGAACATAAAAGATCGATAAAAGTTGAGAAGATCAATTGGCCGTGTGTTCATTGTCTCGGTTCGAGATAGGTTGCCAATCGTTAAGTGAAACTTGTAGACTTAACTCAGAGATAAGGACCTTTCTTTTTGTTTTATTGTTTTCTTTAAAATTGATAGCCAAACTGTAGCCCAAATGGATTTATTCGAGATCCTTCGAAGAGGATTTACAATTATACGTAATCAACACTGATTGGTTAATTTCTTCTGAAATAAAATAGCTCTCAATACTTACTATAATTTAGCATAGTTAGCTCAAAGATTAATACAGTCTGTGTTAATGTGTGTATTCGTTATATTTGAATCATAGCTGAAAAAGTTGAGCAGCGCTGTCCTTTAAAAGAGTGGCTTAGGTAGTTGAGTATGTAAAAACAGAAAGAAAAGACACACGTATTTTTTTATTAAGAAAAAAGCATAAAATAAAAATCAAGAAAGACTTAAACAAAAGCCTCTTCTTAATCTGAAAACATATACGATAAGTGTCACTATTGTTATACGACAACTGCGTATATCTTACATTTCTCCATCCACGTGTCTAACAGAAGACGAGATTTCCATAAACACAGTTTCTTTGCAACAGTTCATTTTCTGTGGAAGACATTCATACGTGACTGCTTCTCTGCAGAATCCATCACACCATATTTTTAGAAAGAAAAACACCTGTCCATATCTCTGACCCAGGATGCAATTAAAAATCAAAGCTTATACCGATCTCAGACACGACTTTCTACCGTCAAATCTTTTTGAGAAACTCCAGGGCACTATTAATATTTTATTAGCATTATTTATTATTATATCTTTAAGTCTGTTGTCGCATCATGTACCGATAAAAGCAATTAGGGCGTCTTATGTAATTTTATTAATAACGAAAAATTTAACAAATGAAACCGGTCTTATTTTTCTCGTGTAATATTACTTAACTATTAGGATCATATCCAGATTGTGTCAGTATATACTTTACTATTTCATGCGGGTAACACCCTTCGTTCTCGGGGGATGACGGCTACCCCTGGTAGCGTGCATGTGGTATGAGAGCTTTATAGTTTAGCAAAGTGTACCGTACTTGTTCTAAACAAGCTTATGTCTACTGGCATGGATACATCCACGACGAATGGAAACAACTATGAGATAAACAGAGACTGACTGGTTTTATCTTAGTCTTTACCCTTTCCTGGACTAGTTTGTTTGTCATGAGAATCTAGGTTACTGCCCCATTTCGCACATAGTTATTAGTACGCAATACGGATTCATACATTTCATTTAGGTATGAGTTAATAGGAATTTTCCTAATTTATAAATCGCGGCTTCTGGTATTTGCAATCGTGTAACTATCTTAATACTGACGAAGCTCATGTAAGTGTTCCTATTTATATCCGATGGAAAACGTATTTTTAACCTGATAAAGGTAGGATTAGAATCCTTAATTTTACTAAAGTAGAGTTGATACATATTTTCTAATTTCATATTTTCTTATATATTATGATCACGCAGAATACATGCTTAAATATTCCATGGTTAAAGCATGCTAAGAAAATCACTTTTCATTAGAAATTAGCCGTAAATTGCAATTATTATACTTTGTGATCTATCTCTTCCTAAGTGTCTGCCTATCAGCTTATTTATGTCTTAAAAAGCTAAGTTTTGATTTGAGCTTTTTATTTTTATAGATTGTTAACGTTTTTGTGATTCAAACAATTTAACCTGACTTTTGTGGGTGGCCCAACGCGTTACATATTGTATTAAAAAAGTTCTTATGTTTAGTTTTATAAATTATGCCTCGTGTTTGAGTTGACCTTAGATCTATAGCACTTAATAGGTCACTATAAAGGTCCGAAATTGGGTTATCATAACTAATGAAGTGTTTGTCACACCATAGGCTGGGTTTGAGTAGATTTATGTTTTGTTAGAAAAAAATAAAACATTACAAATTTGGCGAAAGTAAAAAGGCGTAAGAAAGATAGATTTAGTGGTTTGGGGTCGGATGCAGGTTTAGTAAACGTGTGTTACGAACGTTTTGTCAAAGTGTATACGAATAGATCAATATTGTATTCGGGAGTTGTGGAAAATGTAACATAGATTCTTCAAGGTCAATACAAGATAAACATTCAACGCTGAACACTTCAGACACCAAGTTTTTACTGTAAACAAGGCCTTTGTAGGTAATTGTTCATAATTAATTTCCCCATAGAATTATCTCTATGAAAGATGACGCGTTTGAGCATTCCTGTCTTTCTTCAATCGTCAAATACCGCCGGAAACACGTACGGATTCATCCTGGGGCCAACATTTTTCCTAATCTTCATTAAAAATCTGCCAAATAATATCATGAGATAAATAATTGACATCTTCACAAATGACACAAGTGTCTATCACTACGACTTGAAGAACGCTGTTGATCAAGCTCTCGCTCATTTCCTCTCTTCACACCTGGAGCAAGTGTTGCAATAAAAAAAAATTGGCATGTTTATATATTTAAACTACAAACACTATTTTACTGCTAGTTGAAATATATGTATCTTTCTTTAAACAGCTCCATGATTAGATAAGATCTTTGGAATGATTTTCACTCCATACATAAAATAGAAGACGTGTATGGAATATGTTCATAATGTATTTGGGGAAATTCCAAATTCATGCTTCAATCTTCTATGTATGGCCAAAGATGAAATACTGCTGCCATATCTGCAAACTAGCAGACATAGCAACTATTTGAGTCGTGAGAGAATACACCATAGACTAAAACCTAATGGGAAGTATCCCTTCTCTTCCTTAAAAAGTTTACACTGAAGATACGTTGCCAGTCTGTTTTAATCTGTATTTTCATAGAATGTGGTCGACTGAGCTCTAGTCTTTTGTAAGACGTGCATAGCAGAGGCTCGTCTTCCCACAACATAAAATGTAGATTCTCTTCTATCTCTATGTACCTAACGTCAAGCGGAGTTTCTTATTGACAAATCTTTTTTGCAAGGGTATTCACACGTGTTCAACACATTGCAGGAAGATGGCTTCCCTGATTATTACGACCTAGTGGTCTTCAAATCTAATATCACAAACTTGTTTTTGGCCGCCAAATAAATAATAAACCAACGTTCCTACAATGTATCATTAGTAGTACTTCAAAGCTGTTCCACATTTCTCAGATGCCGATTCTTCTCATCTCATTGGCTTTCCCGCCCCTCGTCATAAAAAAACAAACGGTTATTTAGATGAGTTTAATCCTAATCTTCCTGCACTTACACACGTACTCTTCATATAATATAACCACTGGAAAACGCATGAACGCGCAATTTCCTTGATATAGATTACATAAACACGTATGTTCTGTGAATCATATGCAATCAATCGTTGGCAATGCGTATTGTTTTTCTCCAGTAAATAAACCAAAAGTGTTGATATGCCGTAAAACAAAATAGAAAATTTCATAAAAACACATGAATACGATAATGGTTTGACGGAACATAGTATTAATGACGCGCGACATGTCGTGGAAACGGTAGGCTACACACTTCTTGTTCTCCGCGTTTTCTAACTAGTTATATAAGGAACTAGAACATCGCTGGCTCGCCTGGCTGTTTACACTTTTTGAGAGATTTCTTGGTTTTCGTAAGGTTGTTTGAACTTACAAGGTGAGTAGTAGCAAGGATTCTCATTGTAGGCTTTTACTATAGGTTACACTCCAACGCTCCTCGCTCTCGACAAGGTCCGTTTGGCTTACCCGGATCTTGCCGTAATTTTTTTGCAAGCTTATCGACAACATTTCTTGTGTGAATACGCCTGCTATTACCCATTCTCCTTACCACGGCTTAAACATCTCCGTCGCAACTCTCAAGCTCAAATCTCACGGCCTTCAATTTATTCATGTAGCATTGATCAGCAGCTAAGGTTTCGATTTTCTTCCAATCCGGTTCGAATCATAATGATTCTTTCAATATACTAGCGTTTTACATTTATCTATTTGCCAGCTCTCAAATACCCCAATAGTAGACAGACAGTTTTTAAATGAAGGAATAATGATATCTATACATATACATATTATTATTATTAAATATATATATATATATATATATACATATATATATGTACGTATACATATATGTATATATATGTATATATATATGTATATATATATATATATATATATATAATATAACTAAAAAAACATATGAGTTGCATAAATAATTGCATGTGGAATAAATATATTTTAGGAAGAAAACTATTTTACTGTGCTCATCCGCACTTCCGCACGACTCATTGTCTGTCTCTAAATAACTTTTATTTTTGTCTCTAGCAAACTCTAAATTAAGAAGCAGAAAACATTGCATCGCACAACTGATACCAATTAAGACAAAACGATTGATTTTCAACCCAATCATTGCTAATTTTTTGTGTCTCTCTTTTTCTTATTCACTAAATTTGCTATGAATCAACGTCTACTATATTTCCGCTATGAACTTTGTTTATTTCGTTTTTTTTTCTCTATATTTGAAATATTATTTTTGCAGGAAACTACCAGTTTTATCGATGTATCAGCAAAGTAGGTGTACTTTGCTGTAATTTTTAACTACAATTTCTTTGAAAAGTAAAATGAATGAAATGCAATTGAGGCCAATTTCATTTTCAAAGCAAATGTTTTATTTATTCTCATATAGCCTAATAAAATTTAAAAAAAACATCTATGTGCATACAGACTTACTTATATCTCAAAATAGTTACTTATATATAAGAGTAACATTTTCATATATAGTCAAAAGTACTGTTTAACTATATATCTACGATATGGATTAAATTGTTAGATAAAATTACACGTGTGTTTTTTGCTCGTGACAAAATTACTTTCATAATTGAACATTGAATTATTATCTTCTTTTGCTATTGATCGAATAATTATTGAGTGTAAAATAAAACACATTTTCAAAAATTATATGAACGCACTTCTACGCTTCGCCTGTGAACAAGGTTCAGCATATGTAGCCAGTTCCCACTCCTTGTATTCATAAAATGATCATCACCCTCTCGCTATAGGCATGCTTGATAACTTTTAATTTGTGACGCTTATTATTTATAAACGTAAGATTTAAGAAAATCGAAAGTATTTATGCGATTAAAAAATAAATAAGTTAAACGAAAACAAAAAAGTATTAAGAATTGCTCATTGGTCTTCTCTTTCTTCTCATGATAAAATACACATATCTATTCAGCTTATATAGCGTCCAGCCATTCTTTGTGCATTGCAATTCCTTCATATTGTAAAGTTCTAGATTCTTTGCTGTGCAGGACCTGCTCAACAAAGGCTATCGAAGGGGTGCTCCATTATCTTGTGGTCTGTGCCACAGTCGCATTTGGTTGAGTCACTAAGATAACCTTATCTTCTTAAGGCCTTCTTTAGAACGGATGAAACCTGAGTTGAGTTGGTTCATGCACTTCTATTTAGTCCAGTTGTTATATCCTGGTATGTTGGTTTGGGCAGGAGGTATTAGCATAGTCGTGTTGTGTGGGTGGTTTGGCATGTGTTTTTTCTACATTTAAAGGTGGGCTTCATATAGTGGTGGTGGCTTTCAGTGGATCAGTGCTGGCAAGGAAATTTCCCCGTGATTTTAATCGACTGGGGGCAGGTACATGCCCATGTAAGGGGGCCACTACTCTGGGTCTGCCTGCGCCGCTTTATCCAGATAGCTATCGCTCTTCTGATGACTGCATAGGCGATACCTTGCAATATTTACAGGTCGTTAGTGTTAGTGGGCTTCAGCCAACCAGTGATACAATTTCAACTGTTGTTAAGAATGAGAGTCCAGTTTTTTTTTTAAATTGAGGATTTAACTCACATTGGACTGGAATATGTTGCAGAAGAGTAGCTGAGTGCAAAGGCTGTTGCACGTAATGTATTGGGGCATGCCCCATATGTGGTGTTGGTGAGTTTGCGCAGGATGTTGTTGCGGGTGCTCACGTTTGCCTTTGTCTTCATGATGTTGGATGTTGAATGTAAGGCATATGTCGAGTGTGACGCCGAACTAAGTCGGGGGCTAAGAGTGTGACAGTCGTGTTCGAGACCAATACACATTCTGATGGCACTAAGTTTCTTGTTACTCAAGTTGATAAAAACATACTTCATATGTGCATTAGTGTATTAGGTAATGGCTCCCACTGTTGACATGTTGTTTAATGTCAACCTCTTATAGCATTTGCTTGTTAATTAGCAAGTAATAACTGGTATACAGCGCAACAGTCTGCATGTGGAAGTCATATTGTTGGATATTATTTAATAAACAGCATATACACACATATACAAATATATAACAATATAATAATCTCACAGTATGTGTTTGTCTATAACTAAGGTAGTGTTAACATACAGACAAACACACACACACACACATATATATATATATATATACATATATATATATATATATATATACATATACATATATAATACTAATAATGAAGGCTAAGGGGGAGATGCTAGCAGGCAGATCACCGAGAAGACAGCGCAGATCGTATCGTGATGTAGGTTAGGATTATTGTCACTCAAACTCTAGCAAACACTAAGAAATCATGTTTAACGGCTGTCACGATGACTCAAAATGATTTACATCGGTTAGAGGAAACGGTAATCTGGATAAAAAATTTTATTACTTAGATATCAAGAAACAGCGAACGATCTCTCATAATCACTTGTGTAAAAACGCGTAGTGAATAAATAAAACTGATACTAAAGCTTACATTAAAACATTAGTGTTTCGAACTAACGTACTCTTCAGAGCCAATAGAATGTCTGAAAAAATGACATGGTCCGGTCAATTTATGCTTCTGTTGAACTTCATATCTCTGGTGATTTAAATATTTAAAATTTAGTTTAATACTCTCCGAGATATTCGATAACTTGGCTTGGGCCACTCCTACTACTACTATACCAAGAATAAATGCTCTAAAACCTAAGCTGCATTTAGATCTGCCCTTTTTCAGGTGAAATGCAAACATGGCTCATGCTTAATTTATTAAATCTAAAGTTTCTTGAGAGTGTGTAAAAACAAAACATTATAGTAAACATATAAAACCTACATTCCAACCTTGTATGAGGAAATTTCTCCAGCATCTAAGCAGAAAAAGTTTTTTGAAAAAAACTGTGTTTCAAATTCTATTTTATCTGATCCGAGCTATCTACTTCTGAAATTTACAATCTATGAGGTGATATCCATATATTTAGTCGGTAGATTGCCAAACGTATCAAGAACTTTGATTCCAGAAAGGCAATTTGTCTTGTCAATATTCCAGTACAAAATAAATAGGTCGATATAAAGTAAATTTATACCATTACTAATTGTATTAAGTTTTAGCTAACATACTTATTACTTGCGTTTTACTCTTTAATTCATTTAATATATAATTTTACAATGGTATAGTAACAATAGCAACTATAATAATATAATAACTCTATATTTTCATTATTGAATGTGTAATTATATGTATGTTTTTTTGAGATTTTGAGAGTAATGTGTCATGCTACTTGGGCTATAATTTTGTCATAACGATTTGAGTTGATAGATGTTTGGTTTCTTCGATATTCAGTTTACTAATGGAAACGTCAGTTTCGTAAACATCTGGTAGTAAGTCTGCAAAGAATGACATTTACAGGCAGAGAACGTTGGTGGGAGTCGTTTGTACGTGACGAAGTCTAAACTCTCGCAACTTTCTTGCAGAGCAAATTGTATCTAATAGATGCCAGTGAATTGTTCTCTATCCGCATTGAACAAAGCAACTATTGCTTTACAACCATTCGTTTCCACAACATCTATGATTTGCTTTGGTAGAAAAACTGTTTCGAACAGTCGCGGAATTAGTCATATTCATCATATTTGGTACCCTGCGTAACTCTGCTAGTTTTTCGATCACTATGGTTTACGTAAATGTTACCAGTATACGGACTCTGCAGAAAATATACAACCGACAGAACTGTACGCTTTAGAATGTTAACTTATTGATGTAAGAATAAATATTGTTATTAATATGGTTATTTTTTTACTGGTATACTCTTTAGATTATTGGGAAACTTTCAAATTAAACACAAATTACTTATAAATACATTATCTAAAGAATTTGATTAACTCCTTAATGTATATAATTATATATTAATTGTATACTGAATTACTGTAATGCTGGGGTTTATTTAGCATATTATATCACCTCCTACTGCGTATTCCCAGACGCTTTATTTTTGTAATGGAGAAAAAATAATCTAATGTGCGTATATAAGGAGTGTGTTTTATATAGGTCATGTAAAACGCTGAAATAACATAAAAAGAAATGCACATTATATGTAACCGAATATTATTTTTGATATAAGCATGTTCACTTTCGACAAAAATTATTGAACTAGGCGGATTTTGAATATTTATTCACTTATTTATTCATTTTGAAAATAATTTGTGCAAAGACAAATCAGCTAATTGATATTTGACTAACACCAGATAGATCCTCAATAGCTCACCGTAACAAGACTATTAGTTTGTGTAAGCTATCTATCAACTTCGTTCATTATTGCGCTATGATATTTTCACATTCTTCTTCTGCTGTCTGTCACAGTGATTTTGTTTCCAAATGTTTTACCAGCCAATCTTCTTTTAATTATGACTCACAAGTTTTTGATCAGATTATAGTCATGAGTTTTTCTTTCAAATGTTCTACCAGCCAATTTTCTTTTAATTATAACCCACAAGTTTTCGATCAGATTATAGTGATGAGTTTTTTTTTCAAATGTTCTACCAGCAAATCTTTTAATTATAACCCACAAGTTTTCGATCAGATTATAGTAATGAGGGTTTTTTCAAATGTTCAACCAGCCAATCTTATTTTAATTATGCCCCACAAGGTTTCGATCAGATTATAGTCATGAGTTTTTCTTTCCAAATGTTCTACCGGCAAATCTTCTTTTAATTATAACACACACGTTTTCGATCAGATTATAGTCATGAGTTTTTCTTTCCAAATGTTCTACCGGCAAATCTTCTTTTAATTATAACACACACGTTTTCGATCAGATTATAGGCATGAGTTTTTCTTTCAAATGTTCTACCGGCAAATCTTCTTTTAATTATAACCCACAAGTTTTTGATCAGATCATAGTCATGAGTTTTTTTTCAAATGTTCAACCAGCCACCCTTCCTTTAATTATGACCCACAAGTTTTCGATCAGATTATAGTCATGAGGTTTTTTTTCAAATGTTCAACCAGCCAATCTTCTTTTAATTATAACCCACAAGGTTTCGATCAGATTATAGTCATGAGTTTTTCTTTCCAAATGTTCTACCGGCAAATCTTCTTTTAATTATAACCCACAAGTTTTCGATCAGATTATAGTCATGAGTATTTTTTTCTAATGTTCTACCAGCCAATTTTCTTTTAATTATGACCCACGAGTTTTTGATCAGATTATAGTCATGAGTCGGGGCAAAACATTGTTTAAAAGATTTATCATTTAATAACATGTTGGTAAATTCTGCAGTTTTTGCTGAAAGAAGACATTCGCTAATTGACAGGAAATAAATACCATTTGAACTGTCGGAATTAATCATTTTTCTAAAACACAGATAAAGTCTTCGATGTTGATATTAATATCACACATAAGTTAATCTCCAATACCAACTAATTAAAATGCACACGAACAATACTTCCATTTATTTTCATGCTTAACTCTTGTTTGAAGTCAATGTATTCTGAATCTCTCATCTGATCTTCGAAGGCCCCGTTCGGGAGCATCACTCAGAGGAAAAACGCACGACACATTACTCTCTGAAACTATTTAAGAGAAGGGCATATTCGGTAATAAATCTCATCTTCTCAATTATATTCTTTTGTGATAACAAAGCTTTTTCGCACATCATTGTCTTCCAATTTCCTGGCCATTGTTCTTCAAGAGAGAGCCTTACACATTCAAGTTGTAAATTCCATGGTCAAATCTTTAAATGTGTCTGTCCTGTAACAGAGAGCATCACTTTTCAGCCGTAAGTCATCGTTTATTGTCGAAGATATGGGAAACGCATGTGCTTGTATTCCTTTCTACATCACATATTTATATAGATATATTGTTTACCCTCCCCATTTTCAGTGTGGAAAAAGAAGAAACAATTTATTCCTTGTTTAAAACAGTAAAAAAGTGTTTCTGCTCTTTTTCTCATCTCTACAATTCTGATTTCCGTAATTTGGTCCAAATGCTTTGTTTTTATCTTAGTTGGCATTTTATATTAAGAATTAAGAGGAATTCAGCAGCTCCCACACAAAACCAACGCTGATATCGATAAAAAATACTTGATAAAAATGTACCCCCACTACTGAACAAATGGTCCAGGCTAATTTGTTTCGCTCGGGAGTGGATGGTTGGTTTATCTTCATGGATTTAAAAGTATTTATTTATACTCACACCTACATTCATGGCCAACACATATACACATACATACACACACATATATATATATATATATATATATATATATATATATATATATATATATATATATATATATATAACATATAAACACTTTGTCCGATATGATGTTTATTAAGCTAGATGAGTTGATATATCATAAAAGGGTTTACAAGTATGCGTTATTATAAGATACTTATAGGTGTTATTCCAATGTTGCTCGTACATTAATGAGGATGTTTTGTGTTATTTATTGATGATTTGATTAGCAGGCCTGGTCGATAAATCAATAGAAACATTGATCGATTAATGGATTACTATAACTATCGATACACAAGTAAGTAAACAATGTTGAATAACACATTTCTTTGATATGCAGGTCGTTTAGGTTGGTAGCAAAGGTGTTACATACATATAAGGAAGTTGTAACAGAAGATATGATTCTACGATATACTGCTTTGATATGTGTTCCTGTTAAATGTCACGTGTAATATTAGTAATAGTAAGATTCAAAATAATCCGTAATTACTTGTTTCACTTCCAGGGCAGAATTATATACAAGGTCGGTGTGTAATGGTAAATATGTTATAAGGTGACGACCATAATAAGTCGCTGTATAACATAATGCACTATGGCACATAGTGTTGCGATTTCATCGGGACCACACGCTATGCGTTCATATATACGAGCTATCAGTCATATTTTGTTGACACGTAATAGTAGTAAACTCAATCAGTTGTGACATCGCTCTCGTTTATTCAGTGGAAGTAAGAGTGTTCTTCGTCTTGTTTCTTTATTGTCATGGTGGCTGTTGTCTTGTCTTAGATGTAACTTCTTGAAAACGTCAGGCTGAATACTTACTCTCAGCTTGTCGTGACATGTGCCGCTTTTCTACTTTTTCTACGTTGACAAGGGAAACTACGTTTCTACATCATTTTACCATACACACGTCCAAATATTGCAACAATAACAAGCTCCCCAAAAGCACTATGAATGAGAAACAAAGCAATTGCTTCAGTCGAGAATGCCTTCGCATTCTCTGACTGGGAACATGAATATATGCAGTGCAGTTCGAAGCAGCGTATCTAGTAAAAAAAACTTTACACACAAATACAGTCATAAAAACATACGTACGGACGCGTATATACAGAAATACTTTGAATGCCTACTCGAGAGTTTATATGCTTCAGCAGAAAGAGAGAGATAGAGAGAGAGAGATAGAGAGAGAGAGGGATAGAGAGAGATAGCGAGAGAGTTGGAATGACTACTAGACACTATCCTCAAGTGTCTTCTGTCTCTCTTTACATAGGTGTGTAAGAACAACCTGACATTAGAATACCTTTTCTTACAAGTAAACTCTGACAAACTATTCAAAATAACAGTATTCGAAGCCCAAATAAGATTATATCGGTATGCCTACACCCGCTTTTACGAGGAATTGTGACCCTACTACTAGTGATGTTTTCTTAGGTAACAGTAATAAGCAAAATACTCTATTAATTATTGTCTGTGAATCCGACAATCCTAAGAAAAAGCCACAGAAATCATAAAGCATGACATATTAAGTTGGTCGATTAAGTAGAAAAAAATGATCACTGATTTACTTACTCAACATTTAAGAGTTAAAGAACAACTTGCGTTGAACACTTTAATGTTTGATATAGAAAATAATTTCTGTGAACTTGCTGAAGTAAAATGGATCCAAACTGCAAATACTTACGAATACACACACATAAATACATATATCCATACACACTTTGAATAAACATACATACATACATACACTTAATACACACAAGGTACTACTGTGACTGAATAGCATATTTTAAAAGTATAACTTACTCCTTTTATTAAGTAATATTTTATCATGTATTTGTGTGATTAGAGTATATACGAAAACCTTTCATAAAGAAGTAGCTTTATTATAATAATAGACAGTTTATCATAATCATTCTTTACAACCAAAGATTTAGAAACTTGTAGATTTAGCTATCTTATATATTTTTTTTTTCGTTTTTCATGCGTGTTGACTGACGATAGACAACACAGAGTTGCTTTATATCAAAAGTGAATATAAAAACCGCTTAAAAAGTACGCGGAACACGCAAAATAACGAGGTGTTCGTGTCTACGAAAGACTAAACGGATTTCCTGGTGATCTGTCAGATGTGATAAATGATAGAAGACGAGGAATTCGTTCACCTCTTTTTCTGTGCCAACTGGCATTGCCTATTTAAGTGAACAGTGAATAAACACTGTTCTTTATAATGATTAGCAAGTCTTCTTTTAAATAGATACATAATAAACTGAACTATAATTTGAAATTTGTATATTGTTATATTAAACTCACGAAAGATCAGGCAATTATCAGATATCATGGAAGTGTACATCATTTATTAATTTAATTACTAGCTGTTCCGACCCAGTGATGCCCAGTAGTATTTTTATTGACGTTTTTCATTTTTGTTTTACTCTTGTTAACTATGAATATTTTTATTTTAAATATGATTTTAAATGTTAAATTTAATTATTATGGCATCGTTTGGTAACCAAATTATTAATCGAAGCAAATTGATATTAAACTATTAGTTCCTTTATTAAACATTTTTTTAAAAATCTGTATTCATACAATTAATAGCTTTCAAAATTGACTCATTTGATACATGATGATTTCTTAAGCATTTTACGACTTTAATACACTTTCTATTTGAGAATGTAAATGATTCCAAATGAAAATGTTCATAGTCCTCAAAATAATGTATTCACATTTTTTGTCAGTTATTTACAAAATATTACAATGGGTGAAAAATGAAATACATTCTGGTGGATATCATTTCGTAATAAAATTATTATTTTGTAAATATTTCTTTTTAAATTTCATTTTATTTTTCGCTCTTGAATATTTTTATTTTAATTAATATGATATGACTGGTAATTAAACATAGTAATGTTTATATAACATATAGGCGAGAAATGCAAACACACGAAAATTAACAACCTTCTTTTATTGAAAGCTAATTTACTTTCATAAGTGGTTATCGTTATATTTTAGAAATACACGATATAGTCGCTCACTATACGGATATCCTCGTATTTTATTTTGAACAAGAATATACAGCAGTTATTTGATTATTAAGAAATGTCCACACTTCGAAAATATGTCTAGAACCTTGAAATAGTTTTTTTTCTCTCACAACAATGTTCGTAAAAAGATTATGCTAATATCATTATTAAACATGGTTTAGATTTCTAAACGTAAATATCACATTTGAATAATACAAGCTGTTCGGGAAAATTTAAAACGTTTTTGGAAAAGATACAACGTTATATCGTACTCAATTAATAATGTATTATCAAGAGTCAAATTTATCTCTTTAGCCGAATACAGGTTATTCGAACAAGCCACTATGAGCCCCCACCACTACTTTAATACAAGACTTGAACTTAGGGCATGTGGTCTTTGGACTTTGTATGAGAAGTAGTGAATATCCTCGTGTAACACTTTCTTCATGGTCGCAACGTCGACGTCCATCTTTTCGTCAATGTCAGCATCGGTGTGCCTGCATCTTAGCGAACCTTATTTACAGCTTCTGGGCATATCTGCTTGTGAGGATACAGTCAGAACGCTTGTTATTCTTCTTCCTGACAGTCATCGACATCGCTAGCGCACACATACTTGCCTTCAAAGTATACAAGTAGCAGTAAGCTGCAGCATAATATTTTCTGAATGTATTAATCCGATACGAATTATCATGATGAAGGACATTCTCTTCTAATATCACCTACATTTTCAGTCATCCATGCCATCCAACTAACACACTCACTGATAATATTGAGAGAGTACTTCAAATAGTTCTAAAATGAAAGAATATGTAAAAATTGTAAAATTTAGTTCGAGCAACCTTATAAAAGTATAGTGAGCTTTAAAACGAATGAGAGTATGCACGTAGAAAAATAACATATAAGTATTTTTTTCATGTACATTTTACAAACATTTCAATTGTTTGATCGACGTAATGCCGACTAATTCCGAATAAATTCATTATTTTCTTTTAATTATGACAAGCAATTGTAGACATTTTTCTATATCTTTAGATGTCTTACAAATTTAATAAATGTTATCAATAAAAATAATATCCTTTCGATATTATACTAAGATTAAATATAAAATAACACAAATGGTGTATATATATATATATATATATATATATATATATATATATATATATATATATATATATATACGAGTGAGACTAGTGGAAATTCCACATCTGTTCTGTATTTTTTACGTGCATTAAAATATTTCTAATCTGTTGACGTCAAGCGCGAACGCACACCACGCTATGTTATTGTACCACCTTTGTTCATACTGAAACGTATTCATCTAAGCACTCTTGTTAATGTGGATTTCGAATAGATCTGATTATAGAGGGGTTTCTCTGAAACCTATTATATGGACGTCAGGTGCGTGCGCAGACTCCACGATATTATTAAAAGAACATATACTACAAAATGATCCTCGCCAGAAAGCTAGAAAGTATATTATAGTCCCAGTTTCACAGTTTCACAGCAGTCTCAAGGTTTGCATAGAATCTTTGGCGATCGGGCGATCCAATCTTTTATAAAAGAAACGGGGGGCGATAACGTACGTTCGAACATCGGATTGCATTAGCGTATTTTATATATAATAACATATGTATCAAATAATAAAGTAAAGAAGATGTTCTCCCTGTGTTAAGACATACTAGGTCAATTACCAACATCTTCATATGCTTATTAAATTGAACATCCAATTAGTATAATCCCTCATTCGTGTTTCCAGAAATTATGCATTAATTCCCTCCTTTTTAAACATTTATTATATTTAATCTCGATTACCAGAGTCTCCAAAATAAACCTTCAAATAAGAAATGCACATTTATTTTACTCGCTACTATGTATATACTCTCACCACCCCCAGTTACACCGGCCCTCTTCTCTTATTTGTCAAATAAGCTAAATTATTTAAGTTTGCCCTTTATAATCACACCAAATAATCTAGTACTGCGCTATTTTATTCTTGGTTGTCAATGTTTACTCACGAAAAACTATTAAGATATTTACTTAAATTAAGTATTTTAAACATATTTTCATTATTTGTGAAAATGCATTTTTCAATTGTGAAACTAACTAAAACATTGATTATTATGAACGCTTCGCATTCGCATTCCTAATAAAAAAAATGTTCGCAACGAATTCACACGTCTGCCCTGTTTAACTTTCTCAATTCTTTATATGACAATTAATTTGTAAACTATAATTTATCGATTTCATTTTTTTTGCAAAAAAATAAATACTTTATTACAAACTGGGCCTTGGGAAAGCTGAAAAATGTATTTCCAAAACTCATGCACACATAGCCACCCAGACAGCACAATGCAACACACAGAAACACAATGCATTGACTCTTATGTTAATATTAAAGCCCCATGGACCCCTCACAGTCTTCTTACTCCTTCTGTACATGATGGTCATGAACAGTACAACATACGTCCATACGTACAGAAATGTATGGCAATTTATAACAAATACTATAATTTTATGAAATAAATAGTGTAGAGCGACATTAAACAATCGTGTCAGAATCAACTGCGTTTTCATGACAACGTCTGCGTTAGCATTGCTAAATTAAATCTGTATCTCTGTCATATAGTGCATCAATTAAGAGAAGTGCATCGTGCGTTTGTTCACCTATAAAAGGTCGAAGACTAACAATATCTTACAAGTCTTGTAAGCTCAAACTAACGATCGCTTAATTACTTTGTTTAACTTGATCTTTTTCGTAAACATTCATGTTACACATCGTAATTTGAAAGTTTCCAAATTATTCTCCTGATAAATCCACTACTGCGATTGCATAAACCTAATTTTGCTACGGGCCTATGTCTGATTTTAAAAAGCATTCGGTGTTGAGGCCTTGGATACTTGGATCTTTTGGTGAGTGTGGAGTCACTTTGTGGTTACAATAATTCCCAGGTCTATTCTGAGTTGAAGAAGTAGTCCCTGTCGTGTCCTATCCATCAGTTAATACGGATTTGTCCCGGGCCCCATTAAGCAATATTTATTTCCCTTTTTTTAATGTTCTCTTCTGTCTCGCTCATTTCCTTACCCAATTAACTACTCCAACTTCCACCCGCAAACTGTTCTGTTTATTTAAAAACAGTGAGGACACAAATTGGGAACTTTTGCTAGTGTGGAGTAACCCCTTAATTACATCTCCTCCAATGTCCATTTAAACCCGGTGTAGTAGCACTTATCAGGTTCCCATCACTTTGATACATGAACACACTATCTTTTTCATTATGTTTGTTTACAGAATACAAACAAATACTTCTACAAACCAAGTATATGCAAAGCGTGTGTACGGTGTCATCATAGATGTAACCAACTGATATTCACCAGCCGTGCAATACGGCTAAGCAACCAATCAAATAGGTTTGTTACTTCGATATTCTATCGTGATATTTTAACTCCGTGAAATTTCCATAGATGCAGTAAACATGATGATTGCTAAAAAACTTTTTACGAATTTTTACAAAAGCGGCAAACTTATATCTTAAGTAAACCGATGAATACTGTTAATAAATGAACTTCGCACGCAATTCATCAGATAATTAGTCTTGTAATTCGTTTTTAGACCGACCCTCAACATCACTCTCACCATCACATTTATGTGATTAACAGGTACTTTGCGCTTTTAAAACAGCCTTTCGTATTCAATTAGTCTCTCTCGTCTTATTGTGTCACGGTTAATTACCACAACAAAGGAACTTTTCTCTTTGCCGACATTTACAGTTATCTGCACTATAAATATAAAAGCCGGAATACCGGCCGTTGCCTGGGATTGAATGTGAAACATTATCGTATTCTATCCCCAGCCCCTAACACTGTATTACAATTTTTTTTTAATGTATAATTATTCATTTCTTGGGGTATGCTGGAATAAGGTTCTGATCAAGTGACATCAAGTTAAATAAATATCGGTAAGAATATACTATATCGTAAGTATAATATATATATATATATATATATATATATATATATATATATATAAATATACGCGGTGTTTTCTGAGAATCAATGACAAATGTTCACTATTGTTCCTAACCTTGAACCTCATATTAACTTTTCTATACTTATTTCTTAATTGCGATGCTAGTTCGTGACAGATTAAACTTTAATTCTACCCAATGAAACCGTTCAAATAATTGCCAGAATGTTAACACGACTTATTGAAATGGTTTCTTAAATGTAAAAATATATAGAAAGAGATAGAAGCGAAAGGGGATTACGAGAAGTCGGGAGTAACGAAGTGGATGAATGTCAACCTTTCTACGGATTAATAGAATGTTTTTAAACAATGTTTTGCTACTATTGAGAATTATCGAAAAAATCCCACTTTGATTCATCGGATTGTTGGCGTCAGCAATAACAACAGCTTCGATAATACGTCTGTCGTGAGAGTAATGCACCCTATTTAATAATAGATCCCATTGAAACGTTAAATTCACGGTTGAAGACAAATGCATTTTCATTCTCATTAAAAGTATGCAAAAGATTTAGAGCGCGACACTTATCGGAGGTGATGTTATATTTTATCCCACACAGATGCATTTACACGAGCCATTAACTAGTAATATTAGAGCTATTTCGAGCAGTACTGTACATTTAAAAATCAAAATAATTCATTCGTTTTTCAAGTAGTAGTTCTATTTAACACAGCTAAAACGATAATCTTACTTACGCCATGGTTTAAAGTACCTTTTTTAATTCTTGATGACTCTTTTTATTTTAACCTATAATAATATATTCCAATAATAAAAAAATACCAATAAAATAAAACTCCAAATAAAAAAGAATGAATTAAAGTTGTTACCTTCTTTAATCAATGACGTAAGAATACTTACTTATTATCTAATCACGATTAGTAATAGAATTACATTATATCTATTTGAGATATAATAGTAATCGTATTGTTTCGGCTTCACACAGCTAGATGCCAAGACTTCATTAGTAATAGATAACATAAATTGGTACACTCTTTTTAAGCAATACATAACTTTATGGTAGAAAAATAGGTTATTGTTGTACATGTGTGTCCGGCGATTCTTTTTTTAATAATTGTAAGCTACTTCACATGATGAATACACTTACTCATTAACGAATAGCTGCACATGACGAAAACGTTAAAAGGGAAATATATTCTTCAGTAACTGTTACTCAGTACTAATGTAGGTTAATATATGCTCGACAACAGTCGTAGCCATTAGCTGCATGACTGCGATACGTATTATAAATACTTTCTTGCTAGAAAGGCATTTCGTTACAGATTATATATATATATATATATATATATATATATATATATATATATATATATAAGAAGGATAACCCTAACCTTTACAGTAATCGTTTTCTTTCTTTTTTTTCCATTCTTCTGGCCACCTCTGGCTGAACGTATACTGCATTATTGTAGAGGAATCGGATTGTGATTATTGGTTTGGCTAGTTTATTGTCTCTTTTAAATGTGCATTGTTTTTGGTTAAGAACACAGCGGTGCTTAATCGCTGATTATTGGCCACGCGATTGTACGTGTTCCTGCGTCTATTGTCTTTTGTGAGTCGTCTTCTTTTCTTATTACTCCTATCATATTGCAAACTAGATGAACTACGCGTATATAGTGGGTTTACAATATGTTCCTGGAGTTAGAAGCCAGTTTATGAAAGAATTCCAGTCATTGGAGACAATTTTAATAAATTGTAAACTTCAATATTGTTTTTGTGTATCGGCATAACATAGTACGTAAAAGCTTTTTTTTACTTAAATACTGCCATGATCAAATCGAATAAATATATTAAAAATATATGAAAATCATCCGTATGTTTAAAAAATCATATATGCTATTTTAAGAACGGTTTTAAAGAGGCGGTTTCCCCATTAAACTTGATTGGTCCTAAGGTCAGTTACAAATCTATGTGTTAAAATTGCCACGACGTGAAACATGTGAATTTAAATGTAATAGTTGCTATTAACAATCCTAAAGGCACGGTTAGTTGTATCGATTATGGATACTATATTCGTAAAGTATGATGTTATTATTTGTTTATGTAATATTTCGAATATATTTGTTTTGAGGAAAAAAAGAAGGGAAGGTGGAAGAACAAGAGGAAATAAGATCTATTTAATAATATATAAATACTGACCTAACAAGTCACGGAGAGTAAATACGTGTTTCTCGCTCTCCATTGGCGACAAAGGGGTCATAGTCGGTATATCAGTAAAATATGGATACATTATTTGGTTGTAGGGGAATTAAAATTAATTATAGTAATGCGGTTACAAGTATGTTCATAAACTTTTACGGTCGCTTACCTCCGTTGATGCTTAAAAGAAAATATTTTCCTTTTCTACTTTTTACTCCCTTTTCTTTCTATACATTTTCTTTTGAATGGTTATCATAAAGAAATATTTATATTTATATTACCTAGTTTTAAATTATGACGATCACACATGATGTTGATTAAAAGATTAATAGTACTATTAAAACTATGCACACCGAGCCAATAAATACTAAAGCTAAAATATAATGTAATAGTATTCGAAAGCTTGTTTAAAATATTTTGCTATAGTTAATAGTTCTTTCCACAAAAAATAATACAATATTTTAAAATAAAGTCTAGGGGTCTATTCTCTCTCTCTCTCTCTCTCTCTCTCTCTCTATCTATCTATCTATCTATCTATCTCTGTATATATATATATACATATATATATACATATATATGTATATATATATATATATATATATATATATATATATATATATATATATCTTAGACATAAGTGGGCTCTTTTCGGTTGTCTAGTAATAGACCTGCTATACTTCGGGTGATCGTTTTGTGACAACTTAAACTGTGCAGGGTTATAGCCATTTTAATGGATAGTGTCACAATACAATGACATTATCAATACTCAACATGGACAAGCAAGTAAAATAACAAAAATCAAATAACGAGAATGCATATATATATATATATATATATATATATATATATATATATACATATATATATATATATATATATATATATATATATATATATCGATGTGAGAATGTTGGAGTTTACGTATTAGGGTTAAGGGTTCAAATTGTTGAACCAACGGTAAAGTTATATAAACCACACTTATGATTGTAAGTGAACAGTAAACATATGTATGTGGATTATTCTTATTTATTAATAAAAAAATATTATGTATATATTTATATACGATTTAAATCATTTTACATAAAGTTCTAAATAAAAGGTCTACATAAAGGTATCAAGATTCGTCACAGTCGTTTCTTACGCAATGTTTATATTAAGTCATATAAGGCAGCATAACCATGTTTCAAAACATCTAGTCTTATCAGAATAGAGTCTCGAAAATAACCAGAAACAGACTACAACAATTACCGAAACGGTCCACTTTCTGCTAAAACAAAAAAAAAACACAGTAATCACAAGAATAGACTCATCATATTATATCTTTTCAAGATGTTAAATACATTCCACATAAAAGTGGTTAATTTGTAACCTAGGCGAGTGATTAAATACATTATTTTGTTTAGCCTAGAAAAACACAATTGGAAAGGTATACACACACACACACCCACACCCACACACACACACATATATATATATATATATATATATATATATATATATATATATATATATATATATATATATAGCAGGTTGAAAACAAAGTTGTGGCTATACAGAGTCTCCCGTGTTTCATCCCCGGGCGGGAATCTTCACGCTAAAATTTATGGAGTTAGTTGTGCCGGGTGTTTTTTTTATGTGCACAACAAGGTAGTTAACGAATCAGATTCTTTGTCGTTCTCTCAGTCAATCGTTTGGCTCCTCACGAATAAAAGTCCGGTTAGTTTTACTTCCTATGTCCTGTTCTATTGTTCTGCTTCTATAGAGTACCCTGTATCCTCTTGTTTTGTGTCAGTACAATTAGTGAACATATTTTCACACGTGTTTTTTGTATTTCCATTTTAGGTTTTAGTTATTAAGTTGTTAGCTTTTAATTTAGTTTAGTTTTTATTACTTATGTGTTTGTTTATTTTTTTATTTTCGTATTGTAAGCCTAAGGTAAATTTATTCTGTGCAGGCAGCTGTTTGCTATCTCACTTCTACAGTTTAATTGATATTAAAGGTCTTTAAAGTTTAGGATTTCAAATTTCTCATTCAGACATAATCGACATGGGTCGTCTAAACTTCTACATGTACAGGCCTGTCGTATTATTTTACATTCAATTATTTTAACTCCTAATAGTGGTTTGCCAGTGCTGTTTTAAATCGACGTTTTCTGTTTTTAAATGTGCCTTTGTGGTCATAATATTTTGTTTTAAAATCTAGGGAGGTCATACCTACGTAGTACTTCTTGTTATTCGGTCTTTCCTTGGCAAATATCGTGGCTTGGTAAACAATACTTTTGGTTAGGGATTTATTTTGTAGTACACAAAGTGTACGATTTATGTAGTTACACCTTTTCTCTTCATTGCTAACTTTTTCATTTCTATTCGGGTGATTACTTTTTATGATTTTGTTTATTTATATTTGTAGTTTTATATTTTTGTTCTTCTTCTTGTTATTTTTGCTATATTTGCCACTTTTTATGTAATTTATTATTTTTCTTCATATCTGCTGTTCTTGTTTAGTATTTTGTTATTGTGTGACTTTATTATCATTTCTAGCTTTGCGTAGCAGCTGTAAGACATTTTTAGTTTATTTTTATTGAATATTTTATGCAAGGGATAGGTTACGGAGAAGTGTTTTTCAATCAGATTTAGGAATTATTTGCCTAGTTTCGTTTAAAGCATGTGGCTATAGGGCGGAGTACGATAGATTATATTTATTTTTATTTTATTTTTATTTTTGTTATAATTATTAGTGTACTGTTTCTTATATTTAATTTCGGTATTATGGTAACGACTATTTGTTGGAGCTGTATTGTAAATGTCACATGATTTTTTAAAAATATTTTCGTTGCTAGAATTATTGATAAGCCTACGTTCGATAGAATTCGGAATGTGTTTTATGATTGATGGGGGTGACAACTTACAGGAAATACCGGAAACAATCACCATTCATTACTGTGTATATGTATCTCACTCCGAGCTTTTGAGTTAATCTAATCATCAACACAGTATATAGGACAGAATTGTACATGTATACGTTAAATTCTACCAGAATAGCGTATTCACGAGAAACACATGTATAAATGTGCACCTACTTTCATATTAGCATACATAATAATGGAGTATGTCTAAATGCTGTTTAATAAAACAAAAAAAAACATTTCCTTTAAATCACCTTAAATGTATGTTGATGTTTTGTTCTGAAAATATATTGCCTACATCTTGCGAAATGTTGCACTTACCTTACGCACGAAGGAAATACAAACATAAGCAAAACGTATAGTTTGTTTTTGTGATGCTATTTATCTTTCAAGTAAAGCATACATTTAACCAAACATTTTATTCCTTTGTATTCAAACTAGCAGAACTCCGGTGGAATTCTACAGTTTCTTATCGTAAAATAATATCACAGCATTTAGAAACAGATATGAAACATGACTTTATTGTAAGAATTTAATTCGTGTCTTTCATGCACAGTCTCTTTATTGATGTATAACTAATTGCCAGCTCAATAGTCATTATATAAATACAACAAAGGTCGCAACATAGTTCACTTAATGACGTCTTATTCTATTTTGGAAGAAATGATTTAAAAATTGGTAAAACTTATTTTTGTGATAAGCGATACAAGCTATTCAACACTTACATTTTGCATTTCACCATTCGTAATTGGGCGATCTCATAGGGTCAAATGGATGCGGAATATGATTACGTGATAAACAAACAAACCTATAACCGCATTAATATAGGGGTGAAATTAAAATGTTTACTTTATTAATGTATTCCCTTCCATTTTATTAAATTATGTACTACATAGAAAAGGAAGTAAGGTTAATATGACGATATATATTTACATCTATCGGATCCAAAGCGCTCGCGGTATCTTGCTTGTGGAGGAATATTTTGCAAGAGGCCGATAGCGCATCATCAGTGATTTGGATTTTGTATGTATCGGTAAATTGGAGGGGTTAACGCCGATACGTTTAAACGGTAAAATACAGCAATGACGTTGTAGGAAATGTAGGTGGACATAAACATACTAGAACGAGATCTGTGCAGTTGGATGAATATATTTTTAGTTTTGCCCTTATGCTTTCGGAAGAAATAGGTATTTGCTTTAAAAATATTTAGCATTAATTATATGGAAGCCCTAGAATTAGCAACACCTAAAAGGGCACATTTTGCAATGACACGGTTTCTTTTACTCACAGGCTGAGTCATTAACAAAATAATACGCACACTTGTCTTCACATTTAAAAAAAATGAAACAAATGTTCATTTACAAAGCTATTTGTTTTGTAAACCTTGGTGATTTATATTGTTTTTTTTTATTTAAAAAGGTATACAGTTTTATTAAAGAAAATATATAAATATCGCATCACAAACAAAATTATACGCACTCGTTCTTTTGCAATTTAGTTTAAATTAATGTCTTTGTTTTTACAGATGTTTTCTTGTTAAATTTGAAGATTTATAAAAATACATTTTTAATAAAAAATATACAAAGTTTTTATCAAACAAAATTATAAACAACCGAAACAATTTCAAGCAAAAATATTTAAATAATTGAATGGTGTCATTAAATGCGTTTCATGTTACAGGAATTCCTTCATATGAGAATCTAAGTAAAATCTTCTACAGCCGAGCATTCTGTCAGTGAAGGATAACTCCTTCTAAACTGAAGCAATTGTTATGTTTATCTAAATACGGAGTGCTTTTTAGGAGGAAGGCTATCTTTTTACTTATATTAAAAAACGACCGTGTGTCTAACTCTTCCCTTTTAGGAGGCAAGTAAATAGTTTACACCATCACTGCAATGTTGTTTTATTTGTTTATTTCGTGTTTTTTATTATAAAAATGTTTTATTAATAATACTATGTATTTTAAAAATGTGATCCGATTATGTTTCTAAATACATATTTAACATAGCTCCCCGTTTTTTTTCTAAATATAAATCTGCTAAGAAAAGTTATAAATGTGCGTATTGTTTTGTTTATGATTCAACCAAAAGTAAAAGTTTTAAAACATCGCTGTCAATACAAAATGTCTCGTTTTGTACTCAATTTAAGTACTAAGATTGAAAGCGATATTTACAGTGAACGTCCGTCTGTCTGACTGATTATCTTAACGATGATTCGTACCAGATCCTGCGCAATTCTATCGAGAAGTGTCGGCGCCTGTATTAAAGCAACATGACTAAAGCTGATATAAATAGTAAATTATAATGTTTGTACACTGTATAGTTTTCTTCTTTTTGCCCTATCTTAACTCTTCTCTTTTTCTTCTTTTTCTCCTCTTGTTTTTTTTAATGTTTTTCATTGTTTATGTTATTCATGTATGCACTCTTTCCTTTTCGTTCCCCCTTAAGCTGCTAATCCCACTGATCGCTCTGTTCACATCCTCCCATATAAGTTGCCTTTAACGGCAAACCATACACTGGTGCTACTTTTGTTACATTAAAAGGGGGCCTATTTTTGAAAAGATGTACGTCAACTAGTATTAAATTTGAATTAAGTAGAATTGGTAATTTGAGCCCAGGTTAGTATGACATGAGATCGTGGTGAATGATTCATTCTCAATGTAATAACATATAGACAGGATTTGGCCGAGATGAAGCATTTGGGGTCAGTGGGGTTAGATACACAGCGAGAGGAAATGCGATTACGTGTTTGGTTGTAGCGAACAAAGGCTACGTGACGTCACTTGTTGTTGTGGAGACGAGGATCGAGGAAGTGTTCTATGGACCTTTCAAGCGTGCAAGAGTCTGAAAGATAGTCTGGAAACTTAAACTGTGAGTCTATAATGAGACGGAAATAAGCCAACCGTCTCCCCCCCCCCTCTCGCCCAGTAATTAACTAAAAATTAGCGACGTTCGAAAGTTCGAAGAAAAGATAAGCTGATCTAGGAAACGGATTTATGATCATCGTATGGTTGATGAGCCACATTAAAAAGAGTGTAACATATGTTTCAACGGCGTGTGTAACTAATAACGTGGACACCGCGTAAGTTAAAATAACATTGATCACAGCGTTTAAAGGAGTGTAGACCGGTTGAAAACGAGATTTAACACAGTAAAAAACTTATTTGTGACATTTCGAACACTTTCGAGAAGTATTAATTAAACAATGTTAATTATGTGGAAGGGTTCCGTATGCCACACTCTCTTGTTGCTTTTTTATTTACACTATTTTCTCGGTCTCCTCTTAAGCTGCTGCTACTATTTTTTCTTCTATTCTTCTTTCCTTACGATATCTGATTAAATTTGCTTTTTTTCTGCCATCAAAGACTTTAAACGTGAAAAAAATCGAGAATTTAAATATATAATATTTTTCTTACTCAGTTGCACTGTCTTTAAACACGTCTGAAAATCATTTTCTATTTTTCCATCTCTTCATACGAAAATAGTAACACGTGACCAGAGGAAAACTTCCCGATGTGATTAATATATAAATAGTATTTGCTGTGTGTTTCACTTTCTTGGTTTATTTACGGCGATTTTCTTAATAACAAACTTCAAACGAAGTCGAAACCAACACAGTTGACACAACTGAGATCCCCATCTCGGAAATGTAATTATTTTTTATTTGTCTGCTTTATTTTTAGTTGGGTTTCGTTTTACTAATTGATGAATTTCTTTTTTTTTCTAAAAATACTGAGGATGTCGAATATATATTGGAGAGAACGTACCAAAGCTATTTCTTGTTGTAGTGTAAGATTACAAGTTATAGTAGGTAGAAAAATGAAAGAGTTTAGTATTTACGTAATGACGTTGATTACATCGGACGGAGTATAACTAAATTCGATCACAATGGATGAATGGGTTTTAATAAGGAGACTCCAAGTGATGTGCCACGCTAAACGTCATGCACCAACCGACCTTATTTACAAAGCAATAGAGCTTGCGCTCTTACCATAATGGTTCGATAGGAATAGAGGTCAACTAAGTAATTGGCTCACGACGGTCGAATCTGGCTCGTGCATTTCTGCGTCGACAATAGAAACCGAGACTGCTACGTAATGCTATGAATTCAGCCGTCAACAGACGTGGATGGACCGTCTATATCTATGACTCTGAAAATTAACTTGCAACTGGCGCAACTACGGCAGTCGTAATATAAGGCCTGTTAACTGGGTCAGGTTTTTCGAGTGACCCCTTTATAGTGAGTGTAAATACAACTATCATTGAAGACCGTTCATCTGTAATCAGATCAAGTAATGAGTGCGAGCAGACTCACGTCCATACGATTATTAATTTACTTAGAAATCATTGTAAACTTGAACAAATGTTTACTATATTGTAAATAAACATTTTGTTTTGCAAAAAAAAATCACATCATTATTTATTTCAATAATTGTTCCATTAATTAATTATGTTGAATTATTGATTTGGTGTTATATTACTGAGTTAGTAGTATTTCATGGTTGATTTACATTTTACGTTTGATTTATTTTTAAGTTAAAAAATCAAGAAACATCATTTTTTTTTTCGGAAATGAGAGAAGCTCTTATACAATTATTCAGATTTAACAAATGATTCATATGAAGAATAAAACTACCTTAGAATAAGGGGTTGCCTTTTTCTTCTTGTATTTTTAACTAAGGAAAAATGTCTGTGCTGTTTAACTGATAATAGTATTTTCATTCGATGTAAATCAGGTTGTCATAACAATCAGCACAAACATTGAAACACATCCGGAACGAATGAAATTATTTTAAGAATAAAAATAACATCAGAGAAATTATATTTCAAAGAAACAAAATCATGTTTTAAAAAATTCAAAAAATTATTAAAATACAGTTTTATTATTAAGTATTAATTCACAGTTTGCTGTCTCGCCTACGCAAATTATACAAAATACTACATTTGCACTAACGATTTCGGAATATAATAAACCCATTACTTTATTAAGTAATGTGTTTATTATATTCTGAAATCGCTACTTAATAAATACTGAAAATGTCATTAAAATCGGTCGGTTTTATATTTTTTTAAGTGAAGGGAGGGATCACACTGTCCATACTCTGACTGTTCGACATACCTCGTTTGTTACTGTAGAGCATGACATCATTTCCAGTGGGCTGCCTTTCTTTACGACACCGGGTGTATGCCGTCAACGACCCATATCCAAAAGAGACTGCAACAGGAAACATCAAAATGTGTACACTGGACGTTTCAAAATATGGTAGGTTGGCTAAGAGCAAAATGGGATATCTGTTCTCATTCTAAACTTCAGATTTTCTGTTTTCAATGAATGAAGGA
This sequence comes from Sepiola atlantica, assembly GCA_963556195.1. NCBI lineage: Eukaryota > Metazoa > Mollusca > Cephalopoda > Sepiida > Sepiolidae > Sepiola > Sepiola atlantica. The sequence continues at coordinate 129,420,564 of OY744520.1, read as the reverse complement.
TTTATATTTCAATACTCGTACATATATATATATATATATATATATATATATATATATATATATATATAATTTACGACTATAACATAAAATATGATACAAAAATAAAGATAACTAATTAGAACAAAGAGTAATTATATCAAGCAGCTCCGTCGATAGCTAAATTGATTCTAGTTGAACATTTTATTTATTCAAGATATGGCTATGCCATCCTTATGTTTATCATACTCACTTTAATCAGTTAATATGTTTTTATTATTTACTTGTATCTATATATAATTTAATATTCCTTTACTATTGAAGCAGCCACTACAATTGAACCAATCTCTTCACAGCGAATTTCCCCCCTCTCTCATCTGACAATTTTCGCTAAGCGCAGCCCTTACGCTCTTTCTTACTCGGGTTCTTTTTCCATACCTATTATTTACTACATCATCATCATTTTGAAACATCTCTACAAAACGTAGTTCTACTAGATAAATATTTAAAAACTAATACCCATTGTCTCCCTACCAGTTGAGCAATACTTCTTAAACTAACGCAATCTCATATACTATTACGACGCATCTTCAATGAATCACTTCTATAATAGGTCATTTTCTAAGAATTCAGCCATCGATTCGGATATGATTGCGTCCGTTTTGCCAACATGACGAAAGTAAATCGTGGTGTCCTCAGCAAATATACCTATCTCCGACTCAATGTCATCAGGGAAGTCGTTTATGAAAATCAGGAACAATAAATGTCCAAAGATAACTCCTTGTGGTACACCATTATTTGTGTAATGTTGCTTAGATGAACGGCCATCGAGGACAACCAGGATCTTTCTTTTGGTCAGAAATGATCTAATTATGTTAATTATTTTCCCAGTAATACCATATGAGTGAGTTTTTAGGGGAATCCCTTCATGCAACACTTTGTCAAATGCCTTGGATATATCAAGCGCTACTTCCATTGCTTCACCTGTCTTGTCCAGTGTATGATTTATGCGTTCAGAGAGTATCATTAAGATATCTGCAGTAGATCGTGCTTGTCTAAATCTATATTGGCGGTCAGAAATAAGTTTAGCATTAACTAAGTGCCGGACTATCGCTAAGTAGATTAAGCATTCAAAACTGTTTGCAAAGATCGGGAGTAGACTGATTGTGCGGTAGTTATGAGGATCAGTTTTATCCCCATAATTCTTCAAGACTGGTACCACATAGGCAATCATTCATTTATTGGGGAAGCTGGATCCATGTAGGAATGTGTTGTAGAGTTTAGAGAAGACAGGGCCAGTTTTTTCAGAGCATTTCTTCATTACTATTACATGGATAAGATCAGTCCCACAAGCTTTGATTGTGTCAATTTTTTTAATGATGTCCCTGACCCGTGATGGGGTGATGACCAGGTTTTCAAATGAAGCTACGGCCCACAATTGTAATTAAGGAAGGGGGATTTACTGAGTCCAAATTTGAATTTACGGCGACACGCTGGCCCAGTAGTTCAGCCTTATCAGTTGCTGTGCACTGGGATCATTGTGGTTTTATACTACCTAGTTTATGTGAGTGAAAGCGTTTTTTTGGATATTTGTGTATACTTTTTCTTTGCCTAAACTAACACTGCCATACAATTATTTTTTGATTCTATAAACTTCTGTCTATTCGAAGCTGACGTACGAATTTACGGAATGCTCATTTCGAGGTGAACCATTGACGAGAGTAGCCCTTGCTGAAGAATGTTCGCGTAGGGGAATAGGCTTCAATGCATGCTTTGCCCCATTCGATTAACTCCTTTGCACGCTGATCAACAAGACGATAGAAGGTTCCCCTCTATAGTGCGTCGGTGATGTGATCTCTGATTGATTCAAAAGCGTGCTGCTCGTAGTATCTTGTTGTTTATAGCAGCGGTCATCAACTTTTGGACGAGTTTTTACGGTGATATAAATCATTACCACAATGTGATCAGTATTCCCGAGCGGGCTATGGGCTTTCGTCACAAAAAGTCTCGGGCAGTGTGATCAAGAACAGGTTTAGAAGTGAGGCTTGTTGGTCTACATGATCGGGGATGCGTGGCAGGAAAATTGGCAGTCTGATAGAGGGAGTAAGCTAAGGAGAAATTATACGTAGAACTACTGGTTGTGTCAATAAAGCTATAGAATTAAAACCAATGAGGATAGTGTGCTTAAAATCCCCAAATGTATGTATCTGGGAATTTAAGTCGAGGGAGAGTGGTCTATCTATGCTTTCAGAGACACGGTTTAGCAGGGTACAACTATGGGCTGAAGGTGAACGGTATAAGAAATATAAGTAACTAACGCTGTGATGTAAAGTCAATCTAAAGCAGATGTAATCTTTGTCATCTGATTATAACTAATGTTCGCTAGTCAGGGGGAGGGTGTTCCTAACATACACTTTTAACCTGTGCATATGTTTGTGAGAATCTTCATGGTAGAGTGGGAGGTAGTCAGTCATATCAAATTGGTAGGAATAGGTTGAGGATTGAAGGTTCGTTTCACTTATTGCTAGGATATACGGGGAGTTTGTCAGTAGAAAAGTTTCTACGTCGTTGATGTTGGTTCTAAGTCAACGGATATTATTGAATGTGTGTCTCAAAGACGGAACCGAATATTTTTTTGTTGGGTGTCTGGTTTAGGTTTGATTTTTTTTTGCAATGAAATGTTTGTATTGATATAGAGTGGGGAGAGCAAGGTGGGGTTCTTGTTAGGTCCCAATAAGCTCACACAACCAGTCCATTTGACTCGATCTTGTCCATGTAGGCTCTGGATCGGGAAAGCTTACCGGGGATAAATGTGGGGTCCATTTCCATGCGCGGCATTGCACGTAGAGCTACTACCGGTATTATACAACTGATGATTGAGCAGCCGTTCTTAGCGCTACCTAACAGTATGTGCTCATGGTCTGCCAGTCGGAAACAGCAGCCAGACAAGCTGTCTAACCTGTACCCTCAACCTGTTAGAACAAGAGCAACCCAGACTGGGCATGTAAGACTTAGTGACTAAATAAATTTTCCCCAAGTTGCCAACATAGAGAGAAACAGCGTTCATTGTCCTAGTCGGAAACAAGGCAAATCACTGGGTGCCTTTTAGGCGTCCCAACGCTGCTACCTCTGCACCTTGCTAATAGACAGAGAAGGAGTGCAAATTCCGGGCGATAGGCATACCCCATCTACTCCTTAATCAATTAGTAGAAAGATTGTCGATTAGGACTAAGGAGGCCTCCCTCCCTAACAGGGTGTTTGCAACTACGTAAGTGGTTAGAAGCAAGGTTTTATTATCAGAGATTCCCTTCCCTTAGAAAGATGACCTGTAAAGGTCTACGGGTCTGACACGCCGAGAGGGGAAATAGCTTCTGCCCGTGTACTAGTCGGTTATTTCTAAGCCCTCAGGTAAGAAAATGCATATATATATATATATATATAAATATATATATATATATATATATATATATATATATATATATATATATATATATAATAAGTTTACTGTGCACTGAAGAGAGAACATAAGTTTACAATAATTTTCTTTCCCACAAGTAAGTACAAATAAAAGAAAGACTACCATAACACCACGCTAGATGGTGGGTTTAAAAATTACTTAAGTATGAAATCAATAGTAAAGCCACAAAACAGGATATACATATATAAATAGATATCAGGAATAAAGTACATTTAAAAAAAATACTCATTAGCATTTAGAAAAGAGTAATTTGTGAGTAGCCAACAATAAGATGTAGGGTGAGCGCTAACCATTCTATTGTTGGTCGGACAATTTTCCTCTTCGTATTTGTAGCTACCTATTCCTTAAAATGTTTCTCTTTCTTATCATTTAACATCGAAACAGGCATTTCTTAGGCCAGTAAATTATTACTAGGAAACTGGTTTCATGAGGAAATAATTTACTATTTATAAATAAAAAGCCCACAGAATATGACAAAAATAAAATAAAACCACAGAAAATGAATACAATTAAATGAAATAACAATTTAAAGCACGCAAAAAATAACTTAAACGTTGGTGAATCTATTCGAGTTTTTAGCGCCATGTGTTAACAGCGTTATTTGAAAGCCGGCCACTTTGCAAATGACCCGGTCAAGACGAATATAACATTTATCTAGGAATAAGATTGCGGGTGGTCGAACCCTTTTCCTCTCGTATTTTTAGCTATCTATTCTTTAAAATGTTTCTTTTTAATCATTTAACAACGAAACAGTATTTTTTCTAAAGCCAGTAGTATTATACTGGAAAACTCATTTCATGAGGGAATAATTTACTATGTACCTCATATTCCCTTGGTTGCGTAATATTAGCATAACATTTGCTAACCAAATTTCTGTAGCTGTGCGTCATTGTTATAAAGCTTCGAACCCTAGAATCGTTTTTCTGCTCGACCTTTAGTAAAATCCGTACGCAAGTATGTTCTTTCATCCCACCATATCAGTAATACTATTCATCAATTAAAATGTCGGTGCGATGAACAGTGCCAATTTTTGAATAAAAAATAAAACAACATACACTCCTTTTATAAGCCAAGGTCGACTAAAATAAATAAATAATTTCATCAACACATCCGGATCCCCTATTTCTCACCATCTTATAAATAGCGCCGAATGTGCGTCGGCTTAAAACCCTCCCTTTATAAACAAAAAGAGTAGCTTCTATGACTCAATGTGCTCCACTTGTGACACCCAATTTTGTTTCGCCACAAAGTATCACTGGTTTTTACTTCACTATTTTAAGTTTTTAATCACATGCGTCAATTATTTCCACGTATATACTCACATGAGTGTGGACGAAAGCCGTCTAAGTAGATTTACGTAATGATTATTTTTTCTCTCGTTTTTAATACTAATTCTTTTCAATTTCATTCCACCTTCCCTCCACAAAAAATGTCAAAAACGTCTATATTTTTTGTTTTATATATATATATATATATATATATATATATATATATATATATATATATATATATATATATATATATAAATGAAGATCAGAGTTATATCATGCTGTTGTTTCATTAACATTTTGGAACAAAATAAATTTTTCCCATGTTTATGAATAAAACATCGGAGCATACGTGAGCAACTCTATGTAACCACGTGAACATTTCGTATTTAGCGTTAATTTCCTAGGTGTAAACATCCAATATACAGGCGAACATATATGCGAAAACCATTCAGATGAATGGCAATATGCCCAAACTTAATTATCAAAGACGAAAAGTCAAATGTCCATGAAAAAAGTAAGATGCCTACACAAAAAGGCCCCCCGAATAAACTCGTCAGAAATAAAGGCTAACTCAGTAAAAGTAATTAAAAAATTACCAATATCAAGCTTACCGTCGTGTATGTAGAAGTTATTTTTATGTCGGCAAATCAAATTATTTGTATGTTCTATTTATATTACGATTTTTAAAATAACATCTTACATGTGTACATATTTAATATTAAGCTTTGTTTCGCTTTGGAAATTGATTCCTATGATAATGGATCGGACCTGTATAAAAGAATTATTTTTTTAATATTATCTTACACACACTCATACATATATGTGTATGTACGTGGGTGTGTACGTTTGTTTTATTCGAATGTCTGTATATGTATGTGATATAATACAAAACAGTTAATTCGTTATATTTTTCTTATTTTTCAGGTAAGTACGTTTTTCCCTCTGGATCTTCTTATGGTAAGCCAGACGTTCCTGCTATCTATTTTCTCCGACAATCACAATACGAAAATACAAATGCTACAATATAAAATAAGGAGAAAGAAAAATCCAGGAAACAACATAATGTTAATTTACTTTAATGTAACAACCACACAAAACTTAACTTTTATTTTTAATTAATTCTTGTTTTTTTTTTAATTAATATTGAATAAGTTCAGTTTCAGTATAAATCAGATCGTGTTTTTTTCTTTTCTTTTTTATTGCAATTTTTAACGTGTTGTAATACTTTTTACAAAAGCTACCGTTCGTTATCGACAGCCTGACTTTTCGACATGGTTCATTCGCACCAAAATGTATGACGTCATTTTTGATCGAACAGGTCTTCTTAACGAAGGAAGTGTTGACCAAAACTTGTAGACTCAAGTTTCTATTTCATTCAGTAGTTACATTAGCGGGAGAACTCCGATGATTTGTCTAAACAATGCGTCAGGTGCTACTCTGATACTTGAAATCTTTCATTGACACTGTAGATTTCGAAAAGAAAATCAGTTCGATGTTTTGGTGATTGAAATCAAAAGTGTCCTTGATTTCAAACTCAAATAACACATAGTTTTGCTAATATTACTAAAAAACTGAACAAGAATATAACCTCAAGTATGTTTCCAAATTGTTCAAATGATCATTGATGGTTTGTGTTCTTTTGATTATTCCGACTACTTAACTTAACTTAAATGTTATTCTCACAACGTTTTGACCGATGTTACGTCCGATCGTCTTCAGATGCGTTTTTTCGAGCTCGGGAATGTTTCTGTCGAACTCGGAATTTCAAACGTAACTCCTTGTTTGATCGACGGGGGAAGCTTGCCTTTGATCCGTCACTCATGACCGGGTAGAAGTCTTAAGTAATCAGTAATTGTATTCTTAGCATCGCGCGTACTTAGGATCGAAGCGTCAACCTCCAGAAGTGTATCACTTGTAATGTATTATTTCTTAGAACTTATAGTTGTTGCATTTGCCGACAATTCCCGTATAAATTTTGAGAGCCTTGAAACAATTCTTGTTTTGATATGTAGTGTTATTACTTATAAATACTTATAAATACTTACTATGCATTGCTACTTATTGCTGTATAATAATAATAATAATAATAATAATCATAATAATAATACTACTACTAATAATAATGATGATAATAATGATAATAATGATGATAATAATGATAATATAACGTTGTAATGAATAGACTACAAGCAATAGTCTGAATAATCCACATAATATAACGTAGTTAAAAACAAACAGCTACAATAGATATAAACTCCCATGAATTTGAAATTGATAAATATAATTATAATTGTCTATATTAAATTTAAAAATATGATAACAAATAAAACTGAAAGCTTTAAATGACTTTACTGGATCTTTGGCAAAACTACAATGATTTCACTGCATCCCGCTGAAGCGTGTAGGTACGGTTAGTCATATATCTCTATCTTTATAAAGTTGCGTATGTTTATTTGTTTATATACTTGTATGTGGAAGATTAACTCTTTAACTACTACACTCATACATTATAGGATACATTAGCTAGGTGTAAGAGTTTACAATGTAGAGTATATTATTTAACTTTAGTTGTATGCAAAGGCAGTAAAAAACGAGTAGGAATCCCTTAATCAAGGTTCACATACTTCCGATATTAGTGACATTTTAACAAAGGATGTTATACATCAATTAATAAATATCTCCCATATTTCATTTTCTTTGAGGTATTTTAAAGGTTTGGGGAACGAGCATTATAGGAAAAAAATTCCCATTTGAAAATAAAATAAATACCACATTTTTTTTTACTTGCACCTAGAGTCATTAAACACATTGGCGTGTAGGAAATTCGTCTGAGTAAGTTAATTAACAGCTACTACTATGAATATGCGCTCTATATTCTTTTCAAAAAGTAAATAAAATACGTAAACCCACATATAATGAAAAATAGTGTATTATTTAATATTAAGTTAAAAACGAAGAATGTGACGTGTTTGGATGCATATTGTAAGAATATTTTCTGGGAGTAATTTTATTAGATTCATTGTATGACATTTAATCGGAAAACCAAATGTTGATTGTTTTTATCAGCCACTCAACTGCTCAACCGCTAGTAAATTTAGTAATCAAGATGAAGTAATCTATCGCACGGTTTAATACGAAGAAGTGCCCGGATTTTGATTAATACCTCATATTTCTCTCACTGTGATTCCGGTCAAATGATGAGGGATTATTACTGTGTGCTGAAACGACGTAGGCAATGCTAATCTAAAGCTCAGATTATTAGACAACTTATCGGATATAATATATATGTATATTCGGCAAAATCGAACCAACAATTGTATTTTAACACGTATCAATGTGCGTTAAAATATATATGAAAAACTTTGAATAAAAATAAATAAATTTCTGTAAAAACATAAACTGCTTATTATATAAAAAAGAGTCAATAAGCATGCGAACAAACGAGTTACAAACGTTGACACAAACTTTTTTAAAGCGTTCATAAGCTTCGATATTTGGATTTGCAATAATAATGATTTGACTATGAAAGTTTACTTTTATATATATATATATATATATATATATATATATATATATATATATATATATATATATATATATACATATATATACATATATATATATATATGGTAAGAATAAGTTTACCAAGATATATCTGGAAATGAAAGAATAAAATTAAAAATACTAATTATATAGGAGTATTTTAAAAATTGAAATATGTTTGTTATATGTAGTAGGAAAACCTGTAAATTATAATTAGAGGAGCATACTGAAGTATACATTCACCTAACAAATGAACTGTTTTAACAAAACAAGAATATGTAGACAAATGTGTATAGGTATGAATAAATATTTACTTGGTAATTCATGTTTTATTACGGGAAATCAATAAATATTTTTAAAATACAGTAATTAATATTATATGATATTATACATAATACATATATTAATACAGTAATACTGGAGGTTATCTACATAAAACCACCTAAAATAAATAACATTACATATGCAACCAGATGTAACATTTTAAAATGCTTAACGGAATGGGAATGTCTTCTGTCATGTCATCAAGCGTTACCGAATTTAAATCTTCAACGACTTCCTAGAACAAGGAAGAAAACGTTTTATAAACGGAACACACAGAGGGGCAATATTCAATGATATTCCTGATTCATGTAAGACCTAAATGTCTTCCTTGAATGAAGTAATCGCAAAGAACAGACAGATATATACATTTCATTTTTTATATATAAAAATAACAAATCAAGACGCAACAAATGTAGGATTCATGGCCCCCTTTTAAGACTCATGAGAAAAATCAATTCATCATTGTCACTTTCTAAAGAAGCACTAATCATCTCTCGTAATAGTACTTATATATAACCATACGTGTAAGCTTTATATATATCGAGTGATTTTGTAGTCGTTTTTATTATCATTTATCATTCTGTATGAGTAAATAATATCTCCAATTCTACCAATGTATCAATCGTACTTTGCTATATATCTAGATCGTAGGCAATGGAAGACGAAACATAGTATTGCCATTGTTATCCATTAGGTCAGTATTTATATCTTTTAAAATATCTCCTACTCATCTTTTTCTCTTTCTCCCTCCTCTCTTTCGCTCTTTCTCTTTCTCTCTCTTTCTCACTCTCTCTCTCTCTCTCTCTCTATATATATATATATATACATATATATACATGTATATATATATGTATATATATATATGTATATATATATGTATATATATGTATATATATATGTGTGTATATATATATGTATATATATGTATATATATGTATCTATATATATGTATATATGTATATATATATGTATACATATATATACATATATATGTGTATATATATGTATATATATATATGTATATATGTATATATGTATATATATGTATATATATGTGTGTATATATATATATATATATATATATATATATATATATATATATATATCCCTCGTTCCCTATCCTATCGACATTTGACGCTGCGCGCTGGCGAAAAGGCAGTTACATTTAAAAATACCGTTACAATTCTGTTTGCACGTCATTTTCAACACAAGTGTATAACGACTTATAATAACATTCTGAGATTATTAGAGATCGTTGATTAGCATAAGTATAATATTGATGTGAAAAATTAAAACAAAACTTTATTAGCATTTATTTAAATGTTTGCAGTTTCAATGCAATTTCTAAACTATTATAATTAATGCTGTGTATTACAAGCAACATAGCTTATTTAGCAACGTTTTAGTATGATGTAAGATAGCCCTTCCAGCTAATGAAATAGATTAAAATGATGTTCGCACGCTATATATTACTGTATTCTATGTCTACATTCATTTGCCTTGTATGCATATGGGTGTCTACGTATTACTCTCACCTTTCAACATCTTTATTTTTGCACAAGTCAGCAAATTTTAAAATGCAATTGCAATTCCATTCAAATAGTCAACAATGAACGGAGAGAAAGTCCCGAAAATAAGGTAACACACAGAAAGGAATCACTAAAAATATGTTTGAAAATACAGACTGATGCGATCTTCTTTATTAAAAAGCTGACATACATTTACAGTTTTCTGGTCGAACCTACAATGTATGTTTTGGAAGAGACAATTACGTTCTAAAAGCGTTGGAGAGCATATCATAGATATAAATTTAGACATTTAACACACTACGCGCCACAAAATGAAAAGCGAATATAGTAAAACAAATAAGTTTGCGACTATGTATTTTCTTTACTGGAACCTCGCAAACGTGTTGCTTCTAGTTTCATTTTTATACTGTCATCGTTTTATTTGTCATTTTACTCATATTAAGTACGAATATCATGAAACTGCATGTTATGGCCGCCGCTAAACGGTGCATTCTTGAAATTACTTTTTACTGGCTACCGTTTTAAATGGACCGTGTAAAATATCATGCTGATGCAAAGATGCTTCTATTGTTGAAAATAGATCATAGAGGACAAACTGGATATTTGTGTTTACAAGAACAAAATATACGTCCAGTAACACAATACGAATTAATTTTCATGAGAAGACCATGGCAGACCTTGTAAAAGGTTTTAGATATATCAAGCGCATCCGCCCTAGCTTAACTGGCCTTGATCAGTGTATATCATATGCGTTTAGATATGACCGTAACGATATTTGCAGTAGAATGTGCTTTCCTAAATCCATATTGATTATCACAAAGAAGTTTAGCATTTTCTACTTTCACTAGATTGATTAAATATACATATATTTTAACGAAAAACGGGAGTAGACTGATTAGATGATACTTTTTAGCGTCAGTTCTGTCACAACAATTCCTGCACGCTGGTACTCTAGAAACCATGTTTCAGCTATCGGGAAAGCAAGTCATTTGTTGAAAAGCTGATCGAAGACAGGGGCCAGCTTAGCAGAGCATGTATTTATTAATATAACAGGGATAAGATCAAGACAACATGCTTTGGAATTGTTATGTTTTAATGATATCCAGGGCAGGGGAATTGGTGACGATTATGTAATCAAGTGTAGCTTCAATTCGCAACAAGAACTTTGAGAAAGAACTGTTTACTTAGTTTAAAGTGTAGTTCAAACCGAATCGCTTGACAAGTAGATCGGCTTTATCAGTTACCGTGCAAATGACTTCATGACCGTTAGATAGCGAAATAATTGTTGATACACCGCACTATTACATATTTCTAGAAATTGCGAGTTTATAATTTCTGTGACCAATGCGTTCTCCGGTCATTTTTGTATATATACACTTAGCTGGCACTATTACAATCATATAATGATTTCTTAATGATTGCTTTAGTATTTTCGCGTTGGAACATGTTTCAATGACTGCTCCGACCTATTCAGTTACTCCATGCGCACACTGATAATCACGGAAAAAAATGTGGACTAGAATGGACGTCTCATATGTGATGGATTCCCTATCTGCTGTTTTAAGAATCTCGGCTTGAGGTCGAGACTTTAAAGTGATATTAACGATAATGACAAGGTAGTCGTGTAGAAGTGAGGCTGGCTTATCTTCCCGACCTTAGAAGCGGGTCGCGAAATGAAGTGTGCAATGGAATAACAATTCGTGCTTTTACCAGCTGCATCCGTATAGCTTGATAATGTAAGCTAATCGCTGTAATGAACATTAACATACCTGAATACATGTATATGGGGCGCTCGCATCTAATGCGAGTGCAGCATCTATTATATGAGAGACAAAGTCAAGCACGTACAGTCCTGGATCGAAGGAGAACGATAGATTAAACATAATTAACTAACTCTCTGTTTAAACGTTAAGCGAAATTACACGTGGGCTTGATGATTTGATTCTAGACTATGTTTTCTTGTAACTAAACTCTGAATCTCTGCATATATTTATCAGAGTCGATTAGACGAGATTGTGGAGTTTAAGTTAGTTTTACTTAGTGCTAAAAGTTTACTAGGAGAAAACAATTCTACGCCATCGATTGTGGTTCTCAGCCCTCGGATATTCGTGAATACAAGCCCTAGAGAGGAGGCGGATGTGTTGTTTTTGACGTGAGGGTATCATTTGATTTTGCTTCTTTTAAGGAGACATTTTAGTTTTTGTAATGTACTGCTAGAATTAGAATAGGTAAAATTCCAACTTGGTACAACTGAAAATGAACAAAGATTTCATCGCTTGCTTCTCTTAAATCAAAATTGCATGTTAGAAGCGCGTGTAACGGATGTATTAATGGAAGCTAATTGTCTTGGGTTCAGATAGGGTAGAATGTTTACAATCTCAGCCTTGAACGACTGAAAATGATCGTTGTTTTTTATGAAATATCGAAAATGTAAAACGTAGATATTAGCTAGATAATATTTTCCAATAATAAAGATGATCATATTTCATTACGCTGCACATGAAAACGAGAGTTGATGTTTTATGAAATTTCAGATTTGTTTAACTTCGATCGTTTTCTGATGTGCTTATTTGTTTCTAATAAAATCTATATCTCACACAGGTGTAAATAATAACAAGTCTTTTTTTATAAACTTCCATTGTTGGAAAACTTAATTTTCCCCTGTGTGCGTATCTAATAATACAAATATCACATTTCATCGTGATACAAATGAAAAATACAATTGGATTTTCGATGAAATCTCAAACTTGTTTACCATCAGTTTTAAGGTTAGTTGCGCAATCTTTAAAATAACAGCTCAATCCGGTAGAAATGAAAATTGAAAATTTATTATAATACTGTTTTCAAATTCGAATACATACACGCTAAATACCTGAAATATATGTATGCTATCGGTTATCTGTGTTTAGTACAGTCATGCACGATTTGTTTAATAATCATAGAAAGATGATAAATGTTTCATCCCAAATTATACCCCATCTATAACAATATGACGAATCACGTGACTGTGCATAATTGTATTCTCTCTATGTATCCCTCTTTCTTTGTCAGTTTCCCTATTACACTCGTCATATATACATACACATATGATATTGTTAAATATATATTATTTATAATCTATCAATATCACTTCCCTCCACTCTCTCTTTGTAAATATATATGTATATATACATATATATATATATATATATATGTATATATGTGTGTATGTTAAATATTTAGATATAACCTCGATTTCATCGTGTATGCCCAACATGTTATACGCGATATATTTGCTTGTTACAAAACCAAGATCGTGTCACCTTTGCTGTAGAGATAAACAAAGAATCGTTTGGTTTCTGTGATCACTTTGATCTCACAAAAGTAGTTGCAACCGATATATTGAAATTATTGATCTCGGGACACTTCCAAAAAGAGACTAAATATCAGTCAAAACGTACCTACAGAAAATGTCTGCTCTCCCTACTTGTTTGCGCGACCGTCTCACAGGCAAAATATAAAAGCTAAGTTAAGGGAAGGTAATTCAAGTAAAATCAACACAGAAGTTATATTAATATAGTTTTATTTTAATATGCAACCAGCAATGCATCGACAACAGTTTTACTTTTCAAATTTATTTAATTAAAAAATATGTACTTACAAAATGATAATGACAACTTTATAAAAAATGTATATAAATACTTCATGGGGAAGTTATCGTCTATCATTGTGCATAGACTTTCATCTATATACACAATCAGGTCGTAAAAACAAATGGAAAAACTCACGAAATGAAAAAGTACATTTATTAATTGTTCATAAAATGTTCATTAGAATCTTTTGGAGTGTTTTTTTCGAGATTGTTTGGGAAGGAATGATAAAAACTCTTTATTACACACATACACTTTTTTATTTTTATGTAAAATATTTACAATTTTGTAGACATTCGGAACAAATGATACACATTTTTTAATTTTAATTATAAAATAAATCACTCCTTCTTAACTCCGTATTATTATAAGGTTGCTTGTTAGTACTGTAAACATAGAATCTAATAGTAATAACACGCGTATTATTCTAAAGAACCACTGAAGTTTGAGGCATTCTCGGACACTTGTTAATTGTCAGATAAAAATACATAACTATCCGTAACATATTGAAAAGTATATGTCGCTAATCAATGTTTTAAATACACACTATTTTCCTTGGATATTAGTGTGAATCAAGCTGAATTTGAACAAACATTATTAAGCCAGTCTCCATCGTTTTCGGCACTTGTAACCAACAGCCATACCATAACTATTTCTCAAAATGTAATGATCAAAATATTTCATTATTTAACAACAATAGTTTTTTATGCGATTAGGATACATAAAACACCGTATTTATTAATTTGACTTTTATCTTCGTAGTTCTTGAGATGTTGGCCGCATTTTCGTCGTTCACCTTTTCATGATATCAGCATTAAGAATTGGGACGATGCCATCACAAGCTGGTGCCAATATCCGAAAGTAAAACTGCTTAGAATGGATGGAATCTTGATAGAAGCGAACAAGAAATGAAGTGAAAAGAAAAAGGAAGAACCGTAGAATATATTTTGAGGGAATGACAAGAACTGCATATAAAAGTGACGCTGGCGTGCACTCAAATATTTAATAAAAGATCTCAGCGAGCTGTAAGATGATCAAACACATAACCTGAATTCATGCCCTAGCCATTTTCTTATTTTATCGGTGTTCTTGATAGACTAACACACATTTCTAAATGTTTGAAAGGAACAGCTTCCGAGAAGCAATAATGAATACAGTGTGACTAGTGTGTACTAAACATTATAGACGGGAGACAAGAGGTATTGTGTGGTTGTAACGTCACATACAAGAACTGGGGCTATCAGTGTATTTTTTCCAGCTGGACTCCAAACATTTAAATGGCAAGTTAAGTCCATGGTGCAATAATGTATAATCTGGCCTGATTATACATTATTGCGAGATGATGAAAAATACTAATTTCTAATAAAAACAGCAACATCGAACACGACCAACAATAGGAGAGTCCAGTTTGCCAAACTATAGTATGCTAACGCCCATACACATTAGTTGATCGGTTATTAGCTAAAACAGGTCATTGTTCACGTTTGGATTTGATACTGTCAAAGAAGGGGTATTTCGGATCGGATTGTAATGAACAAATGATTTCTAGACTTCAATGTTAAAACCAACTATCCTTTCTCTCATTTGGATAATGAGTCTTTATATTAAAGAGTTCGCTGAGGTCAACGTAATAAATTCTTACACTGCGTTTCTTTTATTTGGCGGATCGGATTCAATGGGCAAATATAAATTTAGTTGCTGCATGCATAGCTTCAGTATTAAGGAGTTGGATTTCCTCGAAAGAGATTTGTCTTAACGTACAAAATGGATAAGTTCGTAATAGGAAGGTTTCTAGAAAGAAAAGGAAGAACCGAATTGTTGCATTCGATACTAACAGAGATATGCGATGTAACACGGGGATGTCTCACAGTCTTATAAACCTTAGAATACAAATATAACATATAATATTAACTTATCGAATTTTTAATAGCACTTTAGCTGACAAATCCAACTTTACGTCTGACTAGCTAATTGTTAGGTATGTTTCCTGTACAATGTAATTGGGAATATTATATCGTGCTTGGCTGCGATGTATTCTAAAATAAACTTAGTCCGATTCAAACTACTAATAAATGAAAGATTTTTATATAATTGCCTAAAAATCAAAATCAGTGAGTGGTATAACTTATTTTAATTGATACATATAATAGAAGTCATCTACATTACAACTAAAATGTTATATTCTGTATAATTTTAAAAAAAATATACAAACAAGTAAGAATTTAAAAAAAAAAAAGTACTATACAGCATTCCGAACAATTTTAGTAAATAATACAACAAACCCCGTGAAATGTCATCGTTGACTAAAAAAACAGTTACTTTTCCTGGTAGTGATGCTATGCATTTTTAACGAAAATACATTACAAGATTAGTCTCATTTCAAATATGAATGATTTTTCTAGTTGTGTTTCACTACATCAAATTAAACCATTAAATATAGAAAGCTATTTGTAAATGATTCAATGTGTATAGTTAATTAAACACACATTTCTCTGCTACGCATAGCTGAGAAAAATGACCAGAATGCATTCGATAAGAATTGAAATCTACATATATTATAACTATACCACAACAGCACACATTGGGCAAATTATGTATTGGACAAATTACGCAGACTACTATGATAATAAACCTATATAGTAATAATAGCGCTGATTCTTTTAAAGGAGACATTGATCTATTTGGATGGCAGCATTAGATATGTGTTTACATATAAAATAAATTGAACAATAAATTGTACATAATACATTATTATTGTAACATTTTATATAAGGATCAACATTTATTTTAGCCTTTTTAAATGTAAATAATTCATTAAAAACATTATGTTTTGTTGATGTTTCAAAATATTTTTGTCTCTTCGACTGTTCTGTCTATGTCGCTCTCTTTCTCTCTATCTCTCACTCCATTACATATATATATATATATATATATATATATATATATATATATATATATACAGTACACCATATTTCTTATTTATGGTTTTATAAAGCTTATAAAGTGAAAGGATATCGATTCATTTGCATATCGTTAAATGAAAGGATATCGATTTATTTGTGTATGAAATACTTTCTGTCCTAATTCGGCTCGGTTTGCAAAGATAATTTACACTGTTTACTTTTATGTGTTCAATCATCGCTAGGCAATGTTAAGTCGACGCAGATCACAGGGAACGACCTAGGATCCTCCGTCTCGAACTAGCTTTATTTAATGTTAGCCGAGATCCGGTCGCAGCGTACTATTTGTTGCCAAATGTAATAGACAGAGCCAAATTGATTAGAACATTAATAATGAAAAAAAGGTTATATTAATTATATATATATATATATATATATATATATATATATATATATATATATATTAAAAACATTTCACCCCAAACAAGGCATGCCACCACTGTAGACGTAAGAGACTTCTCATAATTAGGGAGTAGGTTTAGGGTGTCATCCTGAGTTAGAAGCTGTGCAGCGAGATGTATGTTTATATTAGTTTTAAACCTGCACATGTCAGTAACGTCGGGGAAAAGGGAGCAGGGAGGGAGTTCCAGAGGCTGGAAGCACGAAGAAAAGGAGCTGCTGGAGTAGAAGGCTCTCCGGCATCTGGATACCTCCACAGCGAATTGATGGGACCTAGCTGATTGTTCAGTTGGTCTAGTGTATTTGCGTCGAGGGGCCACTTGAGCAGCTACTTCATCGGATCACCTCCATTTAATTCTATCAAAGGTAGATATTGCAAACATATGTTAACATTCGAAAATATATATATATATATATATATATATATATATATATATATAAATAGTTCTATATTATGTTAACAACTTGGGCAACAAAAATGATGTTAATATTAATTGGGCTATTGTAAAATTACTATTGCTTTATTAAACCTGTTCATCTATAAAGAAAACTATGATACACTCCAAGAGCTAATTTAATTATATATAGCAGGATGTAGAAATAAAACTAAATATTTACTTTATTATTTAATTCGTGATTAAGTGAAACTATATTAGTTTTATTTTCTATTTTACTTCTGTTGGTTATATTATTGTAGAAGTCAGCTCATCCACTATCTATACGATTGTTTCTTATGTCGTCAAATTCATATCTTGTTATTGTATCTTTTGGTAATCAGTTCTAAGATTTGTGTACAGATGTTGCTTACTTTTAATGCATGAGCTAAAGATGTGTGTAGCGAAATGAGATTTCAAATTATGTTCAATTGGTAGTAATGAGCAAGTGATTATCCAGTTGGGTTAACGAAATAATCATGTTAAATCTATTGTTATTATAATATTTATTGTTAGATTTGTTGAATGTCAGAAGAAGAATATTAGATTCGCTTACATGATCAGTGATGGTAAGAGCTGATTGAATTCATTGTGTATATTCATTGGTTAGTATTTTCATTCATGTGATGATCATACATTATTGTTTGCGCATTTAACTTTCTTCCTAGAATGCTGATTCGGGTTTGGGTTAAACACTACTTCAACCTTTCTGATTTAGTTCCCTATGCACCGTTTTTCTATAACTATAACGTCTTGATATTTTTCACTGACTCACCACAGTTGAAATATCTATATAATAGAAAATGGTCAGCATAACTGTTGAAGACACAGGGAATATTCGTTACGGCGCCACATATGAATGACGTCACAAATGTATTACGTTTTTTACTAAAACGGGTGTGAAATAGATCGGTAAATATCCTTTGTGCCATCGATTATGAATCGTCCCATATCGGAAGATTTAGTCTACTACTAAGACGTCGTGGAGCTTGCTTATTTGCTATATTGTAATTTTTCTTTATCAAGAGGACAAATGATGACATAATCAAAATAATGACGTCATCAATGTATGACTTAATAATAGGCTGACACCATCCATTACAAAAGAGACCAGGGATAACCGGATGATGCTACGCCATTACGTTATCCATCAATGAGGATACATAACAGGAAGATAATATTATATAAATGATGAGGCATAAAGTGTCTGGAAAAGTAGTGATCTTGTTTTTAAAATCCTACTAATTACATCGGTAAACGTAAAAAACGGACGAACGACGATGCCTTGTGCATTAGTATAGATAGTAAAAACTTACGATTCGCTTATCTATTTATGTAAGTCGAAAACACACCTGATGATAAATCGTGCGATTTAATTTTAGTCAATGGTAAAGATTATTACATGATATAGATCCATTACTAATGAAGATTTGGTATATGTCTGTGTAAAGCGGGGGCACTACTATTATTTGTTATTAATAATAGAGATTTAGTGTAGCTCTGTCTAATATAAAACTATACTATTATTATTATGTAATGCTCAATTCAGGGTATTATACTATTTCTAGTACTGATACAAATGTAGTATCTGCCTTCATGTAGCCGCAACCATTCTATTAGTTGTATTAATAGGATAGATTTGGCATCTGTCAGGCTGATGTTGAAACTATACTATTAGTAACTTTTAATATAATAGCAAGTTTACCAGACTATTTCAGACTTCTGCTTTTTAAATAAACTGCTCAATAATTCTCAATACAGGGAGTACGATTGTCATAATACAATTGCCACAGACATTACCTCCTTTTTCATTGTAAGGGAAGCAGTTTAGAATTATTTCTGTGGCCATGAGACAATCCTCCCAGGCAGTACATGTTTCGTAGAGGGAGCGCAGTGTAAAACGTATCCGTTCGTGATGCACCATCTTCCCAGGCATCAACATCTCCTTTGAGAAACAGTGTAGTATACGTTTATTTGTCATATATACTAGCAAAAATATGCGACCACATGAAGTATATTTTTCTAGTATATATATATATATATATATATATATATATATATATATATATATATATATGATATGTTAATATAAAGTTTTAGTTGGTGTCTGCTTGTTTGTTCAATATCGTCCGATGTTTTTAAATAGATCCACTATTAAAGTATATATTCTGAAACTACATTAATATATATTCCATTTTGCTCCCAAACGATACATTATCCTGAAGTCTGTGTTCAAGATTGACATCTATTAAATGTAATATCATCCGTTAACATTTGTATGCACCTTACATCGCCCGATGTTATAATTTCTGTAAATACGTTAATCACAAAAAAATAATACAAAACAATCAACGTAATTTTGTAATTTTATTTTCTTAAATATAACTTCACGATAAAATCATAGAAAATATACAACTGACTGTGTGATGTACTAACTCGCAACTTGTGTATCGAAGTATGGCCTGCTGATATATATATATATATATATATATATATATATATATATCAGTAGAAAAAAGTAGACATATTTATAAACATTGTTTTTAAAAGTATTATTTTTTAAAGAAAACTATAACAATGTGTTTGTAAAAATAAATATTATTCATTTTAATCTATACTTTCCAGAATCAGAATTTTTTTTTCAAAGCAAATTGTCACGTAATATCGGATGAGGAATACTAAACAACTATTTTTCTCATCCGATGTTACGTGAACTTCTTGGTCAGAAACAACAAATGCAGTATGTCTGTCAGCGTGGCAACGATGGTTTGAATCAATAGAAATACTATTAATTTTAATCTATACTTTCGAAAATTAGAATTTTCCTTTTCAATCAAATTGCTTTTTCTTTTCTTTTCCTATTTCAAAACATTGTTTCGTAAAAGTATTATTTATTTAAAACGAACATAGTAATGTGTTAGTTAAAATAAATAACATTTATTGTAACATTTCAGAAAATAAGAATGTTACTTATCAAAGCAAATTGTTTTTTCTTTTTGTTTCTTTTTTATAATCTGATCTTACGTTGATTATTGGTCAGAGAGAACACATCTGGTATGTCTGTTAGCGCGGCTTTGGTGTTTAATATGTTAGACAAAGGGAAGATTTCCCCGAAATATAAAATAAATAAGTTTTAATAATCATCCGGACAACACACAGACAGCCAATCCCACACTTGCTATTATGTAAGATTTTAAGAAAGATTTAAAAAAAATAAAAAAATAGTAAGTTCCACTTCGATTTATTATTTTTGTTCGTTCCACCTTACAACCTACCCGGAATGCTGCATTGCCGTCAGCCTTCTTAAACATACTACTACTATTCCCAGCAATGATGCAAGCAAACTACCATCCTCTATGGTATATATATATATATATATATATATATATATATATATATATATATATATAAATATATATATATATATATATATATAGTAGAAACCGATAGAAGTATATATTTCTCTGTATCTTTAGCACACCATTATAATAAATATTGATTCATGTAGCAGGGATACAATTAATACAATTAAAACGTAGTAAGAGGGGCGTCAGTGATACTAATCAACACTGATTGGTAGAAGACATTGCGCACATAGACCCATCGACAACGTCAGCAATAACGCCATTGGCAACGCTATCTGAGCAAAGACGTCCACCTCGTTCCGCTTTTGATACGACATCAGAACATAATATCATTTCAATGAATTGTTATTGACATGCATTTTGTTTTGTTTTCTCTTCCACCCTCTCTCGAAAGCAAACGTTTATACAATGTAAAAGAAAATTGTGTGAGGCGACTAAAATCGAACACTAAAACTCTCGCTCTTGGAATTAGGCTGATAACCACTTAGACACGTAACGAGTAGAAAATCTATTGAAATATATGTTACTTAAACAAAGCGTGTAGCTGGCATGCGTTTTATATTACGACCCGTCAGAAGGCGACCAAATATATGGTTCACTAGTAGCACGTTTTGGGTCATTTTTTTACGAAGAAGTCTGTTTTTTTTACCAATATTTGGATATTTTTCGGTTGCAGGGTGTAGGATTCAGTAAATGTAAACGGTAAGCGACTATGTCGAGAAGCTTGGCGTAAGTTTACTCGATACGGAAGTCGGTCGCTGAAGAAATTGTAGCCACAATGTTTAATATAAAACAATGCAATAAGCTGGCTTTGTTAATTGCATTCTCTAAAAACCGGAAGCGTATAAACGTATACGTAATAGGTCGAAACAACGTAATCGTATATTCTTAAAAATCAGCGGCATTTGCGGGAGCGTCTATTAAATAGGTGGTTACTGTTTTGCATGATGTAACGAATTAATAGCAGACAAATAGTAAATATTAACGGACATTTATTTTTAAAAAGTATGCCGTGGTTTATTTGTTCTCGATGTCGTTAGCAGAGTGTCAGTACTAAAGTGTTAGGAGAAATGTTTGCTACCACCTATCTGGAGAATATTTTGAGGAGAGTCAAAGATGATGGAACAAAAGTAATATTTAGTGTTAGCTGGAGAAATATAACACATTTACTAAAACACGCCCGAGTGAATAAGCGTAATATAGTGGTTAGTTTTGTAGTATGTGATGCATGTGGTTATTTTTCTATTTTTCATAAAAGTTACTGGGGAACATCGTCTGAACTTTATTTATCAGATATATGCCAATTGGCTCGTGCCATCAAAAATGAAAGAATGTTTAAGTAATTGTTTTAATGCAATACTATATTTAAAACGACATGTGCGTGTTTTTAATTTATGAGATTTACTAATATTATTAATAAAGCATTGACTGTCTAGCGTGGTCATATAGAAAGTTTAGGATAAAGTAACATTAATGTGATGCTACTAAATAATAAATGTTTCTTTATTTTGCTTTATTTAATTTGAGTGTTCACTTCACCTGACAACATTTGTGACAATATTTTTCAATTTTAAATAATATCCAACTTAATCAAATAAACGTTTCCGGAATGTACAAAACGTCTGTGTGCGTATATATAATGACATTATATATTTATGTTATACGGGTATGACAGTATACTTGTATCTGTAATGGTGTATACATTTGGAATCGTATGGTTTAGGTATGTATGTGTATATATATTATTGAGCATAAGTGTGTGTGTATGTGTGCATACGTGGATGTGTATAATTGGATCGAAATATATATGTATGAATGGGTATAGGTACTTTGACTGATATTTTATATTGCAGCAAAAGGTGTATTTTCAAAGGGTGTACTTTATATATGTGTATGTATTTGTGTGTGTATGTATACATATATATATATGTATATATATGTGTGTGTATGTGTGTGTATATATATGCATGTATGTGGGCTTGTGCGTGTGTATGTTTGTGTAGGTGTACGTTGTGTGTGTGTGGTGTGTACATCTGACTATGAATATACACGTATACATTTGTCGGTAGTTTTTATATTTGCATAGTCTAGTTTTTTATATATATTCAAGGTGTGTGCTTGTATATATTAATTTGTATGCACTTTGTATAAGTATAGGTGTGTATGTATGTATTTGTATTCGTATATATCTAGAGGTGTGAACTGTCGGCGCCTGTGTATATGTGTGTGTA
>OY744520.1:129292425-129392425 GCA_963556195.1 Sepiola atlantica | reverse complement strand
TGAAGCATAATTTAGTGTTTATTTCGTAAGAAGTTATGTGATTCATCAGTAACAAGGCCTACGTTCTGAGCACTGTCGTCAGATTCACCATTAACTGTCTTATGTATGTTTCATGCAAGCAAAATAGAAGACGTACTAAATTATTTGTATAAAACAACGATGTTAATGCAATTATGTGTAGGTTACATTTTCAAAAATGATTCAAACCGAAACAGTTTTTAACAAGACACTAATGAACTATTTTCAATTTGCTAATGATATCAGAGTTTAGAGATATTTTTATAATTGTCCGCACTCTCAGTTGTTGTATTATCAAGATGTTCTGCCCCCCCCTTAGTTGTACATCAAAGTAAAATCTTATTTCAGTCACCAATCTTTTTTTAGATAGACATGCGTTTTCACACTTACTACTAACACTTTATTTGAACTTAAACCATGCATTCGTAACAAAAAACATTAAAAACAATCATCATTAGTGTTTTTAATCGTACACTAAACCAGTGAAATATTATGTATCCACGCAAAAATATAGTCGCCATATTTACCAATATGTCCAAGGAGGATAACAAATCCCCAGTCAAAAAACAAGGAAGTATTTTTAAACAAAAGAGTAAATACAAAATTCTAAACTTGATTTATCGACCTTTGATATATTTATTAAAATAGAAACTATTTATTTTTCTGGCAATACTAAGTATAGGCTATTCACGTGTAAGATTTACCACCTATTATGAACTGTTTTAATTGATTTTCTTATCAGTCAACATTGTCAGTAATGCCAAAATCCATTTTACTTTAACCTATTTGAGTGACTGAAATATGATCTAACCATAATCAATACTAGCAAAATGTTAAAATGTTCATATTTTTTTACGAAATGGAAACAATATTTACGTGAATTCGATGCGATATTATGTGCGCAACCTTCGAAATCAAAATGTGAAAAAAAGGCAACATTTGTTTATTTCATTTCTTAGTTAAAAACACATGCGTATGTAATGTTCCTTGTTTCACTTGTAATTAACGTGATGCTGACTGAAATACTAAGGTTGTACATTAACGGTAATAATCAAAATCTAAATTTTCAAACATATAAAAAGTATTAAATAGACTATATTTTTTCTAACTTTCGATATTTTCCCGGTATCCTACTTACTGGCCTCTACACGAGGACATCGTTAGACACAAATTCGGTTTTTATGTTAGGAAAATATAACTCCAAATGAGGGGCACTCTGGATTAGAACAACCATGAGACATTCCTAATTCTAAGAATGATTTTACGTTAACTGACCGAACATCAATTAGATGATGCATGGCACCAGAACAGATACGGCACTTAATTTCTAAATAATAGGTTAACACAGAGTCAAGAGAAAAAAAGTAGAGCTACGAAACAGCATGCAATATGAATTTGTTTGTGTAAAACGGTCGAAAATACCTGTCTTGATAGATGTGGTATCCAATTAGTCAATCAAGTGTAGCTTATGTGAAGTTTTGAATATAGAGAACATTGTAGAACAGAAAGGTATAGTGACTGTGAAATGCAGATGATACGATATTAAAGGGATAATGTCTACAGAGAAGTACGTTTTAGTATTAAAGGGATAATGTCTACAAAGAAGTATGTTTTAGTATTAAAGGGATAATGTCTACAGAGAAGTATGTTTTAGTATTAAAGGGATAATGTCTACAAAGAAGTATGTTTTAGTATTAAAGGGATAATGTCTACAGAGAAGTATGTTTTAGTAGACAAGTGTTTACAAATCGTCTAAATTGTGTAAAGAGGGTCAGATTTGGTTTAATGATAACAACAGATAAGACAATCTCAAAATTGCAATCTCATACGACATGCTGCATTCTGTTAATGACTTTATTTTGTCTGGCAGATAGGTTACAATAGAGGATTTTCATGAACACTTTTTTTCTTTCTGAGAGTACAGCAAACAATATTGCGCATGACGTCAGTTGCCGTTGGAGTGATACGATATGAAGTACACTAGAAATCAATCGTAAAGAACTTAATCAAAGAGTTTTCTATCCTGAAGAGATGCAAAAGCTTCGTTATTGATGGGGCAAACGTAGCAAAAAAATGGAGCTTGGATTGAAAAAATAAAACGATTTATTTTTATGATTTTTTTGCGAAATCAACCATATTACATAAATATGTCTCGTATATATGTATATATATATATATATAAATATGTATATATATATGTATATATACATCCATACATACACACATATATATATATATATATATATATATATATATATAGAGAGAGAGAGAGAGAGAGAGAGAAAGAGAGAAAAAAGCGATAGGTATCTACAGACAATTTAGCTGTATCACAGCTATTTTATGTGGCTAGACAAGAAACTGATTCGACCGTTGTATCATGATTCGAAATAATTCCATACTACACCGTCTGCGCAAGCTACAAAAAAATAAAATCGTAATCCTTATCACGTCGCTAGGATTCCTTCTATTTTTCAATTCACTATCGATTCTAATTAAGAAACGTTGGGCGATATACATAGTCATCAACGCATAGACTGTATCGCTGTATCACCAATTTTCAGTAATGCTAAACGAGCAAATGATGTAAGCTGAGATAGAAAAACTATCGTATTCTAAAGGGTTTGAGTCACTATGCATTATGCTATTAACACACCTTTTAATCCTGAATTCTGATGTGCTTGTATGTGTTTTTCATGGCAGTACTCCAACAAAACTTCCATTTATTTGGGGACATCTGAAATCCCATTCAGATAACGTGAATAGCTTTGCCGTATTTCTTTTAACGTCTTCCGCATCCTTACCTCTTTAATCCCCGGGAGAAATCTTTATTTCCTGAACAAAAAGTTTCTTGGAGGTAAGCCAAAAGATATTGGACAATATTTCCCTTTCGGTCTCATTATTTGTGCTCAAAGTCTTGTATGTCATAAAAGTAATAAGACTGAATCCTAACAAAATTAATACTTGCAACTTTAATAGTGTGTAAGGCTTTTGTAAAACGTGAAATTTCAAAGCAAAGATGTTGGAAAAAGTAATCTGCGCAAGCATAGATGTGTATCGTCTCACAAGCAAAAACTCATATGGCTACAAAAATCGAGGTAAAAAAAACTATATTTACATATGTATACTAGACGTTATTATTATTATGATCATTACTATCATTATTAGTTGTAGTAGTAGTAGTAGTAATAGTAGTAGTAGTGACATGAGAAACTATAATTAGTCTTTATATTTTTAATTTGCATTTAATTTACATAGTATTTGTGTTGTGTACCGACAATAATATGCGAATTAGATAGCAATGTTGAACACAGAGAATCATACTATCTGGAAATGTGCACATAGACATTTAGAAATATTACAGACTATTTGAATCAACATGGGTGAGAATAGTGATGATAATACTTATATAGTAAAGAAAGGGATTAGTGACATTTTCAGTTAATAATCAATTGCAACCGACTATACTAATTTAAATTGAATTGTTCTGCAAATTTCGTGTTATTAAAATATAGTATGACAATATTTAATACAATAATATATATATATATATATATATATATATAGCCATAGATGAAGTGAAAGAATAGAATTAGGTGCAAATCAAATTTTATTACAGTTTAGTGGTCTAAATTCACATCTTATTTTCTTTCACTTTATCTATTGCTATTAATGTTCTATCCATTATATTGAGCTTTATTTTTATCCGGATGTTCACTAATTAAAGATATTAGTTGCCCCTTATATCTTTTTTGTATTAACCTTATATATATATATATATATATATATATATATATATATATATATATATATACACTGTGACCTTAAAAGACGAACCCTAAATTTCAGTGGGCATCATTTCTGAATTTTTGCAATAATTAAATATAACATACTGATTACTGATGCATGCTCTTGAAATATCTTTTTGAAAATCAGAGTGTTTCGATTCTATTTATTTATTGCATACAATATGTGCGTGGTTACATCTATTTAGTTATGTGCATTTCTTGAAATGCAACATAAATTTGTCTATAACGTCCTTACAATTCAACCGATGTACGGCTCAGATTTCCTATTTCTTAGTTCCTACCCTTAGTGCCGTGATAGTCTATGGTTATCGATATATACCCCTGTCTTGAATGGATCCCCAAATAAATACATCACGGGTCTAACGACTGGTCTGTGAGTTGCCAGCACAAACACCCGTCTTGAAACAAGTTTGATAAGTAATTGTGTTCTACATATTGCTGTTACAAGAACCTTATGATACACAACGGGTACATTGTCTATTGCTAACCGTGTTTTGGACTCTGCTCAATTGATTCTCGCCAACTATCGATCAACAAAGATTAATACTCATTGCAAAATGTTATACGGCTTTAACGATTGTCGCTGGCCGCAATGATGTTCTCCACTGTCCCATAGTGCTCGAAGTAGTTCGCAAAGTCCGGGATGCTACTCTTGACGCCAAGTTTTCTTTTTAATTTGACCTGATGTATGAAAATGTCCTGCATTTTCTGAACAATCATATTATGTAGTAATGAGTGACGAAGTTTTTTCTATGATGGAGTTCACATTGAGATCGAGTTATATTCACATGTGCTGCTTCTGCCACATTCTAGAAAATGAAGGTGATTGAAAAATGAACGAAGGATATTTTGCAAATAGTGCGCGCGACGTCTCTATTTGTTATTCATTATATATATGTATATATATATATATATATATATATATATATATATATATATATATATATATATATATATATATAGGATAAGTCGCTATATTATTTTATTGTGATTTAAAGCGTATTTCTCGACTGAGAAAATCATTTTATTTTCAAATTTGACAAAGAAAAATATAGCCTAATGAACAACATGGAATCATGTAAAAGTATATATGTTATTATTGTAATTGTTATCTTTGGAGCATTTGCCAGCTTTTTATGAAAAACATACGTTTCTTTATAAACAAGCGAATAAATAGAACACTCTTATAAACAATGAAATATGTTCGCTTTTGTGAGAAGCTCCGACTGCATCACAATGTATAATTGCTTCCCACAAAATCCACATGCCAATCAGAACGGCTACTCTCTAATATCAATGGACGCGCGACCATGTTATTGGAATTATTTTGAAAAAACAAATAATTGTTTCAGCTAAACAAATTCACTTTCGGAATAATGTTTCCTTGACTCTTCAAAAAGCTTATACTTATGGCATACACGGACATAGGAGTTCACATCTGATTTCATGTGTTTTTAGTTTTAATATCCATTTTGTTTCTTTTTGCTTTTGCAATGCAAATGTTTAATTTATTCAAATTAGAAGAAAAGTCCCAAGTTAACTTTCAAAAGATATTGTTTAATATTAAGCAGTGAGTTCAATTTGCTATGTGATTTTAACGTAAACTTATCGATATCTATAAAAGCTTTCCGAACTGCCCTCTAATATCTTGTTATTGCATGTTTTGAAAACAAATATTTAGATTACTATATTTATCGAAGATAACATTCTAAGATTATCAAACAATAAATAAAAATAAAAAAAAACAATGCTCGTTCGTACAAGTGAGCAGAATATTCAAGTTTTTCTTTATTTTCATTTTTTCATTTTTTGTTGTTAAAATTCAATCCACATGAGAATTGAGATCATCTAATCACAACAATTAAGCAAAATGTACGATGACTATCTTTTTTAAGCAATAGAACAGTTTTCAAAATGCTCAATACCATTTTGACGACGATGAAAAGATAAACGGAAAATATCAAAACAAGTGAGGTCATTATAGCAAACACCAGCCCCCAACTGTTTAAATGATTAAGTAACTAAAACAAACATTTTACTATATTCTGAAAATTAGGCACTTACTCGATTGTATTCAGAAAACAGTTTGAATATTCAGTGGAGATCCGACGAATATTCTATATGTTGCGTGGGGCATGTTTTGACATTTTTAAAAATATAAATAAGGATAATTTAATTCTTTGTATTTACACAAATTGTAAAAGTATTCAGACAAATATGCATGTAATACTGGAAAAATAATCTACTATATATTATTAAAAAGTCTACAAATTCGATTAAATTATTTTAATGCTAACATATGAGTAGAAATAATGGGTAAAACTGTAAAAGTGTGTAGTTAATATTGTTTGTAAAGAAGATATAGATAACTCGACAGACGCTGTCTTCTAATATTGCTATCGTTAATTATTTACACCTATTTCCGAGAACAGAAGGTTATCGTTATTCACCTTTTTCTAGTAACAGGATAGATCCGTCATTTCCCCTATTCACCTCTAGTTCATTGCTATATAAACGTGATTTAACTTTTAATCGAAGAAAGTAGATCATAAATTAGTGTTTCGTTTTATTAATTTCCTTTAAGATTTATTCACGAAACTATACTAACAGGATCCGTTCACCAGCCATATCCATAAAAAATTGTAGAACCACCTAAACTAAAAACGGTCCCCACATTTGTAAGCATTGCGCCAGACTTTTGGGGAGACGAGAACAATCGTAACCTGCTATACAGTTTAAAATTATAAGCCGCTAGGTCGGAGATAAGAATATACAGAAAAAAATATAAAATGAATAAAATAAGGAAGCCGAAACTTTAAACGACTATTACTTGTGAAAAAAAAACACTGCATATTCAATAACATTGCATAAGATGAAAAAGATTTGAAGTTTTCCTAATGGCGCAACGGTCACAGAAAATATAGGAATTAATCTAACGAGGATAGTTAGGAGACGAGCACAATCGTAACCCGCTTTGCACTTAAAAAATAACGCCGCATGGTCAGGCATTGTTTTAAGTTTCGTCCACCTCTGGGCACGATTAAATATGTCAAATTAAATATCAACGAACATTGTCGACTGCCGCTGTCAAATACAAAATCGACTCTCATCCGAGATCTGTTGATGACTGGAAACTGCAATGACTGTATTTTTTGTTTCACCGTTCCTCGCTCCCTCTCTCTCTCTCTCTCTCTCTCTCTCTTTCTTTCTTCATGTATTTCTCTTTCTTTACGCTCTTCCTGTAGTTTATTATACGGCGATATGTTTGGAGGCAATTTGTGACAATCGCGTCGCCCGTGACACAGCTCGCCAACGTGTTGGAGTAAATTTTTTCGTCGGCATTAATCACAAATATTTTTCATATATAAAGTAATGGTGTGTTTTCTCATTACAATCCTTGATTTTCAGAAGCCTATGGTCTCAGCAGATGATTAATTCTTAGGAGAAAAGTAATCAAAGCAATGCAATGACGCATAATGACGCCACTGTAATTCCCGTTGCATTCCTAACCGGGTATAATGAACCATTTTCTTATTGAAGGATGTAACTATTGTATAGTCAAGACAGCTAGTGGTGTTCCGTGCGCAAGACGTAACATGCCTCCCAGAGACGTATCAAAGACTCATACAAACTTAGTTATATTCCCCGGCAAGCGGTCGTGTCACATTCATGCTGTGCCCAGGACCTAACAGCCATTTTAGAGACGTCAAAGGCTAACACAAACTAAGTTACCGTACCTGGCAAGGGGTCGGGTAAAATAATAATAATAATAATAATAATAATAATAATAATAATAATAATAATAATAATAATAATAATAATAATAATAATAATAATAATAATAATAATAATAAAGCACTAGCAACCTGAAAAGACTTGGAGAAATTGGAATCAAAGGGGCCATCGAAACCATACAAAAGAACAGTAATCATCAAAACAGCTGCAATCTTAAGAACAAATCCTCGAATGCGGAAACTAACCCGTATAAGGTACAAAGGGTAACCAGTCACAAGGAATTTACAACAGGGTGAAAACAAAACCACACGAAGAACACCACAACACGAACCAAAAATAAACAACTACAAGAAACATCATTTCATAATCCTCCCCCGCAATAAATTACACCAGCCTCAGCTATCACCATACAAAAATGAACTAAGGAACAGAAATTACAAGAAACACTATAAGCTTGCCTCTTCTCTCTCCACCCCACCCCACCCCAAAAAAATTTAAATAAAAATAAATTAAAAAAATAAATTAAGAAATTAAAAAAAAAAAAAATAAATAAAAATAAAAATTATAATTAGTTTTTTTTTAAATGGTGCCGGCCTAGGCTGACACCAGACACAATATTTGTAGAGGGTCGATGAGGATGAGAAGACCGAGGCCGGACAGCACAAACCAGACCTCCACTAGAAAAGTGCAGAGAATGCTGGGACCTTGGGGAGGCTTTTTGACACCCAAACCCCAGAGAACAACAATTGTCCTTACTAGCGAGCAATCAATGGTAGGAGCCTGTTGCGATACCGTATCGTTATCAAAAAGATGTGAAGAATACTGGAAATCTGGAGAGGCTTGATGTCACTCAAACTCCAAGAAATACCACTGGTTGCTGTCGGTGAGCAATCACTGGCGATGATCTGTGTGAGAACTCCTAGTGAGTACAAATAATACTAATATAATTGTAAGACTCTGTGAACAAATAGACGAAACGGTAAATCACATCGTGATCAAGGGTTAATGCAGACCCAAAATATACAAGTAAAGACACTATCGGCAGCCAACAAAACACTATGCAAGCATATGTACTTTCAACATGCAAACAAATGGTATGAAAGAGGGGGACAATATTGGGCAATCAAACACATAAATCCCTCTGTAAAATAGACTCAACAGAGAAACTCATACAAGCAAGTAGACTGGCCGTGATATTAGTCAAAAACTGTCAACACATAGATTTCGCCATCTTAGCAGTTCACTCGGCGAAGTTGAAGGAGCCAGCAAAATGAAGCTAATGCCTGAAACGTTCGAGAGAACTGAAAACAATAGGGAACAAGTAAAACTCACTATACTACCAATAAGTGTAGAGACATTACGGAGAGTATGAACTTACAAACCGAAAGAGAAACGTGACGGCAATAGTTGAGTCTGTGATTTCACACCCTCATAATATAACACATATAAGAACTTATGTTTATGTTTCCAATGAATCAAAGCACATTTACAATTCAGATGTCTTACAGATAACTTAATAATAGGATCCTGAAAAATAGTAAGAGTAAGGATCTAACAAGTATTCTAAACTGCCAAGTTTAAATTGCTCGTTTTCGGGACATTGCCAAATTTCTACATTATTGTATTAATGATATATTTTTGTAAAATAACTACCACAAGAGTCAAATCAGGTGCTGGGTATGCTGATAACAGGTAATGACACTCGTCATTTTGCTGTGAAAACTTTATTTCTCACCACAGGAAGTGAATAATTATCAAATGCGATACGTTAACCCCAATATAGAATTATGTCAGTAAACAGAATAACCATGTTTTTTTCCTATATAGACTCGTGTTAAACATGTATCTATCTATCTATATGACGCTCACCGTTATCCCTCTCTCTCTTCGCTTATATTGTTCACCTGGAAACGTAACTAATTGTCGTACAATCCTTGCATATATATAATACCAATATTGTGTATGCATCACTCTCTCTTTATCTGACAATGTGCCTGGGAAATTCAATAGACAACAAAGTAATATGCTAAAAGCAAACACGTATTTTCTCTTGTGAAATCTGACCAGAGATCCAATGCTGATATTAATTCGTTATCATTAATTTTACAACAATTTAAGCGTCATCCGCAGCGGACATAATGCATACAAATATGTTACTCTATTTTATTCAATCTAAAAATTGAAGATTATAGAAATAATGTTAATTTCAAATACGAATATGAGGGTCAGGGCTGGAAGCAGATGTACACAGGGATCTATTATACACCACTCTCATCTAATTCTGGCTAATATTAAATATATTCTTGATAACTTACAGCTGACGTCTAACCCGGAAAAGAGGAAGAGATTGCGGCAATTATCACATGTGATCCATCGCCAACGATAATTGTTTACGTAAGAAAGGAAGCGATGCAAAATTTACATCATACAAATGGGGCGTTATGTTACTTAACAATTATATCAAACTCCTTAAAGTATGTTGTATGAAAACTAAGAATAATATCTACACAATAACTTACACACAGATTCAAGTACCCGTGTATATATATATATATATATATATATATATATATATATCGTTATGAATAATATAGAAGTAAATCGAGGTTTTACAGTGTCTAGGGAGCAGCCATCAAAATTAAAAGGCAAAATAAAGCAACTCGGAAAATGTTGAAAACAGAAAAGCATACTTTCTCAAAAAGACATTCAAAATATTATAGAGTGAGAAAGGGGGAGGTAAATACATAGGTATTTATTAATGGGAAATGAGAGACTTGTTTAATTAATTACAAATCCTACTGAATTAAGATAAGTAAAATAAAATGTTTACAAACATTACTCAAGCTTATAATAAAGGTATATTTTAGTATATATTTTGTGCAATTCTAATATATATGTAAAACGCCTTTAGCAATAGGATAATACTATATAGTTATTATTATACGATCACTTTGTTAATCAAGTTGTTAGTTCCTATGACTTTTTCCTATCTACTTTACACAATACATGCAAACCTGTTACTAATTTTCTAGATTGTTTTGTATTTGAAAAATATCGATTGAAATTGTTTTTATTAACCATAATTTGTAATTTATCCACCAAGTCACTAATCACTTTATATTTTATCTATTACTCTTACCCTATCGTGTATGTATGATGTTTGAAGCGTCCTCTTATTGTACACTTTGTACCGCTCTCTCTCTCTCTCACTCTCTCTCTCTATCCATATATGTTTACCTCTATATGTTATTTAAATTCCGTTGAAATGTTATTGCTAAGCAGCAACAAACATTCTGTCAATTTTGCCACCATAAGTCAACTACGAATAGACAGAAATGTTTAGAGTAAAATACTAATGATACAGTAGTTACATGCGAAACAAATAGTAGATATACAGATATAACCAACATACACATTCAGTCACAGTAAATAGGTACGCACGATGTCTGGAAAGTCTGCAATAGTGTTAAAACAATGGGCAATCAATAACTTCCCCGCTGTTGAACCACACTGATGTTGTTTGCACGGCAACTGATAAGGCTGACCTACGTACCCGGCTTTTCGCCTTAAACTCCTCATTGGACTCAGCAAACTACTCCCTCATTTCCCATTACCGACCGAAGCCACACTTGAATACCTGGTAATCACCCTATCACAGGTAAGGGACATCATAAAAAAAACATTTCCACTTCCAAAAGGTGTGAGGCTGATCTTATACCAATACTAGTAATAAAAAAATGCTCCGCTTAACTGGTCTATGCACTCTCCAAACTCTACAACAAATGTCTTGCTGACAATTGCTGATTTGATAGCAAGAAAACTGTCCCTGTTATACGAGTCTTCAATAATTCTGGAGATAGAACTGATCCTCAGAATTATCGCCCTATCATTCTACTCCCGATCTTTTCAAAAATCTTTGAATCCTTAATCAGTATAGCGATAGTCCGACATCTCGTGAATGCTAAATTTCTTTCTCACCGTCAGTATGCATTCAGGCAAGCGTGATCTACTGCAGATATCCTAACGGGCATCTCTGAAAGCATATATCATACACTGGGCAAGGCAAATTAAGCTATGTCGGTATCGCTTGATATATCGACAACTTTTGACTAGGTCTACCATAAATGTATTCTCATAAAAATTCACTCACTCGGTATTACTAGACGAATATTTAATGTAAGTCGGTCCTTCCTTACCAGGAAAAAGATCCAGGTTGTCATCGATGGCTGTTCATCATAACATAACATAAATGCTGTTGTACCACAGCGATCCATGATTGAACCTCTACTATTCCTGATTTTCATCAACGACCTCCCTGATTACATTGAGTTTGAGATGGATATATTTGCTGACGACACTACGCTCTACTTTTGTCATGTTCACAAAACGGACGCACGCATATCCGAGGCAATGGCTGGATCCTTAGAAAGTGACTTACAGTCTGTAGTGAATGGGGCTATGAATGGATGGTGAAATTTAATTCCGCAAAGACGAAGCTCTTTTCCTTCAATAACTACAAGAAACATATTCAACAACCGATTGCAGTAGCATCCTTTCTTGTTCAGAGTGAACTATGAGTCCACACAAATGTTAGTTTATAGCTCAATAGTGTATACATTACTAGAGGTCAAAACGAAGGGGGAAGAGGACTGATAAATATAGAAGAGTGTGTGGAAGACTAAAAAAAGCTGGAAACATACATAACTCAACACAGGGAAATCCTTATCACTGCGGCAAGAGACACCAATCCAACGAACAACTCGGGTAGCACCGAAACCAGAAACAAAACGGCAAGAAAAGAAAACCAAAAATACTACACGGACAATTCAGAAGACTGACAAGAGAAGAAACCAACGAAAACAGCTGGACATGGCTAAGAAAAGGACACTTGAACAGAGAAACGGAATCTCTACTGATGGCTGCACAGAACAATGCAATTAGGACAAACTACATTAAAGCAAAAATAGATAAAACTCAGGAAAACAGTAAATGCAGACTCTGTGGACAAAGAGACGAAACAATAAATCATATAATAAGTGAATGTAGCAAACTAGCCCAAAACAGACATGAGTGTGTGGGGAAAGCAGTACATCGGGAACTGTGCCAACAATTGAATTTCGAATACGCAGAAAAATTGTACAAACATAAGCCAGAATCAGTACTGGAAAACGAAAAACACAAACTCATCTGGGATATGGATATACAAAAAGACAAACTCATACAAGCAAGGAGACCGGATGTCATAATAATCAACAAGAAGGAAAAATCTTGAAAAATCGTAGACTTCGCTGTTCCAGCAGGCACAGAGTGAAAAGCAAAGAAACAGAAAAACGAAGCAAATACACAGAACTAGCCAGAGAACTAAAAGGAATATAGAGCATGAAGAATGTCAGTATAATACCAATAATCGTAGGAGCACTAGGAACACTCCCCAAAAACCTGGAAAAACTACTTGGAGAAATTGGCATCAAAGGAATCATTGGAACTATACAAAGGACAGCAATGATCAAAACAGCTACAATCTTAAGAAAAATTATTGAATGTGGAAACTAACCCGCATAAG
This sequence comes from Sepiola atlantica, assembly GCA_963556195.1. Classification (NCBI taxonomy): domain Eukaryota; kingdom Metazoa; phylum Mollusca; class Cephalopoda; order Sepiida; family Sepiolidae; genus Sepiola; species Sepiola atlantica. The sequence continues at coordinate 129,379,303 of OY744520.1, read as the reverse complement.
CTAGGAAGGATCATACGGAATCTAACACAGGAAGAAAACAAAACTAATGACAGGACACACCACAAACAAAGAAACAAAAAATGCAAGAAACATAACATAATAAGCCACACTCCCCCCCCAATAAATTACAGTGGCCTCAACTGACACTTTAATAATAAAAAAATAATCAGCTCCCCCACCAAATAAAAAGAAATAAAAAATATTTAAAGAAGAAAAATAAATAAATAAATAAAATAAAATAAAAAAATTTTTTTTAAATATATATATAAAAACAAATATATATATATATATATATATATATATATATATATATATGATAAAAAAATTAAAAAATGGTACCAGTCTAGGCTGACACCATACAACATATTTGCATAGGGTCAAAGAGGATGAGAAGACCGAAGAAGGACAGTACACACCAGACCTCCACTGAAAGTGCAGAAACTGCTGAGACCTCGGGGAGGCTTACTGCTACCCAAACCCCAGAAAACACCAATGGTCCTTGCCGGCGAGAAATCAATGGTAAACGGCTGTTGTGATACTGCAAATTTATTTGCAGTGGCTATCGAAAAGAGGTGGAGAATACTGGAAATTTGGGGAGACTTGTTGTCACTCAGATTCCAGGGAATACCACCGGTTGTCGGTAAGCAATCACTGATGACCTGTGTGAGAACTCCTAGTGAGTAAATAATAACAACAATAATAATAATAAAACACCATCATCATCATCATCATCATCATCATCATCATCATCATCATCATCATCATCATCATCATCATCATCATCATCAACAACAACAACAACAACACCAACACCGACACCAACAACAACACTAACAAGAACAAGAACAAGAACAACAACAACCGCAACAACAACAACAACAACAATAATAATAATAATAATAATAATAATAATAACTAGCGGAACCCGTGTAAATTACACGAAATGATGTTTTCAGTACTAATTATCTTGTTCCTAACATATACATGTTTGAATAGAATATGATAAGATTTGACTTATATATTACTTTAAAAAAAATGAACAATACATGAAGCAATTTACAAAACTTCTTTATATACAATATTTCTAGTGAAAGTAATTCCTTTTCTCTGGCCATGAGTAGAATTATTCTGAGGACAAATTTTCACTCTTACACTGTTCATAGACCTTGCTCTTGAGAAGGCTACATAAAGTTGTCCATGAGTAAAGCAAGGTTGTGGTAGGTAGATCCCAACCTTAGCGAAAGTCTGTCCTTGAGCTTTATTAATGGTCATTGAATATGATAGACGGATGGGATATTGAGTCCTGTGCAAAACAAATGGAATATTTGCGTCACTGGGATTAAGTTTAATTCTTGGAATTAAAACTCGCTCCTGAGCATGAGATCCACTTATGATTGAAGCTAGAATACTGTGGTTATGAAGCTCCAATACTTCTAAACGCGTTCCATTGCATAGTCCTTGCGTTATTGACAGGTTTCGAAGCAGCATAATAATAGATCCAACTTTAAGATTGAGACGATGAGGAGGCATTCCCGAAGGCGTAAGTGAATTGATGAATTCCATTGGATAATTATTGGCTTCCATTTCATTGTCTGATGATACTGAATCTATACTTAGATATGTTTTGCTCTCAGTTGGTAGTATACTTAGAATATCTTCATTAATATCCAAGAAGAAGTAGAACAAGAACAAGAAAAAGAAAGAACATTTTAAATACTGATATGTATTTTTAAAATAGAAAAAAAAACGCTCTAAAATGAAGTTAATAAATCAAATGTTTGTACCTGACGAAGAAAAATTAAAAAATGGTGTGAATAAGCGTTTGATAACATGTAGGGGGGGGGTAAGGACAGAAATCGTTAAGCAAGTAGGGTGGCAGAAGATGAAAGTATGTTTTGTTTTAAGATACCGTGTGTATTAATATTGATTCTTTATGTGTTGAAGATCTGCAGATGCAATTATTTGAAACAAACATTTTTTGGAAAGAACATTCGGGAGATTTATCAAATTACTATATATCTACCTGCTTATACGAAATGAAAATTAATAAAATAATTATGAAACTCTCGGATTGGAATAATCTATTTTAATGAATAGAGAATATCACCACATGTATTAGTACTATTAAACGCATAAATGAGGAGAATAAGAGGAAGCGAGGAAGGAAAGGGGAAATTAACATTTTATGAACATAAATATTTATTTTGAAGCTTCTCTTTTTTATTATTATTTTTCTGGCTTTGCAAACTCAGATTTTCCTGATCCAAACATTCTAACACGAGCTAAACGGGTAAGCAAACGGGTCGCCGTTTTCCTAGTATAGATACATAGATTAATTGTTTTTGTTAGCATTTTTGTATTCTAAACACATTTAATTTTGCCAAGCTATGAATTTAAATTTAACCATAAGCAGCCCACACAAAGTTAGAGCTGGAAGGAGGTTCGATAGGACAAGAGAAACAGTCCTACACTACCGCTCTCCCTTAAAAAGGAGGAGGTTAAACCAGAGAGAGTGTTATCTTGACAACGGAACACATATTATCGTATCCCCGTGAAAGGTAGAGGTAATGGCTGGGAGGATAGTATTATGACACTAGCACAGATAGTTCACTACCCCGTGTCTTCAGTAGTGAATCTTAGTACATTAGTCTGAAATAGTATAGTAAACTAAATTAAGCATTAGCAGATTGTAATAGTAGTCCCGACGTAATTAAGTCCTATATGACCTTACAAAAGACAAAGATGGTGTCCTATTAATTTAAAAATTCAAACAGAACTAAATGTAAAAAAACAGAAATAGAATATTAAATGAAATGAAAAGGTTAAGACTCAAAGTATAACTATCGTATACTCACTCTCAAACAATGCAAGCACAGTTCTCAAACATATAGTAAACTTAATAAGAAAATAAATTAGTGACAACTCCTCAAACAGAAAATATTTAACGAACACACAGTTCTTTATAACAAAGCACTAAACGATAGCGGTTATAACATACCCTAAATTAAATATATCTAGAAGAACAAATATATAAGAATTATCTGGTTCCCACTTTTATACAGTCGCATTTTTTCAACCAAATCTAGGTCAGAAATTCTTCAATTTAATGAATCTTCATTTCCCACTCAGTAGAATTCTACACAACATATTTAACGGACACATCCATGAATTAAGTTGCATGATAATAAAATATCAACAAACTGTGTTGAGGAACAATTGCATAAACCACAACTAAAACTCGAATAATACAATTAAGCCTCGCAATACTTATAATTGTAATAATTAAATAAATTATCCACTAAAACAAAAATGTGTATAATCTTCTTGATTATTATGGTTTATAATGATGGTGTTATTAATATTATGAATATTATTAATATTATTATTTTCACGATTATTATTATCATTATTATATTTGTTATCATTAGTAATATCGTTACTATTATTATTATCCTTATTATTATTATTGCCTGTAATATTAATATACTTCCGCTCATTATTTTATTTTTATGTAACTAGCTAAGACAGTTTGAAATGCTAAGACACTAATTAAGATAACGCTATATATAAAGTGAATGCGGTTTCCCATGTATCTTTGACGAGAGTAAGAAAGTAACCACATGCATCATATGCCACTTAACTTACTACTTTATCCAGCTTACTCATTCGAGCGCGTTTCAAGAAATGTATGAATATTTTCACTATCTGACAATAAATGTAAGATTTAGACCGCAATCACAGACTCTCACAAAAACACACTTCATACAGATGAAGACCAGTCTTTTCCCTCAAAAATGTTCCTTCTCTAGTATCCCACTTAGCGCCGATAAATAAATTACATCGGTTAAGTTATACAATGATTATCGAAATTGATTCATTTTATTCTTCTAATAATTCCATGTATAATATACCAGATTCGTAGATAAAATAATAGACGCTGTGTTATATTAATTGCTAATCCAGAATATCTGATTACATATATTTTGTTTTATTGTCCGTCGTTACATACAACTCTTAAACATACACTTCAACTTATTCCGGAATTCAAGTATAAAATTAACAAACGGAATCAGTTCGATTGTACATTGATTCAAATTCGTGTCGCGTATCACATTGACTAAATCCATTTCAGTTACGAATTTTCTATTGGCACACGTATAATTTCTTCTTTCGACTGATACACGTATGGTATTAACACTTAGGCACTTCCATACATTAACACTTTTAAAGCTTATAACTCAATTTACAACAAATCACAGCAGAAGACGAACATAGGTATTCGATTAAAAACACCCAGTTTGTCATAGAAGTCTTACGGGGGTCCGTAGTATCTTTTTACATAACGCTGCCAGTAAAAATGTTACTACAACACAAGGACACATTTTCAATTTTTACCATCCATACTTCTCAAAAATCATTCAAACAATCGCAAAACCTCAGAATATATTATTTTCTTTTCCTATGCTAATTTTCTTTACAATTATCGAAAATATCGATATTTTGAGGGATGTATATCTTACGTGATAGGTCTTCCACTAAACATACCATTTCTTTTCAATTCGTTTATTTTATTTACTTTCCGTTCTATTTACATGTTACTTATTCTCACTAACCGCTCTCTACATCCATCTCAATATCTGTATTTCTTCATATACTTATTACAATAAAATCAAATAATTTAATTCGGTTTATTTTAATTCATTACTTTTTAGTATTAAAAAAATACTTAACCTTAAAGTTCAGAAGAGAATTCTGGCTAGACTACGGCAATTTTTTTCGTCTACTGAACTATTTGTCGATTTTAAAATTATTTATTTGCGGTGTATTTTTATTTATTATTTAAGTGTTATGATACTATATACTTTATTTTAGCCCGGTGAGTGAAGAAGAAATACTTCTAGACAGCGGCACGTTTCTTTTTCTTTAACTCAGAAAATGGATGTAGGCCCCCACTTTTTCTCTCCCACTCTTTATTTCTTGTGTTACGTAATACAATACACAATATAGTTTATTTAATTTTGTTTATTTTTACTTATTCATTTTTACTTTTCAAAATATACATACTCTTACAGAGGAGTTGCTGTAACTTGATGTATTCTCTTCTCGGTCAGTTAAAAAGAACTCTTTCTAGACTGCGTCAATGTTTAGTTTTTGCTAACTGTTTTCCTTATTTACATATTCGTCGAGTTTACAATACATTTCTTTTAGGTTTAATTATTTTTTCTACAAAGTGTTATTCTTTTCTCTCCTGTGTCATTGAAAAACAATTCTTCTAGACTGTGGCAATGTTTATGTTTTTCCCCAATTGATCGAGTTATGCACCCTCACACCCACATACTATGATCTGTCTTTATGTATGTATTTACTTACTAGATTTAGCACGAAGGTTACTTTGATTCAGTTAATTTTTTTATTCCTTTTAACTTTCAAAAATATATTTAACCTTAAAGTGTAGTATATGTTACTTAACATTTTCGCGTCCACGTCAGTGAAAGAGAATCTTGTTAGACTTCGGTAATTGTATTTTTTTTTGTTAATTATCGTCTGTTAAACTATTTGTCGAGTTTACAATTCACTTATACTTGTTATTGTTGTTTATGTTACTTTTTTACTCAGCGATATGCTACTGTACTTATTATATTTTCTCTCTGTAAATGAGCAAGACGTCCTGTGAGGTAATGTTAATTCCAGAGGAGATAGAATGTCACCTCATTAAATACGACCATTGTGTTTTTAATGTTGAAAAATTCAATCTCACACCAAGATGGACTCTCCGGTACGGGAGAAAACTGGTTCCCCTACTGATCTTGGTAAGCTTCACGCATATTTTTGGATCAGAATTCCTTTTTTGGTAGGGGGGGGGGCAGTTGTTTGTATTTTTACTTATAATTGTAAGGAAGGGAGTCATAACAAACATAGAGAAGTGAGTTGATTTTAAAAATGGATGAATCCTTTTTTAATCACCTAAATTACTTACAGGTTTCTATTTACTTTCTTTTTCAAGAATGAATATTATAATACTAAAATAATTCCCGGGCGACGTCGGGCCACGTGTCCTGCTAGTTATAAATAAAACTCTACACTTTCCGGCCTATGCATTTTGTATATATGTGTGTGCGTAAATATTAAGTGACTTCGTATATGACGAGAAGATGCAGTACCGCTTCTACGTTGATTTCAATCGACTAGACAACTATATAGTTTTCTTTCCCACTTATCAAATCTAGCCATACTCGTCCCTTTCTACTAACACTCTACCCTCTCCCCAGCGAAAAATTGGGTACAAAAATGTAATAGATGCGTATATAACGGTGAAACTATGCGTGGCTTCTATGTTGATTTCATTTGACAAAACTATATTATTTCTTCTCCCATCAATAAAGTGGCAAAGGTTAAAATACACGCCATTAACTCTTAATTGTATATCTCCATACTAACAGTAAAGTTCTTACGTATTTTTTTAAAGTTGAGAATGCCGGTTTTAAAGAGCTCTTGTTACAACGTGTAATAACGTCTATTGACATTTTCATATACATAAAATGATTATATAAACAATTATATTTAATATTGTATCAATTTAATAAACACAGTTAGTATTCGTTGGATTTAAACCAGAGTATTAAACTCTTTCCTTGATTATTATTATACACATTATATATATATATATATATATATATATATATATATATATATATATATATAATTATTTATAAATATATGTTATTTTCTAATAGACCAATACACATACGTGTTATAGACCAGACCTGCAATCATCCGTGTGAGAAGAAACAATACGTGATGGTCGCACGATTCGAACCCTTGTTACGAAAGTCATTTTTGACTCAGTAGTCGAATCACTAATCCTTGCGGTCAATACGAACTGCCGTCAACATGGGAAAGTAGGATCACATCTAAATACCAAATTCAGTGGGCATATCAGCAAGCTATCAAACAAAACTCAACAGGCGGACCTAGAGTATTGTATTACGCTATAAATTACTGCATAACTTCAGTCTACATGAAGTGATTCATCTAGCGAGAGATTCGCACTCTTATATATGAATGAATATTATTTTCAAATTAATCCATATACACATGCATTTCATACAAAACCTGAAATAATCAATATGGCAGGAGAAACACCTTGCAACTCGCACGATTCGAACCCGATACGAGAGTAATGTTTTACCACAATTTATATTTATATATATATATATATATATATATATATATATATATATATTTAAGCCCTCCGTTCAGTCTAGAGAGACTATGGATACACCTATAAGGGGCTGGCTGCGCGTGTAATTATGAAGCAAGGGTTGCGCAATCCTTATCAACACCTCTCCTGAGTCGGCACTGCTTGATTCCAATGGCAAGCAGTTCAAGACGACTGGAAACAATGCCGAGATAAACAGAGAGCACATACAGCACCTGGTAGTCCCAAATGGTCACCCATTTAATACTGCCCAGGCTCGACGTCGCTTAACTTCGGTGATCTAACGGGAACCGGTGTGTCAACGTGATTATACCGTGTGTGTATGTATATATATATATATATATATATATATATATATATATATATACATATATATATATATATATACATATATATATATACATATATATATATATATACATATATATATATATACATATATATATATATATATATATATACATATATATATATATACATATATATATATATATATATATATATACATATATATATATATATATTAAATATATATATATATATATATATATTAAATTTAAATAAGAAAACTGGAGTTAGTGTTTTATAGTTATCACTACGGCCGAATGAAAGAGAGAAGAGGGCGTGTGGTTTGCGTTCATTTTATTCTATCGTTTGTGTGTTTGGTTTTATTGTTTACTTATTTATTTTGTTAGTTCTTATTTTTGCTATTATTTATTTCGTATTACTATTATTGCTGTTATTTATTTTATTCTTATTTAAATTAAAAAAAACAAACAAAACCCTAATCCTGAAGACGACTACAAAAGTCGAAAGCGCTCGAGAAAATGGCCGAATTAAAAACTATCGGCAAAGTACTATACGGATTGCCACCTGAAACCAGAAAGATGGCTCGACGGTTTGAGAACCTCACGAGGAAAATATACAAACGCGAAAGTTCCGTGATGTTCAACAACGCTTGCTTAGATATATATATATATATATATATATATATATATATATATATATATATATATATATATATATATATATATATATATATATATGTGCGTAACGCGTTCGTAAATCACTGCAGCTGCTTGGTAAATCTAGCCGCCGACTCGCTATTTACATTTAAATTCCTCTCTGATTACTAACTAATTGTCTATGGCCGATGGGATACGACTCTTGGCTACGAATCAGTGGCGATTTGTGATCGGGGTTCACGCCCGCCGACCGTTGAGCATTAGTTCCTGCACTGAAGATTGCGTTAGCATGAAACATCGATGTCTGTAGGTATTAAAATAATAAATATTTATATATATATATATATATATATATATATGTATATATAATAATAATAATAAATAAATGTATATATATATATGTATATATGAAATATTTTTATAAATATATATTTTTAATTTTAAAACATTTGTAGACAAAGAAAATAACCAAGAGGAAAAAAGGGGGGTTATTATAATGGAATCATCTAACTCTATAAAATAGATGTTCTGTAAAATAGTAAATGCTCACTTTGAAAGGAACAACACAGGTAAGGTGAAATTATATATTAATACTTTAGAAAAACAAATCTGGAGGCAAAACAAAATCAAATATTAGTAAACTTTTTAAATTAAAAAATAATTTGTAAATAGGGAGGTGGTGTCTGATCAACACTGCTGGGATGCCATGATAAAGAAATACTGTTTTGTTTTAAATCCCAAAACAGTTTTCATGGTAAACAACTGACGATCCCTTATATATAAAAACATATATATTAAAAAGATATATTCTTGGAAGTAAACTAAAATAGTGATTGCAGTAGATTGATTGACTTACTAGACTTACTAGACTAAAATCTTTCAACAACATTTTTTTTTTCAGTTTGAAGGTTAAAAGAACTTCCGAGACTATATATATATATATATATATATATATATATATATATATATATATATATATATATATATATATATATACTGAGGCTAAATACGTTGGAATTGGAGTTTGAAATATAACTCGTGTTCCGAGGTTGTAGCCCGGCGACCGGTGTGAATAATTTTTCTCTAGACTGGTGATATTCGTGAGATAAAAACAAATATTTGTATTTAACCACACACACACTCACACACACACACACATATATATATATATATATATATATATATATATATATATATATATATATATATATATATATATATATATATGAGCTTCGAAGAATCGTCTAATCGTGGAAGCCTGACTGTAATGCTAAAGAATGTTCTATATAATAAATATTTATGAAACTCTACTTAGTATTGAGCACATTTTTTTTAAATTGACTTTTAGTTCATTCTGTGAAGTTACATGACCTAGTCGTTAGCGATAAATAACTGTAAAATGAAACCATTTCAACTGTTCAGGAGAATAGAGACAGCTTACATATTTCTATTATTTTCCAGTTGCTTTCTAGAGCGAGTTAAACACTTTTTCTGTCCTTTTTTCTTTTTTTTGAAAACTTCCCAACATTCGTGAATTTGTTCTCTTTTATTTTTAACATCCCCGATTACGACGTTATTTCATATTCATATGAATATTCGTGCGAACACTGGCGAAATATTTTTTTTACGTAGTTTGTGTACACTCATTATATAGATTAGATAACTGGTATTGTAAGAAGCTGATAGAGGCAAAGGATTCAGTGTTGCAACGCGTTCGAAATATACGGTTTGTTTTAATCGCGTTTCAAATGTTTATTAACGGATTGTTCGAATGCGTATACACAAGCGAAGATAAAAGAAAGTGTCTTCTGATTGAAACGAAAGAAAGATCGCATATAAAAAGGCTTAATCTTCAGCTTTCTGACGCACAATGCGCGCCACTGAATAATAGCAAGGGAATCTTGAGCTGAGATTGTTTTTAAAATCAGATAAAAACAATGAAACCTTTTTTTTACTTTGTTCCTTTGTATTATTTTCTTTTGCGTGAAGTGGGATGGGGGGGCGTTGTTACTCTTATTGGAATTCGCCGAAAGAAGTTCTTTTACCACGATGGAATGCGTGGATGAGCTGTCACGTGACAGAGCGACGAAAAAGTATTACCCCCACCACCACCGTGAATTAGGTTGTCTTATTGTTTTTCAGTATATGTTTTAAACAAACCGATGGTGAAAAACAAACAAGATGCATACAATTCAAGGTGCGCCATTCTCGGTTAGGCAAGATCGCAGTCGAATCGATAGAACAAAACAAAAGGTTTGCAGGATGCACAATTAAATGAACACGATCAGTGTCTTAAGATACGTGTATTTACTCCATGCGATTATCGATGATACTGCTATTCTGAACTTACTTGTGACAGACAAAACAATATGAATGTTCAAAGTTAAACAAAACAGGCCCACCGAGTTTATAATGGAATGCTTTGAAGAATCTTAAATAATATCCGTCGATTTTATCTGCGCATTTAACGAAAATAATATTTTAAAGTCAGATGGTGCACGTACCAATCGATCGGCCGACTGACGGACACAGTCTCTCATACCTATGTAACTGCGCATCTAAAACAAATCTATCTTCCTGGCAGCTACTAAACACAGAGAAAGCAATGCTGACAATATTTATAAGTGTTCTTTTAATGGCGCAAGAAGGCAAAGAGTTTTTTTCAATAGAAAGCATAAAATGTTCGTATCATTTTTGTTATTGTTATTTTTCTTTGTCCTTTTATTTTATTTTATTTTTACAAGATGTCGTCTCTTATAGATTAGCGTCGGGTAATGAAAGTTAAATGAATTCGTTTTTAAGAAAACTTATTGGAAACAAATCCACCAAAAATAAGAAATTCAGCAAATGTTAAGAAATGTTGCAATATGATAAATGAATGTTAACATGAAGTATGTTCTTCAACACAAAACTGAAAGATGCTTTAGTCACTTAAATTACGTTATCACCCTTTTATTTTAAGTACTAAATACGTTTTATAATCCTCAGATTTTAAACTCAGTGCCCACCTTTAAAAAAGAGATAACCCCATGAAGTTTTTTTCATGAAAAAAAATCCGTTTGAAGTAAGGCAAACAAAGAAAGGCCAGTTTTTCGGAGTTGTCGGGTGCATGGCTAATTTTTGCTGTGAAAGTTTTACAAGGACAAGCCAGGAGGTTTAGCTCTATTGAGCACTTTCCAGTGGAATATGACTATATTAGGGAACAACTAACGAAGTGTCTTAGTAAGAAAATTGTTGTAGATAAAAGAAAATATAACCTCCCACTCGTTTTGAACTATATTAAGATTACACAGTGTGCTATGAGCGACACTTCACCATATGTACAAACAATACTCCATATTGGGATAATCTGACCATTCTATAAGTAAAGGATTAACTTAAAAATGACAGAATAACACAACATTTAGTCATCAACTTTAGCAAAAGATTGGATATATCAATGTATATTATAGAATATAAGTTTAAACCCTCTCATTTTGTATTTCAGCCTAACGTATGGAATAGCATTTTAATCGCAACACATGCAGATAAACGCATATTTTCTGTGATACATGAAACGTTTTATCCGTCTGTTGGTATGTCATGCTTCAGTTTGAAATAGGATTGTATAGGTCTGTTACACATACGTATCAAATAGTAGTCTAGTCGCTCTAATTCGCTTATTTAAACGTGCCTTGTTACCGCTATTGTAAATAACTTGCCTTCCGTCTTATGTGTGCTGAACATCAAACAGAACGGGGTTCCTTTCACAAGAATAACCGATATGTGGAACACGTTTCCGCAGTGTTTCTATCTGTTGAGCTACAACATTATCACCTTAAAATCCGAGGTGAACAAATACTTCAAATAAATCCTGCTCATAAGTAATACAATTTTATTTATTCCATCCATAATTCTACATCCTCTTCGTATTAACTTTTCAACTGGAAATGTATCGATCTTATTAACCTTTATCATCGAGTAGCTTTTACCATTGATGATATTGACTCAGTAGTCAATTATTAAAAAAAAATCACGCATAAATGCACGGTCGACCTGTTTATCCGTCACTGATGTTTTTACACCCACAAATTGGATGGACGCATTTTTATTCTAGATGCACCATATCATTTACATGATAGGCTTTGTCTGTCGGTCGGTTTATCCCGATGGCGTTCTGAAGAGAATTGCATTGGCTATGTTACATTTAGTTTTGATATATCATTTTCTTTGGTCTCTCCATTTTTTATTTTAAATAGCAGTTAAATATGAGACCAAACATCTTCATGACAATCTGTGCTTGTCTGTCAGTTTGTCGCACCTCCTAATTTCATTTGGGTCGTTTATTCACCACCTTTTTTAAATGAAGCTGTTTAGCTTAAATTATGAGATAATGATGGTCAGAGAATGGCGTATTAGTCAAAAGCAACAAACTAAGAATGATTGGCAGCTGTTGGGTTACAACGTGACTCCGAGCTCAGAAGCGAACATTAAGAATTTTCTCCGAAGTTAATATTTCCCGGTAGATTACAAAGCGAGTAGTCTCAAAATGCTAGTGCTTTTCCAAAAATTATATTGAGTGTGGCGAACAAACAATATCATATAATAGCATAGCATGAAGGGCAACCAAGAACTATATCTTTATTTTTCTCTTTGTATTGATGGAGTGAATTATTTTTAATTGTTTCTCTCTCTATCTGTTTTCTTGTAAATGATGTTCCTCGCGCGAATAAGACCCTCTTATCAACATGAATCCCAGTCCTGATATTAATCGCAGACAAATACGATACGATAAATATGGTCAAGTTACATGGGTTTAACGGTTTTACAAATTATCAGAGAATGCCGTCAGTATATAACACATTAACTTTCTTTTTTCTTTGATTTAATGCACGTTTATGATGATTTGATGGTATTGCTTACTGTGATGTTTGTTGGATAAAATATCGTCCTACTATGCATTGTTATGAATCAAATGAGATTGGTATCGCAGGGAATGAATCGTTCTAAGTTTTAAATGAGGGACATAGACTATTGATGTTACATGTCGGAAGAATGAGAAAAGTGTATTCGTTGAAATAAGCGCATGCATTTTGATACGGAAGATTTTCATTTCGATTTTGCTTTTTTAAATAAGATTTCGTTTAACTTTTGTTTCTTTACTTTGTTATTGTAGGTGTTGTTATTGTAGGTGTTGTTTTAGGGTGTATTCCTCGGTAAAGATAATGGAACCGTATTGACACGGAATGCTGTTACGTTTTTGCATGGCGTTCTATGTTTGGTCTTTTGTTTTCAGTTAGTGTCTTATTGTAATTCTCTTTTAGTCATATGTCGTTGCGGGTGACACACTGTTCACAAGCTCGACATTTTATAGACGATATATTTAACGCTTCTTTTTTAATTAAAATCAGGTTTTGCTTGTTTATTAGTTCATTATGTTGGTTCGTTCTTTCTTTATTTTATAGGTGTTGTTTTTTGTCAAGCAGAAAGCAAAACGTTGGTTCAGAATTATTTTCTTTAAATAAAGATCCAATGTATAGCATATTTTAAAGAATTAATAAAGTTAAAATATGATTTTTCTTTGAGGATAGTGGTCAACAAATCTCTATTAGTAAATCTCTTCCTGCGTCCATTTATTAGGCCTAAGTTTAAAATAGCATGTGTCTTCCTTTGGAAAATTTATGTTAACATTTTTTTTTTCATCTGCATCTATTAATTGCTAGTAGATTATTTCTTGCATTCATCTGTGACGTTAATTCTTAAAATAACGTTTACCTTTATTTTCATGTTTTAGTTTAAAATATTATTTTCATATGTGTTAACGTATTTCGATGAGCCAATATTTCTCTGCGTCTATTTACCAGGCAAACGTTTAAAAAAAGCATTGTTACGTGCGTATATGCACTTCTATGTATGAATCTTTCCCGGTGCTGATCTAGAACTGTAGCTTAGAAAAGTATTTTCCTGGCGCATCAGTTACAAATAGACATTTCATATTAGATACATAGTTTTATGTGTCGATTTTTTTGTCATAATTTGTCACGCTTAATTTTAGAATAGCATTGACTTTTTTAACCTTAACGTTAAACTATCCTGTTTATAAGCGTCCATGCATTTCTATATGCCGCGATTTTCCTGCATCAATTGCTAGACTTTAAATTTACATTCTCCTTTGTCTATCGCGCTAAATTTTAAATAAGAGTTTAATATGCGCCTTTCTCTGATTAGATATATCCTCTCGTATATCCGTCCCGCTTAAGTTTAAAATACACTTTTTTTATGGATCTGTCAGGTTTCATTTTAGAAACGCATTTTCATATACGCCTATTCATTGACACCAGTGGATATTGTGTTCTCTCTCTCCCCCTCTCTCTCCCTCTCTCTCTCTCTCACACATACACTCGCGCGCGCTTGTTAGAAATACAATGCTATATATATCTTCCAATTTTCATGATTAGATATTTCCCTTCGTTCATTTTACACGCCTATGTTTAAAACGTAGACATTCTGTTTGATACGCTTGTGTAGAAACATGATTTTCAAAAAGGTTCACGCATTTCTACGAGTAGATCTTGCCTTACATCTAGCTTGTACGTTTACGTTTAAAATCTAATTTTATGCATCGACATATTTCCATGAACATATATTTCCTTGTTTTGATTGTTTCGTCTGCCACGCCTTTTTATGTACTACCGAGCCACCGCTTATTAAAGCCCAAAGACCACTAAAGAATAAAGGTTAATCAGTTTGTCAGATGCGGTGAGAAAAAATGTGAAGATTATAATTTGATTACTTAAGAGGACGACTCAACAAGAATTTGTTGACATTGGACTTAAAAACAACAATGTCGTAGTCAGCTAGGAGGCATGCCCGTAGTATTGTGTTTCACAGACGACAGTTTTTAGGAATAATATCCTTACATTAAAAATAACATTCTTTAATTCGATATTTCACTGCATTCACCTGTCATGCTTTAACATAGTCTTTTCCTGTTTGTGATGCTTAAGTTTAAAAAACATAGCCATGTCTCTACGTACTTCTATAATGGGTCCTATCCTTGCCTCCATCTCTCACGCTTATGGAAAATACAACCTTAATGCAGGAATGCGCTACTCAATATTTGTTAGTGTCTTACTAAATATGTCCATACTTACATGTGTCTATACATATCCTTTATCATAAGACGGAAATATCATGTGATCTGCGAATTACGCATATTATTGATTCCATATAACAGCCATAATAACAAAATAGTGTTGAATTACAATTAAAAGCACCCGTTTTTACTACTAGTGCGGTTCTTCTTTCTTTTTAAATTTTATTTATTTTATATGTATTAATAGCGCGAAGATAACGATGTTTTCGTCGTTCAGTTGTTTGTAATATTAGGCAACAAATACATAACTCACTATATTTCTTACTCACTAGGTGTTTTCACACGAGTCATTTACGCAGTGACGATAATAAGTTGTGTCTCTGGAGTCTGAGTGACAACAAGACTCATCGGATGTTCAGCACTTTCAGCCATAGCCGTTTACTATTGATTTCTAGATGAACGATGGCTTTCCTTGGATTGGAATGGATACAAGATTCTCCAAGATTCCAGTACCGCCGCCGTTTGTTGTGGACATCTGGAAGGTGCTTCTGTCTTTCTTCGTTTTATCCTTCCTCAATCGTAAAGACCATGGCGTGTGTTGCAAAGCGGGGCTGGTGGCGCAATTCTAAATAATAATAATAATAATAATAATAATAATAATAATAATAATAATAATAATAATAATAATAATAATAATAATAATAATAATCATTATTATTATTACTAGCGGGAGCCGTGTAAATTACACGGAATCTTTTTTAATTTTAACATATTTATTTTTACTTACACCGTGTTGTGTTCGTTTTTTTAATTATTTCTTGAAAATGAAACTGAAAAAGTTGACGAAGTTATCGTCTGCCACACTGACCCTAACTCTAACGACGGGGTCAAAGTTAGCGCGGGTCCTAATGTAACAAAGCACCCTCTATTTGTTAGTTACACTTCCTTTATTATGAGCCCCCCTTCTAGATAAGAGTGAAATAATTTTTTTTAATGGTAACTCGTGTACGATGGACACTGCGCATATCTACTAAAAAAGGTTGATATGCCATCCGTTCAAAAAAAAAAAAAAATAATACTGGCCCTCTCTACAACAAGAAAACGTAATTAAATAGACAATGCCCTTAAAAACGCCAAAATCAAAAACAAAAAATAGTTTTAAGTTTAAAGCAACACAAAAAAGTACTTTTTAACCAGGTGAGTAGCATACAAAGATTCGGAAGGTCGTTGCTTTCGATGTAAGCATGACACACAAAATCACACACGCTATTGTATTAATATGTGTCTTCCCAGTCGTCCCCTCACTACCTCTCTTCCCCTTCCCCTTAAAATGTAGAAAAAAAAATCTTAGAGGTTGGTTGGGATCGAACTATAAACCAGTCGGGCCGAAGTCAAAAATACTACGTCGCTAACCGTTACGCTAGAGCGAAATTAATCAAAATGTTTTGAAAATAAAGCGACTTGAGTGTTTTTTAAAATCTAGGTGCGGCACGCATGCGCAGAGCTTTTACCGGATGCGTGACACACGAACACACACGCTATCGTATTAATATATAGATTATTATTATTATTATTATTATTATTATTATTATTATTATTGACAATTTTCTGATCATCAATACGGATTGAGACAAGAACGATCTACTGCAGATATCCTAACGGTCATCTCTGAACGCATATACCATACACTGGACAAGGATGTTGAAGCTCGGGCGGTAGTGCTCGATATATGCAAAGCCTTTGACAAGGCCTGGCATGAAATGCTTCTCATAAAACTGCACCTATATGGTATTACTGGACAAATATTTAATATAATTAAATCTATCCTAACAAAACGAAAGATCCAGGTTGTACTCGATTGCCGTTCTTGGACCACTATTGTTCCTGATGTGCATAAATGACCTCCCTGATGCCATTGCGACTGAGATAGGAATATTTGCTGACTATATCACGCTCTACTCTTGTCATGCGTGCAAAGCCGATGCGCAGATATATTAGGCAATGGCTGAATCCTTAGAAAATGACCTCCAGTCTGTAGTGGAATGGGGTCAAAAATGGATGGTAACGTTTAATGCCGCAAAGACAAAGCTACTTTTCTTCAATAACTACAAGAAACCTCTTTACCCACCGATTGTCATGGCAAATAGCACACTGCCTGAGAGTTCATCATCCAAATTTATCGGCCGCACTTTAACAGATACCATGAATTGGAACAAATACATCGAAAGCATTGTCAGAGCTCCTGAAAAGAAGGCGAGCTCCCTCTACCGTGCCAGAAAACTTCTCACACCTGACATTATTCTGTTTCTCTCTACAAAGCAACCTTCCGCCCATGCATGGAGTATTGTTGCCACATCCGGGCTGGCGCATCATCCACTAGTGTATCCCTCTTAGACAAAGTCAAAAAAAGAGTCGCCAACTTCATAGGTCCTTCACTATCCACCAAGCTCCAGCCCTGTCTCATCGCCACAATGTTGCTTCCTTGTGCCTGTTTTACAAGTACTTCAATGGATTGTGCTCTGATAAGCTTGCTGCTCTAGTACCCCACGACGTAAATTCACTAGACCAACCCGACAATCTGCTAAACCCCATCCATACACTGTGGAAGTCCCCATATGCCGAAGAGCTTTCTACTCCAAAAAGCTTATTTCCTTGTGCTACTGACCCCTGGAACTCCATCCCTGATCCCTGCTTTTATGACGTTACTGATATGTAGAAATTTAAAACTAATGTTTACAGACATCTCGCTGCGAAGCTACTAAATTATTTTGACCCCCCCCCCCCGCCAAAAAAAAAAAAATTCACCTTTTTTCTCAGTAGCCCCTTACGTCTACCGTGGCGGCTTGCCTTGTTTGAGGTGAACTATGTTTAAAAGTAAAACAAAAAAACATCAGTATTACTATTATTATAATTTACTGAGCGTTTCGAACATGATTTTTTCTGAAATCTAAGTGACGATTATTTCCTCAGGATACCTATACTTTCACCAACCTTCCAGTTTTTGTTCCATTCTCTCAAAGTCTTCACAGCCATTTTATGTAGTATTCTGGTGGTTGTTTACGTGAGGAATAACTTGTGAATTGAGACTTATTGTATATCTTTGACTTATAGCTTGTCCCATAAACTTATGATACGATTTACTGGTTTGCCACCTTTTCCACAAAGTCTACATTTACTGTTATATTCGGTATTGTCACTTGTTGGCATTGATGCAGTTCGTTGGTACGCATTCTGTGGCGATGTTTTATTTTTATTTTCAAGTTTACATTCTGAAGCAATATCTATGTTATGCCGAGCATAATTTATTCGGTCAGTTTTGTAAATCGTCCATGTGGTTACTTCGGTTTCGTTATTTTATTTCTTTTCATTTATGTTTCCCGTTTCACTGATCTTAGTATTTTTTCATCTAGGCCCGGTAATTGGAACTGGTAAAAACCCGCTCTATATTTTGTATTCTCGCTTTTTGTAGTTGTTATATTGCATCGCCTACGAGATCTTTACTCATTACCAGTCGTCTTCTCGCTATTTCTGTTTGACATATAGTCGGTCGGTCAGTATCATCTTTCGCGTGCAGTGTATTCTGATTCATTTCTTTGTTTCCATATTACGTTTCTGAAGTTTTCTTTTGTCCAGAGTGCATAAAGTATCTTACGAGCCAAGTACTTTTTTATTTTTATTAGCTTTGCTCTAGTTATTATTATTATTATTATTATTATTATTATTATTATTATTATTATTATTATTATTGTTATTATTATTATCATTATTGTTATTATTATTATTATTGTTATTATTATTTTTATTGTTATTATTATTATGATGATTATTATTATTGTTATTATTATTATTGTTATTATTATTGTTATTATTATTATTATTATTGTTATTGTTATTATTATTATTTTTATTATTATTATTATTTTTATTATTGTTATTGCTATTATTATTATTATTTTTATTATTATTATTATTTTTATTATTATTATAATTATCATTTTTATTATTATTGTTATTATTATTGTTATTATTTGTATTATTATTATTATTATTATTATTGTTATTGTTGTCGTTATTATTATTATTATTATTATTATTTTTATTATTATTATTTTTATTATGATTATTATTATTGTTATCATTATTATTATTATTGTTATTATTATTATTATTTTTATTATTATTATTATTATTGTTATTATTATTTTTATTATTGTTATTATTATTATTATTTTTATTTTTATTTTTATTTTTATTATTATTATTATTGTTATTATTATTATTATTATTATTATTATTATTATTATTATTATTATTATTATTATTATTATTATTATTATTATTATTATTATTATTGTTGCTGTTGTTAATAATAATAATAATAATAATAATAATAATAATAATAATAATAATAATAATAATAATAATAATAATAATAATAATAATAATAATAATAATAATAATAAGTTATTTGGTGACGTGTGAACGAAATAACGTCGA
The DNA here is from genome assembly GCA_963556195.1 of Sepiola atlantica. Lineage (NCBI taxonomy): Eukaryota > Metazoa > Mollusca > Cephalopoda > Sepiida > Sepiolidae > Sepiola > Sepiola atlantica. The sequence continues at coordinate 129,359,547 of OY744520.1, read as the reverse complement.
TTACAATGACAAAAATGTAATATGTTTAAAAACGACCCTTAAGTGAATATGATTATTAATTCCCACGCGGGTTTCTGTATGAAAGCAAGTTCATAGGTGATCGCAATTGTTGCAGCTGGTAAGTTATTTGATTAAATTGCAAAACCTCTGCATTTATTATTATTATTTTAAAAAAGAGAATACAATAATACTTGTAGTAGAAATAATGATAATCATAGTAATAGCGATGATGTTGATAATAATAACAATTTCCCCAGTCGCGAATAAACTGACTGGGGGTTGTGAATCCTCAGCAAGCCATAGCGAAAGCAACATCTCCAAGGATAGCGAATATTTGATGGAATGCAAAGTCAGTTGTAACCTAACGTTGCTAACTGGCGGCGGTTAACTGTGTTTCATCGTGAGCATTGGGTTGTCAGTTTGGATAGCAACTCTCCTGGAGATTGTATCTCACTAAAATACTATGGAATGAAAACCTTACACAAACCATTTCTTTATATTATTCTAATATATGTGTTTAAAATAATCAGACTGAACACGACGCATGTGTGTCCAGAATGTAAAGTACAGGTCCCACGTCAGGCGGGGGAACGAACGAGGATTTCCAAGTCATCATCCAGCGAAACTCTCGAAACATTAACACAAAAACAAGAACTAATTGGGCTTAAATAGCATTGTGATAACATGTTACTTGACGAGTGATCCTCTTAAGAGACGATATAGACAGAGAATGCTCCGAAGCTGGAATATGCTCGGCCTATTTTTACTATCAGAACACAAACTTGCATGCAAAGCCCGGGTGATTAGAACTAATGAATTGGTATGTTTTATTGAAATTGAAAAACTGAAAAGTGAAGTTGGGAGAGAAAACTTAGACTGGGCTTGGGGTTTTAATACACTTGATGTATTTGAAAAAAGTATAGGGTAGAAAAAACAACAAACTCTGAGAGCCAAAATATTATTAATGATGGTAATAAGACTGTTTGAACAGATGCAATCAGAAAACATACAATAGAAAATGGGACGATAGGAAAATATTGATATTTTTAGATTGTTACACGAGAAGCTACAAGACGCCACTTTAGAACAGCCCCACCAAACCTGAGATTTATTAATAGGAAATGACTTCGAATTATCACGACAAAAGTGTATGATGTATTGCAATTTTTATGAATGAATAATTTTGATCAGTGTAATGCTGCTGCAAATACTGTATCAAATCTACTCGTAGTAAAATAACAAACAAAACAGGAATAAATGATCCCTGCTAAATAAAACGTTTAAATAGTCAGATAAAACAACTTAGAAAGGATTTAAGTAACGTGCAAGCTGTCGAAAATGCAAACACAAAAGGCAGAGCGCTTGTGAAAGACTAATCCGTAAGTTTTACATACAGCTAACATGTTTCAAGTGTCTAATCGAAGAAATGAAACAGCGTGTCGTAGCTAAAACTGTCAAAGGTAAACGTTACAGCGACATAATTGAGCAGTGTCAACAAAACAGACTGCTTGAGAACAATAATACATTTCTTTTTTGAAAATCTAGAAATACTTGAAAGATGGAATGACGTTATACTTAATGCTGACCAATCTAGTGCATTCTGGAAAAGCATTTGGGAAAAGGAAGTAAATCACAAGATGATGCAGAATGGATCACATATATTGAAAGGGAGCTGTCTTCTAGTGTAGAACGACACACGACAAATGATTATAACAATCACCGTTAAGATGTTGAAAGAGAGGGTTACACAGCTTTAAAATTTGAAAGCAACTGAACCTGACGGAGTCTAGAGGTACTTGTTTTAAAACCTGCTGGCTCTTCACCCACGTCTTGCATAAATTATGAATTGGATTGAAGTGACACACTTTAGACCGATAACTTGTCTTTCAGTTATGTGGAAACTGTTCACTAGCATATTGTCTAAACGTATTTATAGTCATTTGAACCAAAATAATTAGCTGTCCAATGGTTGCCGAAAAAGATCACATCGCATCAGATATTAGCTTTTAATCGATAAAATGATCCTGGCAAACTGAGAACGAAGAACTACTAACCTTGCCATTAGGTAGGTGGATTATAAGAAAGCATTTGACATGGCCCCGCAATTATAGATACACAAATGCCTGGATACTTTTGGAATAGCCCCCAACATTCTAACAGCTTTAAAGAAGAGCATGAAGAATTAGGAATCAAATTTAACTTCTGGAGGTGTTTCATTAGGTAAAGTAAAACTCAGGAGCTAGTGAAGACATTCGCATAGAATTTGGCATCACTAAATGTGCCATTATCGTTATAAAAAGAGAGCAAGTCTCATACAGAATGTATACAGTGGAATGGGCTACAAATGCTTGGGAATATTTGAGGTGTATAAGATTGAAAACAAGGAAATGAAAAATCAGGTCACAGTGGAGTACAACAGAAATAGTCGAAATACATTCTATGCTATTAATTCCAAGGCAGTAGCTATCATCTAATATACTGCCGGTATACTTGACTGGAATGTAGATGAACTAAAATGGTTGGATATCAAAACGCGGAAAATGCTTACAATTTATGGACGTTTTGCAAAAAAAAAGATGCAGATCGATTGTATCTACCTAGAAAAAGAATGGTCGAGGTCTACTTAGTGTTGAAGATGTTTTGAATATAGAAGAATGTTGTCTCTATCAATACATTTCTAAATATAAGTAGGTTCTTCTTTGTAAAGTGAAAAGAGAGTAACTACAAAGAACTGAGGTGTGAATGAATCAAACGTTACAAGAGAGATTCGTAAGATTATTTTGACACAGTGTATTTTTTAAGAATACGACATTTGAGATAATGCCAGATGGAATTGGTTGGGTAGGAGTAATCTCAAAAGATATACTGATAGCACCTTAATGACAGCCCAGAAACAAGCCACTGGCTCTAAGTCTATCAAACATTACATTGAAAAACTGCAGAATCACCGATATGCCTATTGTGTAATGAATGGGAAGACACCTTAGCGTATTTCATGTATTAATGTCGAATGCTAGCACAACACTAATATAAAAAATAGAAATAGGTACTGCACTGTCATATAGGCTAACTTTATGAGTTGGACCACAATGGGAAGGGGTATGATCATAAGTAAAACGTGGTACAGGAAAACGACATTGTCAAATTACTTTGAGACATGCGATTACAAACTGATAAGGGGTTTGACCATTTACACCTCGACTTAATCTTTCTAAACAAAAACAAGAGAATTTGCTTAATTATTGATACTTGAGTGCAAGAAATAACACGAAAACAAAAATAAATATCAAGATCATAAATGGGGATTAGTTAGACTATGGAAATGTAAGGAAGTAAAGGCGATTCCCCTTGTAATTAGAACGCTTTGAATCATAACGAAAAGCTAACATAAACGGCTTAAACAGATTGACTGGACAATTGCTCTTCCAATTCTGCAAAAGGTGTGCCTGTTAAACACAAGGAAAGCTTGGATGTCTTAAGTTCAAAAAAGAAAACTATAACTAAAAACATCAACACGTTGAGTTTACTATGAAATAATAATAATAATAATAATAATAATAATAAAAAATAAATAATAATAATTATCATGATAATAACACAAGAAAGCATGAATGAAAAGAAGAGACAAAACCGCCATAGAAAGAAATGGACCACAAACGAGATAAGACTGGCAATGTTTGCTACCCCCTGAGGAACGAAGATTGGAAGAAGTTAAAAGTTTAAACAAAGAAAGTAAACAGAGTACTCATGTACATCCCAACATATACTATCACATACCCAAACAACTTGATATATGCGGGGGCAAAATCAATAAGTATCAAAATAAAAAGAAAAAAAGGAAGACTGGTCAAAAGAATGGGCAGACGTAATCTGAATGCGAGATCAGACTGGAAACCCAGATAACGAAACTTCAAAAGGAGGCTAAATCCGTAAACAAGGTGGTAGAACAGAAATCCGAATCGCAATGAAAGACTAAATAAGAAACATGATGAACTAAAACAAAATATATCAGCAAAAGAAGGAAGATTGAGATGGTGCACACACAAATCGGAACAGTACAAACAGAACAAGATAATTGAAAACAATGAAAGCGAGTTTGAAAAAAGTTAACGGAGAAAGAGCAACAACAGAACAACCGGACCTGACTGAAACAAAACATCTCTAAAGCAACATCTCTAAAGCAAGATATGGGGAAATATTTAAAATCACAACAAAAGTAGTAAATGGCTGAAAGACATGAAAAATAAACTACTAGATATTTACGAAAGAACAGAAACAGACATTAATTAACAACCTATTAAGTAAACACAACAGAAAATGGCAAACAGGGCACGATTGAATACATGCGTACTGGTTCAAAAAAAATCACGACCCTACATGAAAGGCTAGAACAGAAACTGAGAGGATGTATCCATAAAAAATACGTACCAGAGTGAATGATCAAAGAAAAGACCACGCTCATGCAAAAAGACGTCAAGAAAGGAACACCCCAAGTAATTACATACCAATAACCTGTTTATCAACAATGCTGAAAATCCTAACGGCACAACTGAGAGAGCAATTTTAACCTTCCCTGAACAGCCGTGGGCTACTTCCCAAAGAACAAGGATGGTGCCAGAAAGAAAAAAGATGGACGCATGATCTTTTATACAAAATCCTGAAAGACTATAAACGCCAGAAAAAAAGAACATATATATTGCATTGATTGACTTCAAGACAGTGTACGACAGAATCCCTCAAGCATGGATAATCGAATTCTTACAAATGTACAATATACCGACAAGATTAGTTACCTCATCAAAAAAAGCAATGGAACATGGAGATTAGAACTGACAACTTGATGGCAAAAATTGACGGATATAAAAATACAGAAAAGTATTTTCCAAGTAGACTACATATCAACACTACTTTTTATCATGGCCATGATGCCACTCAACTACATACTCAGGAAATATGATGCCGGATACAAGTTCACAGGCAGAGAACAAAAAATAAACCATCTCATTTGCCTTGACGATCTGAAGCTTATTGTAACAAGCACAAAGAAATTGGAATAAGCTGATAAATATGACCAGAATCTTCGGCCATGGCATTCAAATAGAATTCGGAATAGAAAAGTGTGCATTGCTAGCGATTAAAAAAGGAAAGTGTGGCACGACTGAGGGCATGGAACTACCCAACCACACAGAGCAGATTAGTGCGCTAGGTGAACAAAACAGCTATAAATATGTAGGAGCTTTTGAAGCATACACAATCAAATCAACAGAAATAAAAGAGAAGATTCGAAAAGAATACTTGAGACGGACATAAACGCTTTTAGAAACAAAATTAAATAGAAAATTTAAAAAATAAATACCTTGGCAAGATCACTAATTAAGTACCTTGAACCATTCATAAACTGAACTAAACAAGAACTCATTCACCTTTGCCAGACGACTAGAAAATGAATGAGGATGCACAAGAAACTACATCCAAAAGACGATACAAACATAATTTACGTGAAGACAAAATATGTGTAGAGGGTCGAAGTAGATGAGAAGACCGAGGAGGGACATCACATACCAGACCTCAACTGGAAAAGTGCGAAAAATGCTGGGACTTTGTGGAGGTTTAATGCCACTCAAATCTCAGAGAAGGCCAATGATCCTTATCAGCGAAAAATCAATTATAAGAGGCTGTTGCGATACCGCAAGGTTATGTGCGATGGTTATCGAATAGTGTTGAATAATACTAAACATCTTGGGAGGCTTGTTGACACTCAGACTCCAGGAAATACCGCTGGTTGTGTTGACGATTATCTGTGTGAGTACTCCTGGTGAGTACAAATAATAATAATAATAATAATAATACTAATACTAATACTAATACTAATAATAATAATAATAATAATAATAATAATAATAATAATAATAATAATAATATTATTTTTATAATAATAATGATAATAATAATGATAATAATAATAAGTTCTTACACACTAAGAGTCATTAACAGTTATCGCTCACTGGTATACACATGTCGGGTTCCTTGGAGTTGAAGAGACAATAAATTACTATAGATTTCTAATATTTACAGCTTCTTTCCTTTAAGTCGTGTTCCTGATTATAACGACCGGGTGCTTTTTCCGGAATAAATTACAAATATTCTCGTAAGGATATCAGTATATTCTGCCCCTTGCAGTTTAGATATCTATAGTACAAACCGTTTGTATATTTCCATCTTGTCAGACACTCCAAATCTACTGTTTGTAGTATTAAAATATGCCGCCGCCACTGCATATTCTAGGAGGAGTCTGAAAAAATTATAGGATATTTTTTACATATCCATTTCAGAAAACTTGCCTTTCAATATCTAGTTGTGGCATATCTGCTGTATTGGGCACATATCTCATCAAATGCGTGATCTTTTTGCCATGGGAGGCGTTGAAGTAGTGTTCCATCATCTAAGATATACTGCTGATCTGAAGCCTGTTGACCTGATGGAATAGCGGAAGTCAGTTCCCATATTGCGCCTGCTAAAGTCTCTTTTTTTGCCTCTCGCGGTAGTCCGAAAAAAACAAAAAAAGTGCAGGTGGGTAACCACAAAGCTCATATTGGTTCATTGGTATATAACACACACATTCTATGGAATAGGAGTTGTGGATCAGTCTCAACCGCTGAGTGGAACGTTTGACCCAAGTGTAATCGCCTTATCTTTCTTTTAAAAGTGTACTTGTGGACATTTTCTCCGATCATTGAAGCCATGGTTGTCACTCCTATGGAGTTGGCTTTGTCCACATTCACCTTTTTATTTCCAGTTACTCCGCTTGAAATGCTGTGAATGGACGGGTATTCCGTGAAAGGGTCATATGTTTGGAGAAAGCAAAGAGTTGCCATGCATTCCGCGTTTATCTTGCTGAAGTAGCCTCCTGGTGCTGGTCACTAATGCCAAAACGAATGCCTGCTAGTTCTTGCATTATAAACTTGATTTTAGCGTGCGTTGGCAGTGATAGCGTCCTGACAAATCGTTTCATTCCGTCTATTGGTCTGCAATAAGTAAGACCTTCAGACGTCTTCATGCTTCTAATTAGTACTTGCTAATAACTAGATCCGTCGATAAACAAGCCTAGTAGCGATTACCAGATCTAATCACATGGAATCCTACAGAAAATTTATGGTACACTTCAAAATGGCTTTTCGGCAGCCCTCCCATTTGCTGCAAGAACAAGTAGGCTGCCTTTGCATATGGATGTCCTGCTGCGGCGAATATTGACAGTATTTTCCTTACAGCGTCAAGGTGCAATTCTCAGTTCCTGGTGTGCTCGGCCTTTATAAACAATGGCAAGATCTTCACCATATCAAGGTATTGAATCAACAATATTGCTATTCGCTGGTCAACCATCGCATCCTCCACCAGGTTTATCATCTGGGCAATGCTGGTCATAGAGTCTAATGACAGAACACTATTCAATGTATCAGTCCCATCAAGGAGACCTTTCAATAGCTAATGAGCTTTTCTCAGTTCTTCATTTTAGGGAAATTAATCTTCTGCATAAGTGTTGAATTGATCACCATTAATGACATGTAAAACTGGAAAATGCTAGGCTTTCCTTAACAAAATATAATTCTCAGCAGCATCAACTAATAAGTGAAAACACATGGCTCTTGCAATTGCTTTGCCACTTAGCATGTGCTTGACTGGTGTTTCAGCATACACACGTTCAAAAAGTTCTTGCACTCCAGAACCTGTCATTAAATGACCAATTGACCCCAGAAAGCTGATCAGTGTATGGAGCTCAGCAAATTGCCAGACAAATTATCTCATGGGACTGGAAGCAGGCTGATTCGACTATCATCATTGCTTTGTACCAAAGTGGTTGATCGAATGTTAGAATTGGTGTAATGTTGTTTTTCCTGGCTAAATGACTAATGTAAAATAACGTTGAGTACACGCAGGTTGGGTTATCAGTGGCTATGTCGATCATTGGAAAAACAACTGTGCCTGATTTTCTAGGATATGTCCCTTTGTGCACTGACTGCATAAAACCTGACGTATGTAAAATTAGTGAAACCTCTCAAAGAATGTCACCATTAGTAGTTGAATAGAAAACTTTCTTGGGCTGGGGCTCTTTAAACGTCACTGGAGGTTTGTGTGTGCTGTGAATCTAGGTATGTGATGTTGATTCCTCCAACGCTGATCATATCTTCTGAAAAGAACCTGAATTCTTGGAACTGATGTTGCTTTAACCTCTCGGGCGTATGAGATGCCCATACTGTGGGATGTGTTTAATCCATCAATACTCCTTACATAATGGCCCACATTATCAGCTATGAACTGCACAAATTCAGTTTCAACAGGGGTGAGAGTTTCAGCGCTATGAACAAGAGCAGCACTTCTTTCGAATTTCTGGACGTCTGAGTAAAATCAAGAGAAGCAATGCTTATTCAGAGAGCCAATTAAGAACATCGATCTAAATTGGTCATGCCTTTCCACTGCTAACCAAAACTGCAAAGGTGCAAGGAGAACTCTGAGTCTAGCAGCTTGCATTATCGCTTAACCAACTGATGCCAGTTTCAAATCATTGTCTTTGCCTGCAAATATATTCCTGAGAAATATCAAAAATGTTTAAGGAACATATGCAAGAATCGCATCCTGTTCAAGATCATTCTTATACTGGTAGTATTTTGAACTTGTGTGGATACCTTTTATGTCAGTCTTGATAAGCTTGGCTGCCGTCTTTATGATTCTAATGACCTCTGATTCTAAATTGTATGTTGAGCGACTCTGTGCATAGAATGCATGGAGAGTACATGTTGCTGTACTTAAGAATGTAACAACATTATGTTTCCTATTAATTTCAGTCACAATGATATTGTCTTTGAAATGTTCTAAAAATCGAGATTTTATGTATGAGAGACTGTATGGCTCAAAGCCACTATCCTCGGGAAGTTCATCTATTTTCTTAACAAGATCGACAATGGTGAGTTGATTCTCTTCATTTTGCTGCAAATATTTTGCAACTTCCAGAAATGCCTGCTTTCTCTCTGAATCCTCTGATCTTCCACGGTGTTGTTTCCTAGAGGAATCAGCAGAAGAGAATACCTTAGGAATATTTTTATTGTAATCAAAGTTTTAAAAACATGTTCTGTGATAACGTGCTTCTTCTGAAACAAGGTCAGCTACATAACCCATTCTACCTTTAACAGTGGGTGCCTTGCCATCATTTTGTCGGACTTTCTCACAAGCTTATAACACTCTGTCATTAAACTCAATAGTTTCTACATAGAAAACATCAGCACCTCTTTTATTTCTTTCAGATTTAGCTCCAGAACTACAAAAAAGACAATCTTTCTCAAAGTTAAACACACACAAAGAGTGACTTGCACGGGATTGCATGTCAGCATTTGTGGACTTGTTCCTACGGTCAATTTCTATGTATGTGGGGTTGATCCATCGCTGTCTGTATTTTTGGGGAATAGGTTGACCAATCTGAATTATGATATTCTCTTCACGTTGTTCAGAAGCTCTGTTAATGGAAGCAATGCTCTTCTGGCTGACGATGAATGTTTTATTTTATTACTGGACAGTTCATTGTTGCTAATAGCACACTTGTCAGCATTAATAATTATCGGTACTTCACTTTGGCTTACCTGAAATTAGAATATGACAGAATATTAAGCTACTGCAGTAATACATCAAAAGAGACAAGAATAAAGCATGACAAGTTATAATTATATTAAACTTCATAAAATTGTTGGTTGTATTTAATTTCACATTGCTACATTTAATTTTTTGAAGATGAATTTACAGAACTTGAGTTGAGAGAGGGGAGGCTAGAATTCTCGGCAATCTTTACAAATAGCGCTCGTTAGCAAGGCTGATTTTGGTAAACTGTTTTTATCTGAAAAAAGAAGTTATTCATGCCCGATATCCAAGTTAGCAATTTGTTTAATCTTCAGCCAGAAAATCAGCTTGACTGACTGGACTAATAGTGGTCTAGAAAAATAGAGGAATATCCCATCAGTTTATTAACTGTGTATCTCTTCTGACTAGGCAATATTCTGATACGTATCTCTAACTTTTTACTTCTAATTGGGTTTAGCAGTATACTAACGATATGCTTACTCTAACCTCATGTGAAAAAATAACGTGTTTAATATTATTTTCACATTCGCATCTGCATATTGTTATAGCTTTTGTGTAATCATGTTGGGTTTGTTGGCAAGATTATTTTAAAATACGTTGCCCCATTTTAACGACATATAATAGGAACGCGTAGATGCGTTCAGAATAAACTTCATTCAATTGTGACATTGATCCAAATTACAATCGAATTATTTTGTTTCATATTCTGTAATGTTATCACATACACGTATTTGTTGACATGTGACTTGAAAACAATCATATTGTAATGAGCTGGAAAGCAGCTGTGATGTAATGTGTTTCACCGATGGGAACTTCAATGAACTTTTCATTTGACTTTAGATACACAAATCTAGAAATGGAAGTTCTTTGCAGTAGTTGTAGTTGACGAGTTCTTTCTTCGGACGATTTAGAGAATGAAATAAGTGATTTGATCTCAGATGAGATTTTACCCTTTTAATAACGATAGAGTCGAGAAAGACAAGCAACAGAACTGCGGGGACGAGAAGTAGTCATCCCCACAAGAGCTTTGTATTCATTCAAGACTAGAAAAATGCCTTGAGCGGCCCCACCTCACATGTGGCAACAGTATTCCATAATAGGACAAATCTGGTTCTTACTCGTTTAATTCTCATGAATTAACACATAAATATGAGGAATGAAAAAAGCGATGCTTCATCTCGTTTAATAATGTGAATAAATATAATGTTTTGCACATTTAAATAATTTACTTATTTCGAACTCTGATGAGTTACATTCACACGATGTTGCCCGTTTTACTCTCAAACTCTTTTTAATAGGAAGTTTGATGTGATAATCTTCCGGTTATTTTGAACACAACTCTATTTAATCTGAGCTTATTCGGCGCCCCATAACGAATAGATTCCCTTCTTTCAGCTTTGTTCCTTTACCAAAGATTAACACCGGAAGTACTTCAATTAAAATCTATCATCAGCATCGCTGTTATCCATATGGATGTTACTCAACTAAATAATATAAATAACAACAATACATCATATAATTAATTGACAGATTGAAGTACGGTTTTTCTAAACTTGTTTTATATTGTATTGTTCTCAGCATAAATTATATGGAATACTTTATTTGAATGAAATACATTGAACATTTGCGATGAATTTAGCAAAAATCACTTCTAAATAACTTTATTTTTTGTTGAAGTGTTATTGTGTTATCAAATTTATATATACTAACCATGCATTGTGTACAAACATTTCAGAGATATGTGATGCGCAAAAATCAACTTACTATTATTTCACACTCGCTCGTGTTGCTTTCGTAGCATTATAGTGCGTTCCACGTGTATTACACTTCTGTGTTGTAATTGTGTTGTCTACTTTATTAGTTCAATGTATATTTGTTATGTATTTATGACTAAGAAGAAAAACTATATTTATAATATTGTCTATTGAGGCCATGCTAAAATTATATACCTGAACTGTTACATAGCTCTTAACGTCTTCCAAGTGTATCATGTCTCCTATGAGTTGTCTGGTACAGACAGAATGAATTATTGATGCGTTAAAATATATGTACTGTAATGTTGTCGCATCAGTTCAAAACTATTAAATTACATTGGAAATATGAGTATATGCTATTGATAATGATGGTCCAGTATTATTAAACTAAACTAGTGTTCACCCGAACGCGTAAAGATCTCACAGTCTAATACTCCTATCTCAGCTGTGATAATTTGCGTATATGCGTAGAATACGAAATATATATCCATATACATGCCGTTCTTAGTAGCTGCCCTACAAATCTTAAACAAAAAAGACACAAGATGCAACAATCGATTATCGAAAACAATCGACGAGAAGAAAACCGAGAGGAAAATAATGCACCGACCCGAACAACTTAAAGGACTTAGATAACACATTGCGAGTATACGCATCTGCCATAGTCACTAATTGCTTACCATGATAAGAGTTGGATAATGTCTAGGAGAGATGGTGCAACGTACTTGATTAGTTTCCCTCAATAAAATCAGCATCTCCATACCGAAATACGTTTAGGGTTTAGCAGCACTGTTTAACATCCACTTTTTGCTCAGCATTCTGTAGTAAATAAACTATAAGGACGGAGAGGTTGTAACTGTAGAATCCAAATTTGTGTGATGATATTTGCATTAGGTTAAGAGAATTAGCATCAGTGAATTATGATATATATATATATATATATATATATTTATAGACAGGGAGAGAGAGAGAGAGAGAGAGAGAGAGAGAGAGAGACAGTATACGAATGCCTAGTCAACAATTTCTATTATACAAGAATGTGTTTTAGGTGAATAACACTTACGTGGAATCTTACTTTACTGGAATCTTACATACATTTTATACCTCATGGAAGACATTTTCATGGCGTAAATAGTCTTTTTTTATGAAGAACATGTAATAATGATAGATTATAAAACTCGAAATACACCAGTAAGGTAGAAAGATTTTGCTTTCGACAAAGTGGGAAATTGACGATAATTAAGAAGAAAAAAGAAACAAAAGAGAAATAGAATATTAAAAAAGAATACTGAGAGTATGCTAAGCGAAGCGAAAGTATAGACAATACGCAAAATATGATCTCATATATACACTACGCACGATTAGTTTGTGATTTTTACTCCAAGATATATCAACATCTGTTTAGTAACCCATTGTTGGAAATGTAATATGCATTTTCAGTAAATTTCATCGATTTTACTATTTAATCCTGATCAATATTTTATTTTTAATAAGTCATGAATAAATTGAAGCGGAAATATCGTTATACTGTTACCGAAATCACTGGGTACTAAATTAATAACATACGAGATTTTCTATATTTACTAATGAAAAAACAAAAACGAGGTATTTATTTGCCCATTTTGCTTTTATTTTTGCCATTAGCTGACATACATTTGATTCTACTTATTCTAAAGATTCTAAAGAGATAAAAGTGGATAAAAAAAGACAGTCTGGTTTATGTATTTAATCGCATCCCTATTACGTACTTGCCCCGTCGGTCAATCGATAAGCACACCGTATATAGAGACATACATTGTTAGATTGAACTTAATCCAGGGCATACTTACCTTTACTCGCATTTTCTCCAAACCTGCACTTAGACATTTTAAATTACAATATCAGGAACATATTTTCTTATACTTTCCATGTGCAATTACGCAATGATGACCCTGAGTGAAGCCGGATAGCCTTCCTTGTTTATAATATTTTTTATTTATTTCAAACATACACCGATATCAATGTGTTGTTTTCCAGCATATCACGTCTTTCCGAATTATATAATATCGGATAAAGGAATTTTAATAAACAGCTTTATGCTACCAGTTCTTGATATATGTATTCATTATATAATGTTATGCGTTGTATACGAGAGTTTAAACTTTATTTAGTTTTATATGTGCATATTTTGTAAATAAATATTTTATAAACGATATATCTGATGTAACATATATATGAGATCTTACACCGATTCCAGATCAGTAATGTTAACTACAGAACTACTACACAATCCCCATAGTTCACGAATAGAGGCTTTAAAAGCTGAGTTAGTAAGATAATACAAAGGATCTATATACAAGTAGAAGTATATTTAAAAGAGAGATAATCAAGTCACTGCCTAATGACACGCCCGCTATTGCTTCTTAGAATTAAAATCAGAAGGCCGCTATCACATTACAAATTAAAACATGATTTTGAATTTAACGCAGGGTTGTAGCAGACTGCAGATTTGGAATACACTTTGAATATATTGATTTTAAATTAGTAATTTGAACGTTTAAGAATAGGGCGCTTTATGAGAGCCATGAAACAGGTTTATGGCTGCCTTTGCCGGAAATGTTTGATGGGCTCAAAGTTTAATGTGACTCTCATATTGATTCGACTAGAATGCATTATTTGCCTGGGCCCCAGATTTTTACATGGAAATTACTCGTCGTCTTTAGCACCTGCCCTACATCGATTCAACAAGCGAACAACAATACGAGATGAAAGATACACTTCGCTAACGTAATTACAGGCGACAGTTGAATAATTAGCCTCAATTAGAAACCTAATAATTAGGAAGAGTTTGATATCAGCGTCTCCAATGTCACAGATGTTACAATAGAAAGTCAATTGAATCGAAGTTTTTTTTCTATTTCATATTCTTTTAAATATTTTGCGTCTCTGCTTTTCCTCATATGTGTTTTTTATTTCCCTTTCTGCTCTTTATGCCAGTGTCTATTTTTTGTACCAATTCTTCCATATTTAATTGTTTTTAATTTCATTCAAATTGTATTATATAGTAAAGAAGATGAAAAATTACCGACAGCTGTACTGGTTTTCAACACAGCACATATTTATTGATTCTGATTTTAATGAATATTTCTGAAGATTTTTTTCACCAGATTATGTTTGCCTGTTTTTATCCCACTGATACTGCTACGTAAACAATCGCAAATAGTTCCAATGACTCATCTTTATAATCGATTCACTTCGTTATAAGTGTGTATTCACGGGAGTCTATAGTGAAGCAAGTTTCTTTTCAGAATGTCCTTATGCACCTCTCCTGAACCGACTTTGCTAGAGTCCAGTGGCAAGCAGGAATCAGAGAAAAATCTCTGGACAAGCAGAGAAAGACTGATGTTATTTCAGAATTTTCCTCATCAAAATTTGAGAGTCAAGTATATCTTCCTATTTAATCCATAGATGGACGAAGGATACAATGATTCGTACCTGCGCTAAATATATTAATGAAAGTTTTATAATTGCCGTGATTGAAATCTAATCCGCCACACTGAACACACCTCAATGGTTATAACAACAATAACATGCACCTTCAAACGCTTCATCATAACATATAAAAAACTACACTTTATGAGGTTGATATATAGTGTATTCTATTCACATTTGCCACTCAATTACAAATTAAATGCTTATTTTTTAATATTAGTGTGACATACACTTTAACACGCAACATTATCTCTACATTCACTTATCATCATGTTTTCTGGTGGGAAATCACCCGGTTTAATTTTTTATTTATATACATATATTTATATTTTAATAGCAATATCTTTCGTGAAATAATTGTGCATCGAAGGTCAAATAATATTGAAAAAACTGCGTCTCTCTGTTCTCCAGTAGAAATAATTGTCGTTTTCAGTTACATATGTTTCAAAGTATAAATACTCTTCTTGATTTAGCTATTTAATGTTGTAACAATTAAAATGCTTTAAATGAGTGTTCCTTTGAATTGTATGTTTTGATGTTTAATTTATTTAGTGTAATAATTTACATATTTAAAATTAAATAGTCTATTTCTTCATAACTCAATAAACATAGTCAGCTAAGTATTATTTAAATAAATTGAACAACTCTCGCGTTTAAAATGGATTCATTTAAAAGTGTAAATATTTGATTAACATAAATAGAATGCAATAGAAAGGGGTAAAAAACTGCTTAAGTAGATGAGTGAACAGACTTCGATTTTAGAATAATTCATTTTAAAATTCATACATTCCGTATGTTTGATGTTAGCGACACTTGCTAACTAATTGTCTGTAATGTTTTAAATAGGTGCTGATAGATAGCCCCTATGCGTGATAAAGTGAATAAGATTATTATTTTAGATTGATTCGACATTTTATGTGTTTTTAAATACGAGCAATAAAGATTAGTTTTTTTTCATAGAAAGGTTGCATACTCGCTGCATATCTTATGTATAAATTTAAACTTCATAAAAAGTAGCGGATCCTACTCCCAAGGAAAATATAACACACAGACATATTAATATGTTTGGTTAATTAACACTCCCTATATAGAGTGAAACTGAGTTTATTTGATATTTCGGTATTGTTTTAAGAAAATTAGAAAGATAAGCTGAATTACAACTCACTCAATACGAAACACGAGACAAAGCTAAATAGTAATAATGCATAGAAAATTATATTCCAAAATATTTGGAAACTAAGTGTGTTTGCGGTTTTATTAAAATTGAAACATATCTGCGAACACCCGCCCGTCTGGAATTGAGTGGTTTGACCTAAATTCCTCCGATACGAGCGAGGAGTAATTAAAAAAAAAGCGTGACAAAGGATTTCGCCTACAACCAGCACAATCCATCAAAATAAATTGCCTGATGATTGATCAATGAAATTGTCCGGCCCAATCAAAATGTGTCTATTCTCTAAGGCAAGTAGGATATTTTTTGACACAACAGACAAAGTTGATAATCTATTTTGAAAGACGTAGAAAACGTAATCTATTAGTCCTTATTTATAAAACATCTAACAATGACAGAAAAAATATACTGCAAGAAAAAAGGTTTAAAGAGTTCGCTGAGGGTGATATATTATTATCAGATGACTTGGAATATATCGAAATAGAACGATTTATACGAACACATATGCAGCGGTACATTTGAGTGTTGGTGTAACTTCATGTGTTCATTAAACATTAATTACATTTTATTATCAGATTTCATTCTGTAAAATCTTCGACGTAAACTAATTACCAAAGTTCAACATATTTATTAAAGAGATAACATGATCGTACCTAAACACACTAGATATCTAAAGAAGAGTCGGTACGTTGAATACATAAAATATATCGTTGGTTGAGAAAAACAATTCAAATACGACCCTCAAGAGAGTAAACAATAATCTAAAATAATGAAATGCATCCTATATATATATATATATATATATATATATATATGTATATATATATATATATATATGTGTGTGTGTGTGTGTGTGTTGCACGCTAACATTTAATAGAATACATTAATCTAACACAAAGTAAGGGATGTTTGTTTCAATTTTCGCACCCATCTTACAGAACACACACCTATATAATATAATGAGTTTTTACCGAACTCTATTATTGTCAGGATAGTGATATCGCTTTAGCATATATATATATATATATATATATATATATATATATGCTAAAGCGAATTTCTAAAAGAAAATGTAGAAATTCGTTGGCAGTTTAACAGGTGCTTTTACAAGACGAACTCTCCTTTAACTCCAATTCGTATAGTTCGTGACAAAGTGAATATATTTTACTTTGAACTATGGTTTAGAAGGAATTGTAATTCTTTGACGAAGTTCGCTTTTCCAAGATTTTGTATAATGGCGATATTTTCACTCTTAACAAAACACCTTTTTTGTATGATAAATATTTGCAAAATTGTACTACCAAGATTTTTGGACTAGAGCAATTATTTTCCAAAATGAGTAAGCCTGCTTTTTACACACGTTACGTTGATGACACCTTTGCTTGATTTCCCTCACAAAGTGATGCTAAACAGCTTATTCGTTTTCTTTGGGATTTGCATCCATCGTTGCAATTCACTATGGAGGTCAAGGATTACTTAATGTTTTAGTGTATAACACTGGTTTTACATTTGATATCTCTGTGTATAGAAAACCAACCATTACATGTAATTATCTAAATTGGTTTCCCCTCACGCTTAAATCAATAAAAATAAATTGTATCCGTACTCTTACTTTCTGAGCACCTATGATTTGTTCGCAAACTCAACTCGATACGGATCATGGTGACATTACCAATATTTTTCTTGCCAATGGATATTCTATCAAAAGCAACATTGCACACACAGTTGCTATATTTAATAGTAGTACATTTATTGGCCCGTCACGTTGGCCTATTTATGTGAAACGTCTGTGGTTATGTTCTGACGGCCTAAACATTGTAAAAAAAAGTTCTACTTCTACTTAACGCTGTATTCCAGCAACAATTCTGAGAGTAGTTTGCATGACTCGAACTTATTTCTCTTCTTTTCGTAAGGATATTTCGCAACCCATTCGAAATAATTATGTTATTTATAAATTCTTGTGTAAGTGTGGAGCTGACTATGTTTGCAAGTCATCCCTAAGATTAGAAATGAGAATCAACAGATACCACGTGATATTCGTTTACACAGGGTTTAAAGATTATCCGGAAACTTTCACGGACATGAATATGCCATCGATTTACACCTGGTTGTTGCGACTAGTATTTTGATGGGTGGTCTTCTGTTTTACACAGTACTAGGTCGAACTATCATCTCAATATTATTGATCCGTTAGTTATAAACAATTCTCGACCTAGCATGCGCAGACAAAATATTTTGAAACATCAGTTGGAAATCTTCAATAATTAAAATCCACCATAACATTGAGAGATTTACCTTCTTTATCTCTCTCTCTCAATTCTTTTCTCCAACTGAAACGATTTACCCCTTCATATCTTATTCGATTTAAGTAGTTTTAAATTTATCATTCTGACGTTTTCATCTTAGAGAGTCAGAGGATAAGGCCTTAAAGAAACATTTTATCAAATTTCCTTCTTCCACCCGCCCGTTTTATTGATTACATAATGTTTACTCTGAAATACATGCTACCATTTTTATGTACCTGCAATTTACTTATATATATATATATATATATATATATATATATATATATATATATATATATATATATATATATATATACACTAATTATAAGATATTAGTTGACGCTTTATTTTTTGTTGGATTACTTTATATATATATATATATATATATATATATATATATATATATATATATATATTCTTTGTCGTACAAAACTTTAAAATGGAATTGAAGAGAAAATATTTATTACTCATAATGAATTAAGAAATTAAAAAGATGAAAGGGCAGCTGACCGGTTTCGTACCTCGCTTAATAGAGCCAAATATCGAGGTATCGTATAAAAAATATAAAAAGATGCTATGAGAATTAAAGCTATTATTATGAGTAATAAATATTGTATCTTCAATGCCATATATATATATATATTTATATATATATATATATATATATATATATATATATATATATATATATATATATATATATATATATTCTCTGAAACCGGTCGGCTGGCTTTTTTTTTTCTTGGTTAACTTTTAATCATGAACGAGATAAAATTCGACTTCCTTTCATGACATACACATATTTTTAATATTTCGTAAAGTCCTGTAAAATACATATCAACCCATCAGCAACTACTTAAAAGAAGACTGGAATTCGATAGCCACCGGTGTAATCGTCCAAAAGTGTAACCTGTGCCAATTCACGGGATGATGAAACCAGTGACCGTCAAATTCGATTATTAAAACAGTCTGCATTTCGGGAGTCGCCGAAGATATGTGCTAGATTCTTAGGGACGTTTCTAAACAATAAATGTCTATACATGTCACTGAAACCATGGTGTGTCTCTGAAATATATAAGATATAGTTTTAAATAAATAATTTGTATTTTACCTTTCTCATTCTTACAATAGCATTTTACTGATTTCTTTTGAACATACCCCGACGCACAATACATATACAATGTATAAAGATTCAACTATTAATAATAGCTTTAACATCAGGTTTTAAAGTGAGTAAATAAACGTGATTGTTTACGTAAGTTTAAATCAAACGCTTTATTAAATATACAGCAGAAAGCATGTACATCAAAAGGAACATTGATTAAAACACTTTCTCTCGAGCCATTTAATAACGCATGCTTTTTAAACGTTCGTAATAACCATGTTTTCTGGAACTTTTTACTTTTGCAACTTAATTAAACGCCATTTTGAATTTTTAAGCGTTTATACTTAATAGCTGCATTATTTTTCATGTACAAATATTGAGCTTGATTCTCTTAATTGCAAATTGAGCATAATTCCTTACGATTGCGCCAATCGTGATTTATATAAATCTATTTTATTTAATGTATTATATGTTTGAAAAACGTTCATATTAAATTGTTATAATGACTCGCAATTTGCATATACCTGTATTGCATTTATGTATTATATGTTTGAAAAACGTTCATATTAAATTGTTATAATGACTCGCAATTTGCATATACCTCGCCAAATGATCATCTTATATTAAGATCATATCAATAAGTGTTAGCATGTATCTCCTTATATAATACGGAATATATCATATTCGCGGTGTATTTCCTCCCTCTCTCTCTTCTCTCTCTCTCGAAATTTTAAGATAGTTATTTTATAACCATATATACTCTGAAACAGCGTTAAACAGGTTACTTTGTTTAGTATGATTGATAAATCACCTTGTTTTCTAGGTTAGCACTTGATATCCAGAGAAGAAAGTTCTATGAAGATTTACATTATTTTATTTTATTGATGATTTACATTATTTTATTTTATTCATAATTCTAAAATTATAGAAATTTTAAAAGATAAAAATACAAATCTTAATTAGGGATGTGACTCTTGAAACAAAATACACGGGGTTCCTCGTTGATTTTCCGATACTCGAGTATAATACCCGAGTGTATACCTCTCTATATAATATTGTAAAACTGAATTTAAAAAAAAAAAACTATTCGCATAAATATTGGCAGAAGAAATATATACTATATTTCACTTTACTAGTTTACATTAAAAAGAAAGAAAGTTGCTTTCTCTTGAAATATCACATGAAAATCGGGCAAGACAACATAATACTACTACTACTACTACTACTAATAATAATAATAATAATAATAATAATAATACTACTACTACTAATAATAATAATAATAAAAATAATCCATGAGCAATCACTGAGGGTGACTAGTGTTTGAACTCCTTGTGAGTACAAATAGATATAATAATAATAATAATAATAATAATAATAATAATAATAATAATAATAATAATAATAATAACAACAACATCTGGATATGAGTACAATCCCATTGTCTAATAACCCCTAACAAAAGTAATGTGTACAATCTATGGCAATGTGACGACTGAAGAGAGAAAGACCCATCCGACCATAGAGTAGAAAAGCAAGTGGAGTACTGGGATCATGAGAAGGTGTTTTGTAACTTGAATTTCAGAGAAAATTATCAATCGTTATCAGGCAGAAATTAATGTAACATGATGTCGGAAGTCGTAAACATAAGTTAGCATGATGTCTGAAACAACAACCAGTAAAGTAATGGAACTCAGACTCTAGATGGGAAAACACGTATTTTAAATGAGGAATCGCTGGTAATGACTCGTGTGAGCTTTCTTAATGATTAATAGACAGCCATGATCGTCATCATCATGGGTATCATCAAACGTTCCTGTTGTCAATAGCCAAGAAAACTAATTGAACACTTGACAAACTGATTCTCCACTTGACAAATCAAAATTGATTATAGTTTTTCCTTGCGGTCAACAACGATCTGATAAGTAGGAATGCGATGTTTTGATTTAAAGCGAAAAATAATAATCATAATAAAAAGAGTATGCTATTTTTATCTTACACATCAATGAAACTCTTAATTATCTTTGATCAACGATTTAGGTCACCACATAACAATCATTAAAAATCAACTGAATGAAAAATCAATAATATCGAATTAAAATAAATATCAATCATTCAAATACTGCATAGAAAAGAACAATAATTCCAAGTACTTCCGGTTTCATTGAAAATAATAATCGCGAAGTTATGTGTTCTACGAACGTAAAGAATTTGAATATTCATTTGCGTATTTGAGAATTAGAAAATAATACAACATCGAAATGTATTATTAGAATAATTCATATATCAGTTAATTATATTTGTACTGATTCAAAAATAAGTGTATTAATAGTTAATGTCTTACTTTTCATATTCACGTTTATATATGTAAGGCTTACATAGTATATAGTCGCTGTTTATTATTTAGATATCTTAGTACTAGCGTCTTGTCAGCGAGAATCTTTTCAGAATTAAGAGAAAGGTTTATCTTCAATAACAGGCTGCGATCAGACCGAAAGTATTGAAGATATAACAATTGTTAATCTCTCAGCCAGTTCTTACCTGACACACAGACTGTCATCAGGACAATTAAATAAATCTCTATTAACATATGCCTATTATATTAAAGGAAGCACACACACACACACATATAGTTATATGTATATATATACATACATACATATATATGTATATATACATATATATATATATTTATATATACACATATATATATGTATATATACATATATGTATATATACATATATATATATATACATATATATGTATATATACATACATATATATATGTATATATACACATATATGTATATATATATATATATATATATATATATATATATATATATATTAACAGGTGTTTGATAAAATAATGCAAAGCATATGAAATTTTAAATGAATCCAGCTTGTGAAGCTGTCGGCGAACAGTTTCTCTTGAAACACGATTATCCAGATGATTGTCAATCTTTGCTGTAATTTTGGGTGCCGTGGTTTTGTGCTCGTTCTTTACCATTCTTACAAGAGTTTTACGATGTATGTCAAGCAGCTTCGGTTTTCTTCCAGAATTTTATTTAGAGGAGAATGTTTTTTTTTGTACATAAGCTGTCATCACTTTCGTGACATTTTCTCTCTTTACGGCTACTATCTCACCCCCTTCTTTTACAGAAGCACCTGTTATACGAACACCCCCAATCTGCCCTCTTTGGAGATCTGATAGATCTGTCATTTAAATGTGTCTTACTTATATGCACTATATGAAGTAAAAAATAAATGTAACCAATTAATTCAAGACAAAAATAACTATGAATAAAACAGTGGGACCACATTTTGGTAAATTTCTCTCTTCATTTTTTATCCGTGCTTTAAAGTTGATGCGAAATTCACAAAATACCAGTATTTTGGCCAACCATTTCTAAAACTAAACATTCGTGTTGCTTGTTTATTCGTAGAAACACACCAATAGTATAGTACACTTTATAAAGAGTACTATAAAGTCATGAAGTTCAAATGTACATAGAACTTAAAACAAGTATTGTTTTGTGAAAGTTTCAATAGTATCTCGAGATATATTAATATTTATTATATAAACATTTGTATGTCTTGTTCATTGTGAGGGACCTTTAGATATAAGCAGCTGATATTTATTTCACTTAATTAGAGCCTATAATATGTCTGAGACGCCGTCGTTATTGAACAATGAAAGTCGATTAATCGGAAAAATCAGGAGTCCTGATCTGGAAGACCGTTCAAGGTTCTGTCATTTCTATAGTTCGATAAAATGTAAAGAGTGAGGACAAGTTTGAAATAAATAAGGTAGATCAGTTGCTATGAATCAATTCTGTGGATATTTTTTATTAATTGGATGATTTGAACCACTGTTCACAACTTGAGTGTTATTTTCCTTACGTTTTGGCCGAGGTAACTTCCTATATTTTCAGTTTTGTCGTGTCGACTAATGTAAATCAATAACAGCCATTCTAATTATGCTCCATTTGAAAACAAGTGATCTATCTCAACCAATCAGATTATCTCGTATATCTCAGACTACATTCTTTATTGAACAATTATAGTTAAACGAGTGCAAAACTGATGCAAAATATTGATCGTATGACAATTTTCATTTCATTTCGAGAGATTGTTTTACTGATAAAATGTCTGTGAAAATAGACAATCAAATTCCGATCTATATCGGATACTTATAATTTGTGTGACTCCGTTAATGGATATGCGTAGTAATAAGAGGCAAGTGAATAAACATGTGATTTAGTTATAATACGATAGGAAATTTACTGAAAATGCATTTCCGCTATGCTCGGAAACATCATAATGAGTTTTTGTATGAATGTACTTTTAATAAGTGAAAAAGCAATAAAAGCATAGTTGACTAAATCGATATATATATATATATATATATATATATATATATATATATATATATATTGTGTTTGTTATGCAGTATGTTCTTATTTATGCAAACATTGTAAAAAAAACAGAATTCCTCTGTTTTAGTATACGTTTTTTTATTTATCTGATATCCCTTTTTGTATTACCTATTGAACTTTTATAATTTTTTTTTATTAAAGTGAAATAATAAATGGTTTATAGGTTTCACATGTAAGGCACGAACGCTTTAGATTATTCGTTGAATCATTGTAAGGTGTCACAAGCAAATGAACAAAGAACATTTTTTAAAAGACGGCGGATAAACGCACATAGAATGTTTTTAGCATTGTTCCAATAAGTTGTTAACGATTAAAATTCAGCAACGCTGGATGGCATCACAGAACAAACTTGCATTACGTTATTCATTTTTCAATGTTACCAGTGGTTTTATATGTGATATTGTTGATTTTAGGTTGGTGTTTTTATGTTGATAGCTTCCAGTATTTTTTTTATTTTTTATGTTTAATATTTTCATGTTACAAAATAATAAATCTTAGAACATATATATATATATATATATATATATATATATATATATGTGTGTGTGTGTGTGTGTGTATGGGTGTGCGTGTGTGTGTATGCCTATACTGATGAGAGCAATAAGCTTGAAACGCTAGCGTCTGTAGGTATTTAATATGTAATATTAATTTATAAATATTATATATATATATATATATATATATATATATATATATATATATATATATATATAGTCTCGGAAGTTTCTCAACAATTAAAACTATATTAAAAAAAACAAAAAACCTTAAGTCCCAAGTTGTTCAGTGGAAATCACTCATGTAAGTCAATTACATTTTTACAGTTATTATATTAGTTTGCGTCTTACATTATTTAAGGGATAATCAGTTGTTTACCATGAAAAACTGTTTCGGGAATTTAAAAACAAGACAATATTGAATTTCATGGCTTCTCAGCAGAGTTGATCACACCCACTTCCTTTAAAAGACTAAAACATAAACGTTCTGTATACTAAACCTAAGTTGTGTTCCGTAAAAATGTTTTACTAACTTATATTAGTTATTTAAAAAAAGCCCTCTTTACCTGTGTTGTTCGTCTGTCTAATAAAATGTATCCGTTACTTACAAAAATGTTGCTGAATTTTAAAGTGTGTAGACGAATCCATTACACTACTTTTTAGGTGGGTAATGTATTTTTAGTTTTAGTTTTATATTAAAAATATAAAAAAATATCAACATATCCGAATATTACAAAAAAAATGTATTATATATATATACATATATATACTTTAAGTCCTTTTTCTCCCCCTCCTCATTCTCCGCCTTCTCCTCCTTTGTTGTGTAATCACTTTCATCAATTTTAAATAAATACTAATCTTCCTTGCCAACCCACAGCGTTCATAAGCTTAATTGCCGATTTTTTCTCTTTCTTCTTCTTCTTTTTAAACTCACAGCGTTTCCAACCGGCGTTCATAAGCTAACTGTCTATTTTTCTCTCTTTCTTCTTCTTCTCCTTCTTCTTCTTCCTCTTCTTTTTCTTTTTTTAAAAACTCACAGCGTTTCAAATCGGCGTTATAAGTAAACTGTCGATGTTTTCCCTTTTTTCTTCTTTTTTAACTTTTTTAACATTACTTTCTTTCTTTATCCTTTTCTATTGTTTATTATACGTAACAATTTTTATATAATTAGTATATGTGTTATATATACGATTATACATATTCTACATTATTTTTATTTATATTTAGATAGCTTTGGATTTGCTCTATCAATTTATTTTGATTAATTTGATGAGACCTAAAAGCATCAGGATGGCGAGTAATTGCCTTATTTAATTGTCTAAATATTTCATTCTCATCGCCACCTTGTTTAATTATTCTTATTATTAGGTAAGAAATTGGGGGCATAAAATCTACCAATTTTAAGGTAACACGAGCAATCCTCAGAGATTCGAACATAATACTCCCGTAAAATATATACACAGGGAAGGTACTATTTTTATGTGGCATCCGCACGATACGAAAAGAAAATGAATTTCTTTTATCAAACAGTTTATATATATATATATATATATATATATATATATATATATATATATATATATATATATATTGTGTATTTAAGTAGCGTATTTTCATTTACGCAAACATTATAAAACAACACGGAGTCTTTTGGCTTGATAAGCCTTTTTAATTTTTTTAATTTTCCGAATTTAGTGTTTCGGTCAAATTGTTGTAATAGGTTCCATGTGTTTCATGTTCATTTTTTTTTTGCAAGTACTTTCGATTGGATTCGGCAAATCATCTTCATGCGGGTTAATTTTTTTTTCTTAATATTTCTTTACTGTTGAGTTTTTCTTATTATTATAAGGGCCAGTAATTTACATCTTAAAATGAGCGTCTATAATATTGAGATGTTATATGAGAGCGTGATTATGTTCTGACAGCGTGCAAGATTTAAGAGTTTGATTGCTTTACCGTTAAGAATTTGATTACGTTCTGAGCGCGTTAAAGATTAAACCGTATAATGGCTTGATGGCTAAAAAGTTGGCAACGTGCATTACTATGCTAGACACCTTAACATAGTAATTAACATTATTGATTGTGGGATGTTTAGTTTTTATGTAGAGAGCTTCAAGAATGTTTTATTTTTTTTGTTTTGCTATCGTGCTATATTATTTAAGTATTGTTATCCAGTTAGTTGTCTATATTGAGAAATATAGGGTAAGTCATATTTTTTAGGTGTTGGTAAATGGAGTTTGTGTCAGAGAGATTTAAGGTTAATAACTAGGAAAGTTTTGTAGTTGTGAAACCGATGTAAGAATTTGTTTTATTGTTATAGTCGAAGATACATTGTGCCATGGGGCATTGACACTGATATATTACATTAGTTCTACCCTATGTATTTTGGGTCAGAAAAGTGTTATTTCTTACTATATGGTTCGACGTTTTCATTTTTTTGTAATAAATGATGAACCTTATTTTATTAGCAGAGTTGATGAGGGATAAGTAACGATGTATTATATTTTAAGAGCTTTTTCATCCAATTTAAAGTTCGAATGCATTTAATTACAGTAGAATAGATTTATGTAGCTGAGATTATTTAGATGAGTATTATTAGTATTGTCTAACTTTATGATCATTATGAAATTTTTTAGGACTGTCGTTAATGACATTATTGGGTTGAAGAGATTAGCTTTGCACGGTTTAATTTTTTTTTAATCATTGCAATTTTATATCGATATGGACATTCGTTTTTAAAACGTTAAATGCATATATTAATAGAATAAGGGTGTTTATACGAAGAGGTGCTGGATGCGTCATTGTTAGCGGAATTGAGAACATCTAAACACAGAATTTGTTATTAACATTAAGCTCATGGTGACTGTAAGTACAGAGTTATTTTGAAAAAATGTCTTGTAGTTTTTTTATCTAATCATTAATCTAAAATAAGTATATAATCAACATATGGAGCATAATTGAGGGTTTAGTAATTATATTAAATATTTTATTTTCGCGGTCAGCCATGTAAGAATTACTAATGGTAAGTCCGAGGACCGATCCCATAGAGACACCGTCAATTTCGATATTTCCATACATTAGTAGACCAAGGTATATATATATATATATATATGAAAACAAGAAAACATTGGCTTTGCATGACGTTGAATGAAGCAGCCTTTGGATTTCTGGGTCAATACCATAACACAAATTATGTTTTCATATTTTACCCTTAACAGTATTTACATGTTGAGGTTGGTCGAAAGAGTGTCTCCTAACTTAATGGATACAAATTCTTTTTACTGAAGCGATATATATTAAAATAAATCTCGGTAAATGTATAAGTTATACCTCACTTAAGGCACACCCAGCGTAGTCTGGGAATCAATCAAGAGCCTTGTGGATTGCGTGCACTCCTGCATTAACCCCGAACCTTATTTTTAAAATGTATGTCTATAATCTTTTAAGTAATAAAGTAAAACATCGCATTTTCTTGTCATGCATGTCCGACGCGATGGAGTGTAAAAGGTCATATGATTATCCACCTACAATGCTTAGTCTTGTTTGGGGGGGGGGGGCGATAAGGTAAGTGTAGAATATGTTCTTACACTACAATTAATATCTCATGTCTACGGTCAGTTAAGAAGAATTATTTGTTCATTTTATTTTTGTTCCAGTCTTGAGTTCCCATCTTTGGGAGGGGGCAAGATTTCTCTCCATATTTAAAACCGACCTTGTGACTAATTCTGTTATTTTGGAGAGGCAAGTAAATCAGTATCATGGCTAATATTGTTTAACACGGTGAAATAACATCGTTTAGATGACGAATGTAGTGTGTTATTTAATAACGGCCGTTTTATCTGCATGAAATATTTGGTACATTATAATGGCTAACTATGCCCGTTAAATTATTATCTAGAAATATATGCTTTACTTAGTCGTATGGTCGCCTTAGTGGCCGTAGGTGCCAAATCGTCAGACAGTGATCAAAGGTGACCTTCGTATGTCGTTTAAATGCTACGATTGGTTGTATAGTTATATCCAGCTACACTGATGAGTACGGGTTAGGATGCAACTGTCTGTATTTTAATATTGAAAACATATACACTTACAGCGTGTTAGACTTCTTTTACATAAGTCAATATTTACAAAAAATCAGATTCCTATGTGGCTGTCGTCAGATGGAGATACGTTATTGTGGACAGTTGTTTTAATAATTTCGGTCTCAATAATCACCTCCTCATCACTAGTAAGGAATGTATTTGGGATGTATAGTATTTTTTCTCTTTCAACCTTTTTCTGTATCTCTCTTGCTTTTAATTATTTACGTAATTCGCCACGCCTACCACTTTCATTTACGCCATTCGCTTTTTGAGAGGTCATCTAGTGTGTAAGACGACATGTAAACAATATAACAAGATACCAATAAATATGCCTGATATATAAACAGTCTATGATTAGTATACAAGTGATAACATTTTGTTGACTGCTTGCAGCGCGTATACCACGTGGCTGAAGAATTTCAAGCAGAGGGGATGATATCATCGTATATGGTACGCTGTCATAATACTACTAATATTATTACGCTTTTACATACGTTTCTTAGTTCCTTTTGCGTCATAATCTTTTTGTATCGGGTGTAGGAAGCTTGATATGAGGAAGTAGAAGACACACAAGTCAAATAGGGAGTTTAAATGTGAGCAAGGAAATGTATGTAGAAGAGGAAGAAGGACGTTGAAGGTGTGTGGGTAAGTAGTAGAGAAAATAGATCTGATAAGTGAGAGTTATTTTATTAACAATTTTTAAAAACACCACATACTGTTGAGGGTTTAAATCTTTACACCTGCAACGCCATCTCCTCAACAGTTTTATAAATTATATTTGTAATTACATTTTCAAATAACACATAGCTGATATATATTGTATGTAAAAGAAATATACAGAAAAATTGAGTTATGACTGAAACTTCGGAAAATTCTTTTTTGCTTTTCAATATTATTCGACTAAAATGTCGTCGCTTCTTTTTTTAAATAACTAAACGAACTGTAGTGCATTAATTTGAAATAATTCAAACTGCTGTGGAATTTATAAGGATCGAGTAAATTGTGTGTAATACACTTGGCTTATCTGAACATTATCTTCCGTTTAATGGTTTATACATGTTCAGAATGTTTCCTGTATTCTATGTGATAATTTAACATTTGAATACGTTTCTAAATTTTAAAAAGCCGATTACTAAATATGCTCAAAGTATGAGATATTGATCTAGCATGTTTTCGCTATTACATCTCGAAGACTGTTTTAAGGAAGATGATCTGTTTCTGATATATATATATATATATATATATATATATATATATATTTATATATATATATATATATGTATATATATATATATGTATATATATATGTATATATATATATATATATATATATATATATATATATATATATATATATATATATATATTGGGGAATATTATAGAAATTTCCATTTAGTTCCTTAACGAGTAGTTTCATGGAAATGTAATTTCATATTTGGCATCGTTAGAGATTTCGCTTTTTAACGATTTCCATTTCGAAAATTGCATTAGCATGAAATAAATCATGATGAACCAGTTGAATATTTGCAACATTATTTCATGATAATAATGTTCTTATTAATATCATCTAAATGCATACATGCTAAATTTTTTTTTCATTTATCTGAACTATGTTTATGTCAAAACACCGTACGCATACTTAATTGAATGATACACAATATTTTAAAATACGCTACACATACAGACAGAAAACTTTACAAAACACATAAATACTATAATTCATTTGTATATGTATTCTTTAACTGTCATATTCTGAACGATTCATTTGTAATTAGATCATATTGTATAATATATACGCAATAGTTTTATTTATATTAATATTATTATTATAATCAGTAGTAATATTTATTAAACAATTTAGTTTAGAATATTGAAAATTCGAAATAAATTCCGTTAGCTTATTTCAGTCACGTTTACACACGCGTACATTTACACATACACACATTTTCCATTACATTGGAACAATTAGTTTTTGACAACAATGTCTAACAAAGGTTTTCTGTTAATAATTAAATATATACTTTTATTATTTTTGAAACACAATTTGTTGTTTTTGTTGCCTTGTGTAGTGATGATGATGATGATGATGATGATGATGATGATGATGATGATGATGATGATGATGATGATGATTAAAGACAAAATAAAAAGCACCCTTCTTTCATTTTTTTATTAAATCGTTTTCTGTCTTAAATAATAAAAGCGAAAAGCACAAAGTAACTATTTCAAATTACTCAGTAATATCAAATTATATTAGTTGACAGATCAACGTTCAACTGATTTGTTTATTTATCTCATTATATAACCAGTAATTGATCAGTAATTCATTTTCATTTTTATGCGTATACAAAATCAAATTACACAATTTGTAATTTCAAAATAATTGTATAAAATAACCTTTCTGTTGTATTTTTTTCGAATTAATCCAATTTGAGGATGTTCCCATATAGTACATGCCACAAACATTGGAATATATCAAACAATACCATTACACTATTTTTTCTTGTTATTCTTCAAGTTACAAAAATATGATTTGAAAATCTTTATTTGTTATTCACTAACCAAGCTACAGCTACACATATTGCTGCATGGATGGCGGGTAATTTTTGCTATAATGGCGTCTTGATCACTTTCGGCCTTCTTATTAATTTCAAAGTTGTTTATTAAAGTTTAAAAGTCGTTTGCGTTTAACGTATATATATATATATATATATATATATATATATATATATATATATATATATATATATATATATATATAGTCTCAAGAAGCTTAGAGTCAGTTAACGCAAAAAAAGAAAATGCAGTTTGAATTCCCAGGGATACTAAGTAAATTCAAAATACCATAGACGTAGCACTTTAATAAACTGACTTACTGCTGGAAAATTCACAAATACAAAGGGGAGTCAAGTATCAACCAGTGAAACAAAAACAGGGGGCCTTAACTTGAGCGTGAAATATTAAACGGGGATCATCAGCTGTTTACTATGTAACTGTTTCGAGAATTTAAAAACTAAAAAGTTTTAAAATTCATGACTCTCCAGTAGTACTGATCGAATTACCACTTCCCCAAAAACCAAATGTAGAAATAATTGAGCTTAAATTTCACTTATATATACATAAATAAATAATGATAATAATAATATATCATTCTTAAGACTACAATGTAGTATGGTAATTTGCATATCAATTAATATTAATTATACTACTACTACTACTACTACTACTACTGTTAGATAATGGCCATGTGAGAGTTAGACGCATCTATTTGAGACGGGTTTGACTTACGCGATTTGTAGCGGAGTCATTCCGTGCAATTCGGTGCGATGTGTTCCCACGGGTGCGCGGAGATATAGACGCAACCTATAGGTCACCGAAGGTCAAGGGTTAAATCACACCTGAGTGTTGATCGCGAGATTTGGTGGCGAGAGTTCCGCAGGGGAAAGTTGAATTGGGTTTTTAAAGAGTTCTCACTTGGAAGCGACGAGAACAAGACACAATTATGTAGCTGTTTCAAGAAGGGATTAAGAATCCCAAAATATAAGAGCCTTAGTAGAATCTCTCATATTCCTCTATCTACAAGTAATTACGAAATAACTAGTGAATTTAGTATGCGTAACCTCTCTCTCTTTCCAAGGAACTCCTCGATTGTTGGCCAATTAATTGGTTACATAAATAAAGATGGCTCTAATTAAAACAGCAAGAGTATTTGTGAGTTTACTGAAGTGAAGGCTTAATTTTCAGCTCGCGAAGATAGCAGCTCGAGAGAAGAAGATTCACAGTAGTGTCAGTAGTTTATAGGGCAGCGACACAAGCAGAAAGAGTAATGGCGACGGTGACGGCGTAGGCGGTGACGGTGATGACAAAGAAACCATAGCAGTCACGGAGAATGGCTGCAGGCAGACAACGAGACAAGAGATAGAAAGAGAAGAAAGAAAACTGTCAGTGCAAATAGTTTCCCTGCGATTGGAAACGCACAAGTAGCGATGCCGTCCGTTTCGAATCAACAGTGAATGTTCTCTCTACGACACTCGACAATAAAGATATGTCAGAAGCCAGTAAATGTAACACTACTACTACTACTACTACTACTACTACTACTACTACTACCACTACTACTACTACTACTACTACTACTAATAATAATAATAATAAAAGTACTATCTAAACACTATACACAAGAACTATTCTACCGTATATGGAAGCTAGCAATAACATTATATAGGAATAAAAATTGCATTTAAAAAAAACAACTTAAGTATATTTTGTACTAGATAGGTCAGTAGATAAGTGGAAATAAACATTGCCATACATATCTAATAACCCAATATATAGTCTAAAGAAGCTTTGTAGTCAGTTAAAACGAAAAAAGAAAATGCAGTTTAAATTCCCTGGGATACTAACTAAATTCGAAATATCGCAGACTTAGCACTTTCATAAGCTGACTTACCGCTGGAAAATTCACAAATAAAAAGTATCTAACAGTACAACAAACACATATATAGAGAGAGAGAGAGTGAGAGAGGGACGGATGGATAAGAAGTAATAACTATATGAAATAAATTTGATGCAGTGCAGATAGATGCATATATAACTCAGTTTCCGATTGCAAATAAAAGCTGAATATTTTGAAACATGGCGTTTAAATTATCAATCTATTAATTTCAAAATTATATATTTCTATGATATTGCAGAATAATGAAACCCAAACATTTACACATGTTTGTAGAAAAGCTAAAATGTGAGTAATGTCCATAAATGTAGTTTAGATTGTAAAGCAGTTCCTTATAAAACTCGAACAAGATACACCAACTTATTAAAAACACACAGTGAACGTCATAACATGGAAACAGTAAGTATCATAAAGATTTTAATTATGTTATACTCTCATTTTCTTCTATTATATATATATATATATATATATATATATATATATATATATATATATATATATATGATAGAGAATGGAAACATATTCCGACGTAATCGAAAATGAAATAAGGAAAACACAAGGAAATTAATGGATAACAATTTCATATCATATCCTCCACTTGCGTTTTTCGCATTATATCTACCTTAATTTAGTAAAACTACCAGATATCTTACACTTTGTGAAATCATCCTTTTCACCTGTCTTTCCTACAACTTCCTATTCACTGTATTATAACTTATATCTACTCAATTATGATTATACATCGTTTAAGTAGCCTATAAACATAATAGATATATTGTTTGAGAATATACTTATGAATATTTATATAATATAAACATAATTAGAATTAACTATCATCTAATTGAATAAATACTATTACATACTTATTTTAACACATAAAGACATAATAAAATTACATCTTAACAGTTACATTTATTGATACATCAATTCATGAATTTACTTATGATCAACCAAATTATATATAAAAGTACTAGGAATAGCAAATACATAATCAAATAAATACATGCACATACTTTTCTGTAACACAATGATACATAATTACACAAACATGTATGTTTATATATTTTGTCTCCTGCGATCCATCCTTTTATTTTTGTTTCTTTTTCACTTTCTTTTTTCTTGCCCCCCCCCCTCTACCTCAGTTATTTTTTAATGTTCTATTGAACGTTATATAAACTGTTGACTTCTGAACGCTAACTTTTCAAACTTTTATCGGTTGTAATGTTCTATGGAACGTTAGATATACCGTTGACTTCTGAACGCTAACTTTTCAAACTTGTATCGGTTGTAATGTTCTATAGAACGTTAGATATACCGTTGACTTCTGAACGCTAACTTTTAAACTTTTATCGGTTGTAATGTTCTATGGAACGTTAGATATACCGTTGACTTCTGAACGCTAACTTTTCAAACTTGTATCGGTTGTAATGTTCTATGGAACGTTAGATATACCGTTGACTTCTGAACGCTAACTTTTCAAACTTTTATCGGTTGTAATGTTCTATGGAACGTTAGATATACCGTTGACTTCTGAACGCTAACTTTTCAAAATTTTATCGGTTGTAATGTTCTATGGAACGTTAGATATACCGTTGACTTCTGAACGCTAACTTTTCAAACTTGTATCGGTTGTAATGTTCTATGGAACGTTAGATATACCGTTGACTTCTGAACGCTAACTTTTCAAACTTTTATCGGTTGTAATGTTCTATGGAACGTTTGATATACCGTTGACTTCTGAACGCTAACTTTTCAAACTTGTATCGGTTGTAATGTTCTATGGAACGTTAGATATACCGTTGACTTCTGAACGCTAACTTTTTAAACTTTGATCGGCTGTTCTTCCGTTGCACATTTCTCAGCGTTCTATTTACTGAGCGCTTCCTCACATTTATTTTCCAGACTCTGGTACTTGTTGTTGTATTTGGACAATTCCAGATTTGTATGGAGTCTAACCGTCGTTTTAAACGGAAACATATCAACCTATTAAAATGTACCCATATATCATATGCCCCATATACTTTTTAAATAAATAATTTTAATGGATATATGTATATGGAGATATGTATATGTATGCGTATATAACTTGTACTAAAAATAGTTATCATGATATTAAAATATATATTTTTTTCTAAAAATAATCAAAAATAGTGTAATTTTATTTATTATAACTGGATTTATTGATTGAACAAATATTAAATTACGTAGTTTATTTAAATAAATTATTTGTATGTTTGCCATAACATTTATGCGATCGATCACTTTATTCATTTATTTTCAACATGTCTTGCCGCCCTATATATTTACACACCCACACCCACACACACACACACACATCCACACACACACACACACATATATATATATATATATATATATATATATATATATAATATTTTTGAGAAAACTATGAATTTCATAATTATCCTGTCGTTTTTCAAGGATACCTTGTAGTTTATGATAGCACTAGTTATAAAGTTTAAATTGATTCCTCTGTATATCATTCACTTGATGCATATCCTAAGATGCAATAAACCAAAAGATTACACACTTAATTTAGTCGGGATTGAATATATTTTATTGGCACCTGTTCGCTTATCTGAATAGCTCTAGGAGGATCGATGTACAAAGAATAATATTTCATTAAAAGATATGCAGGACTGATTGAGGTATGTGTGTGAATAACACACTAGACAATTGGAAAATAGGCATTTGGCGAACCTTAGATTTCCGCGTACAATTCTTGAATTCGTCTTTTTTGTTGCTCTTTTTCTTAGATGTTACTGATTACAATTCTAGAACAACGGGATAGCCTCTAACTATATGCATTCATATTCATATTCATATATATATATATATATATATATAATTTTTATTTGTCTACAAGCGACAGAGAATTAATAATCCGTCTTTATATTCTTTCAGAATAACCTATTTGTTTGTATCTTTAACATAAGGTAGGCCTACATTTGTTGGAAGTAACGATTACGCTGAACGTCAGAATATCAGTAGATATTATAGTATAAATATGATGTCGTATATTTGTCAGAAGATGTCATTCATTGAATAAACTCTGCTCCAAGATAAACCAAAAAAATCACAGATATCATTTTACATGCAGTCCGATAGGTGCATTGATTTTGTATTAGGTTTACAATAATGTTGCGGGGTTACCTTTCGTGACTAAGGCATACAAAGGATGCATGTACTAATAACATATTTGAGTGTCCAATATGTAATTAATATGCATGGAGCTGTAAACTTGAAGCTCATTATGAAATTAGTCACACAAATGAAGCATCGCCAGCACAATGTTCTAATGATAAAGTGAACTTAATTAAAACAACGACCCACCATTAACAGTTATTAGTATAACATTTCATCCTCAAGTGTATTTATTATTGTGTTTTTGAGTAATCTATATATTCATTTTCAAAGTTTAATTTTACCGGTAATACTTACATTACCGATGTTTATCCTCTGGTGAAAATAATTATTTTTTTGAAAATCCATGGATAAAGTATAATGTTTGCGTAAATGAAAATACGCTGCTTAAATACACAATATATATATATATATATATATATATATATATATATATATATATATTAAGTCAACGGTTTATTTTTCATCAAAAAATTACTGTTATTTAAGTCTATAATACAACCCTATATTTAAAAATAAGGTATTATAAGACAGAACAATGATCCACAAATAGCGATTTGAATCCCTAATTTGCATGTTTATGTTTAAACAGTTCATGATAAACACATGTTTAGGTTTATTCTTTTGTAATTTTTTTTTGTTTTATTTCTTATATTATGCAATATATATATATATATATATATATATATATATATATATATATATATATATATATATATGAGGGTAAACTTGCTAATAGCTTTCGTTTATCTCCCGCTAGAAAGAAAGATACACCGAAGAGGCATAAGCGAGAACGGTCCAGAGAAAAAGAGAGAGGGACAAAGACACAAACTGCCAGTTTGCTAGCCTTTTCACTTCTCTCTTCTTTCTCTCTTTCTCCCTGATTTCTCTTTACCGATGTTAAATTTTTTTTAATGTTTTTTAAATGTGAAAGATTGTTTTGATACCCTGGGTAAACATTTGTGTTTATATATACTTTACTGTTTCTACGTTTTTATTTAAAAGAAGGTGTCCACCCACACACGCATCGATTTCCATTTAATCACTGTCTTATTTACAAGAGAAATTAAACTGTATCAACATTACCAAAATGTTTAAGTTTGTCTATTTGCATTAATATTTACAAGAAAATCATAAATAAAATCCTTATTATTTAAAAATGTGGTTTTAAGTATTTCAAGTAGTTAACTTTACGAAACGATGGCGTGTTTATAAAGCCAGCGAGTGTATATAGTGTTCACGAAGTACGTCTATAGACGAATGAGGCCAAAGGTGAGTGGCTCCTTTAAATTCTTCTAAGACAAAGTTATATCCATTAACAATTATAAGAAACTTTTTTGAGCCACCGCTTGCCATGGCTAATTACACCCCACTTGATAATTACACATCCAAACTCCTCGGCCTAACATTCACACGTAACATGAATTCAAACTAATACGTAGACGATACTGTCAAGTCTCCTGCAAATAATCTGGGCTTCTTCTACAGGGCTAGAACACTTCTTTAACCTGTCAATATCCTATATTTATACAACTCAATTATTAGCCCATACATGGAGTATTGATGCATCGTCTTGACTAATGCACCAAACACTTCTCTTACATTCTATGACCTGGTCCAGAAAGTGCATCTAATCTGATAGGTCTCACACTATCTACTAATTCTCTTGCCTAATCGTCGCAATGTTGTATGTATTTGCTTGTTTTACAAGTAATACAATGGAGTGTGCTCTTGTGCCTTCTTAACGTCAATATGCCCATCAGACCCAATAATCAGCGAAATCCCATCTTTTACCGCAAAGAGCCTAAAATGCAGGAAAGCTTTCTACACTAATAGTGTCTTTGTTCGAACTGCTTTCCTTTGAAATTCACTCCCTGTCAACTGCTTCCCCGACTGTACGAACAGGCAGTAATTTAAATTTAATGTGAATATAAGCCGCAAAACCTCACATTTAGCATGCCGCTATTAATGTAGCCCCTTATTCACAGGAGTCCGTTATGTCTAAGCAATATTCTGGATATAATACCTATAACTCATTATTGATGTATACGCAAAACGAATCATCAAGTGCACCGATTTTTTGGCATTTACCTTGACGGCGGTTTATTTTCGACTCTACCCACGTAGGTTATTTTCACAAAAACAAGGCAGAGTGATTAACTTTGCAACCTAGAGGGAAACAAGGAACCTAAGAGAGGCTTGTGATTCCCACGCCAGTTGTTTGCGGCAGTTCGGCCGTGGTAGGGAGACCTCTCTTCGGGGCTGACCCACGACAAGTTTGTATCTATATCCTCCCAACTCGACCTCTGCTACGTAAGCGCTCATTCTTCATTCGTTTAAAACCCCCGTTTTAATTTATGACTTTGCACTTCGGGCGCTTTCTTTTTCTGGCCTCCTGCACCTGACTCTTTTAAAGGTTACCGAGTCGTTTTCTTTTTACGACGTCATACTCCGAAATCAACTCTTCGACCTCAAACACTTGGGAACGTTCAAAGGTCACCGATTCATTTCCGTGGTTCTTATAGCCTAATTGGCAATATGTCTAGTATTCGGCTTTTTTTCTCTATCGCTAGGTCATGCTTATACTCCCCGGTGCGTCTTATGCGTCATTATTCAACATGACTGCATCATTATTTTACACACATATAACATAGGGTGTTACTGTAAAAAGAAAACACTCTTTAGCTAAATATTTTGAGATAAAATAAAATCGAAATCGGAATCGGTAATTGTATGTGAATCGGGAATTGAGAACGGAATCGGCAATTGTATTCTTATTTGGAAAAATATTGGATTCGTCCCACTACTGATTCAAGATATCCTCAAAACAACGCATGTCTATTTATGCCCATAGTATAAACTCACGTAGATTAACTGTTATTGTTTTGTGTGAAACTCTTGCTAGACTTCCCCGGCATGACCAGACTTAAGATTAATATAATTCCAACGCAGATCTTAAGACTTTGAAAGATATTATAGAATACATTTTAAAATCCTCAACTCATTAACCTACGTATTAACAATGCAGACCAACCGTAAAAGACACTCACCAATAAATACACCCACACAGATT
The DNA here is from genome assembly GCA_963556195.1 of Sepiola atlantica. Lineage (NCBI taxonomy): Eukaryota > Metazoa > Mollusca > Cephalopoda > Sepiida > Sepiolidae > Sepiola > Sepiola atlantica. The sequence goes on along the minus strand of OY744520.1, from coordinate 129,320,430 downwards.
TTCTTCTTCAAACAATGCATTTCAACAGGTGAAGACAATAACGGCTAATTCGGTCATACTGGCTGATACCTTGACTTGTTCATGCAAGCCAAATTAACTCTCTCTGTGATTCCGGTTTTGAGTCTAGCATAGCCACGTTAAGGTGCCGTGAGGACGGCGAAACGCGGGCACGTCTGTGGATAGTAATTTAAATAAAAAGAATATATATATATATATATATATATATATATATATATATATATATATAATCATTGATAGCTATTTCGTGGTTTAACGACACATTCATAGGAATAAAAAAACAAATATAAGACGTGTAGTAATGTATATGATGAGAAAGATATTTAAAATAAAACATAATTTAAAATATGATAGAATAATGTAATTTTATTTTCAATTCTATCTCAGTAGTTTCACAGTTTTGACTATGCTATCTCCGCTCTCCCTTTCACTCTCTCATATATATATATATATATATATATATATATATATATATATATATATATATATATATATATATATATATATATATTAGCTTTTAGGCAATGCTCATTAGGTAAAACTAATTTCGAGTTCAGGCATTTGCAATGTTTACATTTCGTTACATTGAGATATCACTTACATTCACTCAGTGTCGCATGATGGCATAGGGGTTAGCATCGCCGACTGTCATCTCGACGGTTGCGTTTCGATCCCGGCTTGAGACACTAACTGGTCTAGCTGCACTGATGAGGCTGTATGTGGATGACTGTATATATATATATATATATATATATATATATATATAACTTTATATTATATTCCAATAACCATGGTTTTGTTTTCTTATTTTTATTTTTTACATTTTCCAAAAATATAACATTTCTGTGAGATTATATTTTGAACGGTCTGTTACATTTTTCTTGTGCCAAACAACATTTTTATGTCAATATCAGCTCTGCAACACAACAAAATCATTAGAAAAAATTCAATAAGAGTAAACAATTCTTGGATTAAAGTGTTTTGAAAACACCTACACTATACAGTAGTTTCATTTTAAGGTTAACACAAACAAAAAACAAACATAAAGAGAGAGCAAAAACTCACACGTGTGTGATCACACTATTACGCAATTTTGAGGTTTTCGTTCACAGATAGTATATCCTAAAATGTAGTGCAAACAATTTTTAAACAATATAAAACATTTAGATATAGAACCCATCACTTATACCTAAAATGACCGAAGCAATTACGCGTATAACTGGCTTATAATAAAAATGGTAAGACGGCTAGATTATGAAAGCATCAATAATAATTTTTTTAAAATTCATTTTGGTGTTTATCTGTATTAATTAGTGAGGAAATAGTAACTAGTAAATAGGACATTTATTTTGGTAGGAGTGTAAACTAATAATACAATAATACTCTAAAATATAATGTCAACTAAATGTTCAATAGGTAAAAAAAGAATAAAATAGATAAATAAATAAATAAAATGTATATATATGTATTGTGTGTGCATGTGTGGGTGGGTGTATTTGGATATGTACATATATATTATGTCTGTATGTGTGTATGCATGTATATGTGCGTGGGAGGTTCGGATGCTGAGCGTGATCGTTCCAATTCGTTTAAATTGAGACCTTAAACAATAAGAGAATACGAATATATTAAATCTGAACATTGATCGTAAACTACTTTTGAATACTCATAATAGAAAAATGAGGTACTTTTAAAAAATCATTTCATATGAAAAATAAAATAAAATAAATGAATAAATATTTAACGCCCCTCTCTTTGATATTTTGAACCATAGCGGTGTGGTAGTAGCAAAATAAATAAGGATGGGTAAATTCCTATTTTAATCACGTTAGTCTAAAGAAGCTTTGAGTCATTAAAAAAAAAAAGTAAAATGCAGTTTAAATTCCCAGACAAACTAACTAAATCCAAGATATTGCAGACTTAACATTCGTTGGAAAATCAATAAATGAAAAAATATAAGCAGAAAAAAGGGGGGTTAATTATCTAAGAGTGAAACAAAAACAGGAGACCTTAAGCGTCTAATATTAACACGGGGATCATCAGCTGTTTACCATGTAAATGTTTCGGAGATTTAAAAACAGGACAGCTATAAAATTCATGGCTCTCCAATGGTACTGATTATACGACAATTTCCCCAATAATCAAGTGTCGAAATAAGTCAGCTTAAAATATCACTAATATATACATAAATAAATAATAATAAAATAATAATAATAATAATATATTACCCTTAAGACTACTGTATGATATAGTAATTTGCATATCAAATTACATTAATTATAACAATAATGAAAAAAAAAATTATAATAATACTATCTAAACACTACATCCAAGAACCATTCTGCAATATGGTAGCTAGCAATAAAATTATATAGGAATTAAAGTTGCATTAAAAAATAAATAAAAAATAACGCTTAAGTACCTTATATATATATATATATATATATATATATATATATATATATATATATATATATATATATAATGTGAGGAAACAATTTATTAATAGATACTAAACATCTTCGTGTATGTATATTAATAGACATATTGATAGATAAATAATAGAAGGCACACGTCCAGATAATAAATGTAAACATTGAAATTAAAGTGAAACCTAGTGTTTACATTTGGGTTTTTGTCGCTATTCACATGATACCGAGAATTAGATTTAAAACCTAGTAAAGATTATTTTTTAGGTATAGATGCCCGTAAAACTAGTTTTTAATCCTCAGAATATTTTAAGAAATAAAATAAATAAATAAATATTTAATGGCCCCCTTCGGTATTTTGGAATCGTGTCTGGATAATTGGAGGATATATTTTCGTCGTGAGTGAACCCCCCCCCCCGTAGTTTCGCATTTTTAATTAGTAACTTAATACTTGAGTGAAGAATTCTGGGAAATTAAGTTTATCTATATATAATTGGAAACGACTTATCAGTAAATACTATATACCTTCCACAAAAAACACCGATGTAGAATAATTTTAATAGTTGATCGAATTGACGGCTGACATTATGTAACTAGCTCTAACATGTTGTACTTAAATGAGTTTCGTATCCAAACCACCTAAATTAACATTGATGTAACTTTAGTAAAAAAAATAAATTATCTTACAAGTGAATTAGAATTTTATAAATAAATTATAGAACTTATTAACTATTTTAGGAAATATTACTGAATTAAATTTAAAGGTTATATTGTATGTTTTTGCTGTTTAGTTCTCTTACATGTTTAGCTAAAGCTGTAGGGACCTTCTTTGAATTTGTGTTAGGTTCTTTGAAAGAGTGTATATGGTGTCTAAATCTGTCCTTTAAACTACAGCCCGTCGACCCAATGTATGTTCTAATGTTGTTTTCCTCTATTACTTCACACTTATACATTTTATCTGAAGTTAAATATTTCCCCTCTAAAGAGCACTCGTTAATATTTCTACAGTTACATTGAGGGCTGTTATTCTGGTCCTAGACTGTACTGGTATGATAGTTACGATTCGTTTTGTATTGTTGTGTTATTTGAACTTACTATAGTTAATGTTAAGTTTATCGATGTTGAACAGGATAGCTTTACTGTATTTTTATTTATAACTTTGCCTAGTCTACTATCTCTAGGAAGATTTCTCTCGATAATTTGGTAAAATTGTCTAGGTATGTTAGTGAGGATGTTTAAGCCATGTTGAGGGTTGAACCAGAGTAGATTTCTACGTCTGTGTTTCTTCCTAGTGATATTTACTACGGATGGTGGGTTTGTTGATCCTCTAGTGTTAAGTGTAGTACTAGGTGCAGTATTCCGCGTATTATTAGTATTTATTCTCCTTGCTCTGTTATCAATAATTGACAAGCGTTCAGCTGAATCTTCAAAGGAGATAACCAACTAAAAGGAACTGATGGTATATGATAATACATATATTGTCATTAATAATTATATATATATACATATATATATATGATTGATGAAGTAAGTTCAAATATGTTTACAAAGTAAACATAAAAACAATATTTCAAGAGTACTCAATACCAAGTACAGCATTTATAAAATGAAACACACACAATTATAGCCTTACGTCAATCAACCAACATTTCGATACTATTGCATATTGTCAAATGTTCGATAAAAATAAAATCAAATACAAAATTGAAAGGCTCGCATTGGAAAACACCAGCTGAAGCTAGATCTTAAGAGGGAAGGAGCGACGAAGTCTGTTTGAAGAAGTGGACAAGCCTAACACTTCTATTTTGGTCAAGTCTAGGTCAGCTAGCCCATTAAGTTTGCACTCATAAACCTCGGCTTCCTCGCATATCCTTACTCGTGTGGCCATTAGTTCGACGTATGTTTGGCCGCAAAACATGGGGGTGCCATAAAATGCACAACTCAGCAGACAAATAAATTGAGCGAAATATATATATATATATATATATATATATATATATATATATATATATATATATATTTCTATGAAAGAACGCTGCTGCAGGCGGGTGAGACAATATAAAATCCCCAATACTTAAAATTGTTGTCGTAATATTCTGGATAAATGTGTATTCTATAGATAAATAACTTTTTACACACACACACACACTCTCTCTCTATCTCTCTCTCTCACACACACACACACATATATATATATATATATATATATATATATATATATATATATATCAGGAGAGAGTATTCCGACTCACACCTGACGAGAGCGGGTCTGTCACATTATGGAGTGACTGAACGAATAAAAATAAAACGCGAGGGCATTGATGTAAGCGTATTTCAGAATTATAATCAAAGAAGTCTAATCTTTATTTTATTTGAGCTTTTTGTTATTTCAATTTACCTAATGTACAAATTAAGCCGTATAGTGAGAAAGTCATTAATAATATACGAGATAACTTTACTTTGCATGTCACAAATACATTGTTGTTTCGTATAAAGATGTAAGTTTTGTTTTCTCGTTACTTACCTACACTATATGTAACAATAGTCTTCACTGATAAAATAATTAGCATCTATTTAGTCAATACTATCGATAGCTTTGATTCAAGTACGGAGAGATAGAAATCTGACGCTTACGGGTGACACGGTCTACTTTATAGAGACGCGCTGTGATATTCATGTATCTTTCCATAATCACATCCTGTGAAACACATATTCAGAAATTTGACGCGGTGTACCACATCTGGAGATACGACAATGAAGGGACATATAATCAGTTGAGTGTATAGTTTGCCAGTAAAAGTATATTGGTTATGTCTATTACATGTTATAAACCACACTGCCTTGTTAAATTATTTGTTACCACTGGGGTAAGATCAGTAGAAAGACAGCAGAGCATATATAGCGCCACTCCAAAATCTGTTAGTACTTCCAACAAAGATTGTATCTGTCGAGTGGAATGCCGAACAAAGCGAGTCATTTGTAATGTCGAGGAAAAGAGATGACTTCATTTTTTGGACGACATTTATAACTCTGGGGATCAAAATATTTAGTATCCCTCTCAGCAGCTCTAAAGCGGGGAGGAAACTGATTCCAGAAAATATTTTTTTGACTAATTGTGGAGTGTGACGCTATATCACGCATCCTGCTCCTACCGCCACCACTCCTTCTACCCCCACTACTACTACAACTACTACTACTACGAATGTCACTCTTGAAAATCCGGAGTTCTGTATGCATGTTAAGTCTTAAACTAAATCAATATTATGAAACGGCAATTTAATTGGAAATAATTTCTGTTTGTAGGTTAGGGTTATCTTTTTTAAACAGTTTTGAGATGTGTAATAAAGATTTCCAATTAAGAAATTGATTTATCGAATGAAACCGGGTTAAATACTTAATTTAAAAAAATCTCAAAGCTAAAGAAATAAATAAAACAAGGCAATAACTTCGGTAACTGAAATTGAATATTGAAGAAAATGGCGTTGATTTTGTACTTTTATTTTAAGATAGTTTTACATTTTTATTTTTAATCGGAATTTCTAAGTTTTAATTTTTAATTTGATATCATTTTTATTCTCTATTCAGTTGTTTGTTTATCTGATTTATTGTTTTACTATCGATCTCATTTGTTTTGTTAGCATTTAATTATTTTATTTTTTTATATGTCTAATTTCTATTTTTACTTTTAACGACTAAAAAATCTTTATATTTTATTTTTTATTTTTAACTCTTCAATTTTACTATTTGCATGTCTATATCTATCTATCTATCTATCTATCTATCTATCTATATATATATATTTATCTATCTATATTTCTTCTTTCTCTCTTGCTCTATCTGTCTGTTTGTCTGTCTGTATGTCTCTCTATATATATCTCTCTATCTCTCTCTCTCTCATATATATATATATATATATATATATATATATATATATATATATATATATATATATATATATATATATATATATACTAGCAAACCGTACCGCCCTCCGCGCAGCAATTAATTGAGAGCGGGGGGCGTTAATTAAAAAAGTATGTTTAACTCAGACAATTTCATAATTTTAACAATAACATTTGTAGATCAACATACGAGTGTTATTCTAGATTGTTAGGACAGTTTATATGTTTTAAACATTAACCCTAAGTTCGACTGGCAAGGTCGAAAACCACACGTAACCGTCACAAAAAGGTCCACCTCAAAAGAAATTAACGCACAGAATCCATCTCAAATGGCCAAAAAATGATACATATAAAACCTTAACACGGCACGAGAATAGTATTATTTTACGTAAAATTCATATGCTAAACTGTTCTCCTAACTCTAAATTTTAAAATATTTTTGTTTTTTAGGGTATTGCTACGTAATCGGCTGAAAAAGTAGAATCTCATGTTATCGGGTGGGTGTTAGGATGTAATCTAAAATAATATCCATACTTTCAATATTTTATTTATACCATCAAAATAAGATATTTATTAGATAATGTTAATATTATTTATTTTATTTCTACTGGAAAAATAAACAAAAATAAAACCAGTTGCTTAAAATAAAAATTAAAAGAATTACGTATTATCAAAAAAAAATGATTTAAAAAAATTAAAATGGGTAAATTTGCAGAGTAAATTAATATCCTACAACCCCGAAAAATAAATTCTGCTTTTTAAGCGATTACGTGTTTACACTGTGGAAAGAAAGAAAACATATTTAAGAATATAGAGTGTGGGATTAGTTGTATATATATATATATATCTAACGTAAAATGTTCCTACATTTCCGGGCTATTGTATATATTTAGGCAACTCAACAAATCTTTTCTACCACTAACCCTAAGTCCGAGTGGGCACGTCATTAAACCACGCGTACTCTCCTAAAAAAATAGCACCCACCCCCGAAAAACGCAAAAATAAATGTAGTCAATTGACTTACAACTGGATCAAAATATTGAATTTATATACGAACATTTTCCTCCACTTTAATTTCTAAAACAATAGTATTTACTTTTTCTTCTTACCACCAGGTTAAAACAAGTAGAATATATATATATATATTTTTTTGGGGGGGGGATGTTAATTAACAATCATACCAAAATATAGAATTTCATGAGTTTAGTGCTACTAAACTGTTGTTTAAATTTTACAAAATTAGGCATTAACTAAATAAAAAAAAACGATATTTATTTTTTCACGGTACATGTACAAACTGCACAAAGTGGGCGAGAGAATGGGGTTACAGAGATAAAGAGCAAGCGAGACAACCACACTCCCCCTACAATTCTCTTTCATCTTCTTGCTTCCGTCTCGCTCGTTGCAAGCCACAACCTTCGGTAAGGTAGTCAAGCGTATGGAGTTAAAACTTGAAGTGTTTTAGCTTTTTCCCGATTTATTTATTAAATAACTTGAATTAATTACTGTTAATATAGACAACACTATAGCATATAGATAGCAAACATACGCCAATGCAATTCCAAAGTTATAATATAAATATTCTCTTTTAATCTTTTATCTCAACTATATATACAGAATATCAAGAGTCTATGTTGCATTATTGATTTAAATAAGATAAGCCTGTTTCGATTATTATATAACAGTGATTAATTAAACCCACTTTTTATTCATTTATATATATTTACTTATATATATGAATTTCGATATATTTTTTCATAAGTGCACGATTCTAAACGAATGAGATGATCATTAAAACATTAACTACGTGTAAGAGATCGAAATGAGGGTTATATTTATTTTCACTTATATATATATACTAGCGGGGCTACCCGGCGTTGCTCGGGGTCATAAAAACATATAATTGAAGAAAAATCGCGTGTGTAACATCTTTATATTCAAACTTCTATTTCTCCCCCTCCTCTATAGCCGTCTCTTTATCTTTTTACCTTTCTCTTCCCTAGTCGCCCCATTTCACTGCTACTTTCTAATTTTGTTTTTTGTGAAAGCTGCTTCTTCCCTACCATTTCTCCTACGTTGCCCAGGTCAATAGTATGACATATTTCTATATTTCTATAAAAAGTACTACATCTATATGCGCTTTCTATATAAGTACTTATCTCCGCCCCGCGTTCATACTATATACATATCTATCACCACCCCGGTGCACATATACTATATGAGTACCTATTGCCGCCCCGGTATGCATATTACATAAGTACCTATCGCTGCCCCGGTGCAAATGCTACATACGTACGTATCGCCACCCCAGTGTGAATGCTGCATATGTACCTATTGCCGCCTCGTTGCTAATGCTACATATGTACCTATCGCCGCCCCGGTGTAAATGCTAAATACATACCTATCGCCACCCTGGTGTGCGTGCTATATACGTACCGATCGCCGGCCCGGAGCGCATGCTTAATAAATACCTATCACCGCCCTGGTGCGCATTCTATATACATACTTACTGCATCCCTGTGCACATGCTATATAGTACCTATCGCCATCTCTATGCACCACTATACACGTACCTATTTCCACCCCGGTGCACATACTATATATGTATACCTATCGCCGCCCCAGTGCGCATACTATATTCGTACCTATCGCCGCCCCGGTGTGCATACTATATACTTACCTACGAAATATTTTAAGCTCATAAAAACAAAAAAATTTCGCCCGACCCCCTAAAAAGTTTTTCCCGATCCCTACAATTTTCCCAGACCCCTAATATCTAAAGCCGCACCACCCAATTTTGTTTTACTCTCCCCCAACCCTGAGAAATATTTTGAGTTCAAAACAAAAAAATAACCAAAAAATTTGGCTTGACCCCTATAAAGTTCAGCCTGACCCGTAAAATTTTCCCCGACCCCTCAATTTCTCCAGCCCCTCATCCCAAATAAGTTTTCATTCTCCCCCAACCCTGAGAAATATTTTGAGTTCAGAAAAACAAAAAAAATTTAGCCTGACCCCTAAAAAGTTCGGCCTGACCCCTAAAATTTTCCCCGACCCCTCAATCTCTCCAGCCCCCTATCCCAACTAATTTTTCACTCTCCCCCAAGCCTGAGAATTATTTTGAGTTCAAAACAAAAAAAACAAAAAAAGTTTTGCCTGACCCCTAAAAAGTTTGGCCTGACCCCTAAAATTTTCCCCGACCCCTCAATCTCTCCAGCCCCTCATCTCAACTAATTTTTCACTCTCCCCACCCTGAGAAATATTTTGAGTTCAAAACAAAAGGAAAAAAATTTGGCCTGACCCCTAAAAAGTTCGGCCTGACCCCTAAAATTTTCCCCGACCCCTCAATCTCTCCAGCCCCCTATCCCAACTCATTTTTCACTCTCCCCCAACCCTGAGAAATATTTTGAGTTCAAAACAACAAAAAAAAGAAAAAAATTTGGCCTGACCCCTAAAAAGTTCGGATTGACCCCTAAAATTTTCCCCGACCCCTCAATGTCTCCAGCCCCCCTCCCAACTAATTTTTCACAGTTCCCCAACCCTGAGAAATATTTTTAGTTCAAAAAAAAAAAAAAAAAAAAAAATTTGGCCTGACCCCTAAAAAGTTCAGCCTGACCCCTAAAAAGTTCGGCCGAACCCCTAAATCTCTCCAGCCCTCGATCTCAACTACATTTTCACTCTCCCCCAACCTTGGGAAATATTTTGAGTTCAATCCAAAAAAAAACAAAAAAATTTGGCCTGACCCCTAAAAAGTTCGGCCTTACCCCTAAAAAGTTCGGCCTGACCCCTAAAATTTTCCACGACCCCTCAATCTCTCCAGCCCCTCATCCCAACTAATTTTTCACTCTCCCCACCCTGAGAAATATTTTGAGTTCAAAACAAAAAAAAAAGAAAAAAATTTGGCCTGACCCCTAAAAAGGTTGGGCTTGACCCTAAAAAGTTCGGCCTGACCCCTTAATCACTCCAAGCCCCCCCAACTTTTTTTTTAAAACGTGAGTTATCGCTCTTCCTTAGCTATCCTTTAACAACATTCTGGGGGGACCGTTATACTTTAGAAGCACCAATATTTGTAGGGACCATTATAATTTAGAAGCACCAACATTTCTGGGGTGAGACCGTTATACTTCAGAAGCACCAATATTTCTAGGGACCGTTATACTATAGAATCACCAACATTCCTGACGGGCCGTGATACTTTAGAAGCACCACCCCTGGTCTCTATACTGGAGAAGCACCCATTGTCCCAATTCTGCAGAAGCTTCCGGGTCCTAAAATGTAGAAGCACCCCTTGTGCTGGGTTATATACTGTAGAAGCACCCCTGGTCCCTTTACTGAAGAAGAACCCATGGTCCTTTTTCTGCAGAGGCCTCTATGTTCTAATATTGTAGAATCACCTCCAGTACTGGGTCCTATACTGTAGAAGCACCTCTGGTCCCTATTCTGTAGAAGCACCTTTGTCCCTATTCTGTAGAAGCCTCTGGGTTCTATATGGTAGAAGCACCCCCAGTTCTGGGTCCTGTACTGTAGAACCACCCATGGTCCCTATTCTGCAGAAGCCTCCGGGTCCTATATTGTTGAAGCACCCCCGGTTCTGGGCCTTCTTTATACATATATAGAGTGGTTATGACCCAACGGGTCACTGGTAACATGTACTGGTTAAATTCTTTTTTTCTGTTTTTATACATATAGAGAGTGATTATTACCCAACGCGTCACTGTAAACGTGTACTTGTTAAATTCTTCTTTTTTTATACATATATAGAGTGATTATGACCCAACGGGTAACTGTAAACGTGTACTTGTTAAATTCTTCTTTTTTTCTTTTTTTATACATATATAGAGTGGTTATAACTCAACGGGTCACTGTAAACGTGTACTTGTTAAATTATTCTTTTTTTCTTTTTTTATACATATATAGAGTGGTTATGACCCAACGGGTCACTGTAAACGTGTACTTGTTAAATTCTTTTTTTTCTTTTTGTATACATACATAGAGTGGTTATGACTCAACGGGTCACTGTAAACGTGTACTTGTTAAATTCTTCTTTTTTCTTTTTTATACATATATAGAGTGGTTATGACTCAACGGGGCACTGTAAACGCGTTCTTGTTAAATTCTTCATTTTTTCTTTTTTTATACATATATAGAGTTGTTATGACTCAACGGGTCATTGTATACGTGTACTTGTTAAATTCTTCTTTTTTCTTTTTTTATACATATATAGAGTGGTTATGATACAACGGGTCACTGTAAACGTGTACTTGTTAAATTCTTTTTTTCTTTTTTTATACATATATAGAGCGGTTATGACCCAACGGGTCACTGTAAACATGTACTTGTTAAATTCTTCATTTTTTTTAATACATATATAGAGTGGTTATGACTCAACAGGTCACTGTAAACGTGTACTTGTTAAATTCTTCTTTTTTCTTTTTTATACATATATAGAGTGGTTATGACTCAACGGGTCAGTGTAAACGTGTACTTGTTAAATTCTTCTTTTTCCTTTTTTTATACATATATAGAGTGGTTATGACTCAACGGGTCATTGTAAACGTGTACTTGTTAAATTCTTTTTTCTGTTTTTATACATATATAGAGTGGTTATGACTCAACGGGTCACTGTAAACGTGTACTTGTTAAATTATTCTTTTTTCTTTTTTTATACATATATAGAGTGGTTATGACTCAACGGGTCACTGTAAACGTGTACTTGTTAAATTCTTATTTTTTCTTTTTTTATACATATATAGAGTGGTTATGACTCAACGGGTCACTGTAAACGTGTACTTGTAAAATTCTTCTTTTTTCTTTTTTTTATACATATATAAAGTGGTTATGACTCAACGGGTCACTGTAAACGTGTACTTGTTGAATTATTCTTTTTTCCTTTTTTTGTACATATATAGAGTGGTTATGACTCAACGGGTTACTGTAAACGTGTACTTGTTAAATTATTCTTTTTTCTTTTTTTATACATATATAGAGTGGTTATGACTCAACGGGTCACTGTAAACGTGTACTTGTTAAATTCTTATTTTTTCTTTTTTATACATATATAGAGTGGTTATGACTCAACGGGTCACTGTAAACGTGTACTTGTTAAATTCTTCTTTTTCTTTTTTATACATATATAGAGTTGTTATGACTCAACGGGTCACTGTAAACGTGTTCTTTTTAAATTCTTTTTTTCTTTTTTTATACATATATAGAGTGGTTATGACTCAACGGGTCATTGTAAACGTGTACTTGTTAAATTCTTCTTTTTACTTTTTTATACATATATAGAGTGGTTATGACTCAACGGGTCACTGTAAACGTGTACTTGTTAAATTCTTCTTTTTTCTTTTTTTATACATATATAGAGTGGTTATGACTCAACGGGTCACTGTAAACGTGTACTTGTTGAATTATTCTTTTTTCTTTTTTTATACATATATAGAGTGGTTATGACTCAACGGGTCACTGTAAACGTGTACTTGTTAAATTCTTTTTTTTCTTTTTGTATACATACATAGAGTGGTTATGACTCAACGGGTCACTGTAAACGTGTACTTGTTAAATTCTTCTTTTTTCTTTTTTATACATATATAGAGTGGTTATGACTCAACGGGGCACTGTAAACGTGTTCTTGTTAAATTCTTCATTTTTTCTTTTTTTATACATATATAGAGTTGTTATGACTCAACGGGTCATTGTATACGTGTACTTGTTAAATTCTTCTTTTTTCTTTTTTTATACATATATAGAGTGGTTATGATACAACGGGTCACTGTAAACGTGTACTTGTTAAATTCTTTTTTTCTTTTTTTATACATATATAGAGCGGTTATGACCCAACGGGTCACTGTAAACATGTACTTGTTAAATTCTTCATTTTTTTCAATACATATATAGAGTGGTTATGACTCAACAGGTCACTGTAAACGTGTACTTGTTAAATTCTTCTTTTTTCTTTTTTATACATATATAGAGTGGTTATGACTCAACGGGTCAGTGTAAACGTGTACTTGTTAAATTCTTCTTTTTCCTTTTTTTATACGTATATAGAGTGGTTATGACTCAACGGGTCATTGTAAACGTGTACTTGTTAAATTCTTTTTTCTGTTTTTATACATATATAGAGTGGTTATGACTCAACGGGTCACTGTAAACGTGTACTTGTTAAATTATTCTTTTTTCTTTTTTTATACATATATAGAGTGGTTATGACTCAACGGGTCACTGTAAACGTGTACTTGTTAAATTCTTATTTTTTCTTTTTTTATACATATATAGAGTGGTTATGACTCAACGGGTCACTGTAAACGTGTACTTGTAAAATTCTTCTTTTTTCTCTTTTTTATACATATATAAAGTGGTTATGACTCAACGGGTTACTGTAAACGTGTACTTGTTAAATTATTCTTTTTTCTTTTTTTATACATATATAGAGTGGTTATGACTCAACGGGTCACTGTAAACGTGTACTTGTTAAATTCTTATTTTTTCTTTTTTATACATATATAGAGTGGTTATGACTCAACGGGTCACTGTAAACGTGTACTTGTTAAATTCTTCTTTTTTCTTTTTTATACATATATAGAGTTGTTATGACTCAACGGGTCACTGTAAACGTGTTCTTGTTAAATTCTTTTTTTCTTTTTTTATACATATATAGAGTGGTTATGACTCAACGGGTCATTGTAAACGTGTACTTGTTAAATTCTTCTTTTTACTTTTTTATACATATATAGAGTGGTTATGACTCAACGGGTCACTGTAAACGTGTACTTGTTAAATTCTTCTTTTTTCTTTTTTTATACATATATAGAGTGGTTATGACTCAACGGGTCACTGTAAACGTGTACTTGTTGAATTATTCTTTTTTCTTTTTCATATACATATATAGAGTGGTTATGACTCAACGGGTCACTGTAAACGTGTACTTGTTAAATTCTTCTTTTTTCTTTTTTTATACATATATAGAGTGGTTATGACTCAACGGGTCACTGTAAACGTGTACTTGTTAAATTCTTCATTTTTTCTTTTTTATACATATATAGAGTGGTTATGACTCAACGGATCACTGTAAACGTGTACTTGATTGAATTATTCTTTTTTCTTTTTCATATACATATATAGAGTGGTTATGACTCAACGGGTCACTGTAAACGTGTACTTGTTAAATTCTTCTTTTTTCTTTTTTTATACATATATAGAGTGGTTATGACTCAACGGGTCACTGTAAACGTGTACTTGTTAAATTCTTTTTTTTTCTTTTTTGTACATATATAGAGTGGTTATGACTCAACGGGTCACTGTAAACGTGTACTTGTTGAATTATTCTTTTTTCTTTTTTTATATATATATAGAGTGGTTATGACTCAACGGGTCACTGTAAACGTGTACTTGTTAAATTCTTCTTTTTTCTTTTTTTATACATATATAGAGTGGTTATGACTCAACGGGTCACTGTAAACGTGTTCTTGTTAAATTCTTCATTTTTTCTTTTTTTTATACATATATAGAGTGGTTATGACTCAACGGGTCACTGTAAACGTGTACTTGTTAAATTCTTCTTTTTTCTTTTTTTATACATATATAGAGTGGTTATGACTCAACGGGTCACTGTAAACGTGTACTTGTTGAATTATTCTTTTTTCTTTTTTTATACATATATAGAGTGGTTATGACTCAACGGGTCACTGTAAACGTGTACTTGTTAAATTCTTTTTTTTCTTTTTGTATACATACATAGAGTGGTTATGACTCAACGGGTCACTGTAAACGTGTACTTGTTAAATTCTTCTTTTTTCTTTTTTATACATATATAGAGTGGTTATGACTCAACGGGGCACTGTAAACGTGTTCTTGTTAAATTCTTCATTTTTTCTTTTTTTATACATATATAGAGTTGTTATGACTCAACGGGTCATTGTATACGTGTACTTGTTAAATTCTTCTTTTTTCTTTTTTTATACATATATAGAGTGGTTATGATACAACGGGTCACTGTAAACGTGTACTTGTTAAATTCTTTTTTTCTTTTTTTATACATATATAGAGCGGTTATGACCCAACGGGTCACTGTAAACATGTACTTGTTAAATTCTTCATTTTTTTCAATACATATATAGAGTGGTTATGACTCAACAGGTCACTGTAAACGTGTACTTGTTAAATTCTTCTTTTTTCTTTTTTATACATATATAGAGTGGTTATGACTCAACGGGTCAGTGTAAACGTGTACTTGTTAAATTCTTCTTTTTCCTTTTTTTATACGTATATAGAGTGGTTATGACTCAACGGGTCATTGTAAACGTGTACTTGTTAAATTCTTTTTTCTGTTTTTATACATATATAGAGTGGTTATGACTCAACGGGTCACTGTAAACGTGTACTTGTTAAATTATTCTTTTTTCTTTTTTTATACATATATAGAGTGGTTATGACTCAACGGGTCACTGTAAACGTGTACTTGTTAAATTCTTATTTTTTCTTTTTTTATACATATATAGAGTGGTTATGACTCAACGGGTCACTGTAAACGTGTACTTGTAAAATTCTTCTTTTTTCTCTTTTTTATACATATATAAAGTGGTTATGACTCAACGGGTCACTGTAAACGTGTACTTGTTGAATTATTCTTTTTTCCTTTTTTTGTACATATATAGAGTGGTTATGACTCAACGGGTTACTGTAAACGTGTACTTGTTAAATTATTCTTTTTTCTTTTTTTATACATATATAGAGTGGTTATGACTCAACGGGTCACTGTAAACGTGTACTTGTTAAATTCTTATTTTTTCTTTTTTATACATATATAGAGTGGTTATGACTCAACGGGTCACTGTAAACGTGTACTTGTTAAATTCTTCTTTTTTCTTTTTTATACATATATAGAGTTGTTATGACTCAACGGGTCACTGTAAACGTGTTCTTGTTAAATTCTTTTTTTCTTTTTTTATACATATATAGAGTGGTTATGACTCAACGGGTCATTGTAAACGTGTACTTGTTAAATTCTTCTTTTTACTTTTTTATACATATATAGAGTGGTTATGACTCAACGGGTCACTGTAAACGTGTACTTGTTAAATTCTTCTTTTTTCTTTTTTTATACATATATAGAGTGGTTATGACTCAACGGGTCACTGTAAACGTGTACTTGTTGAATTATTCTTTTTTCTTTTTCATATACATATATAGAGTGGTTATGACTCAACGGGTCACTGTAAACGTGTACTTGTTAAATTCTTCTTTTTTCTTTTTTTATACATATATAGAGTGGTTATGACTCAACGGGTCACTGTAAACGTGTACTTGTTAAATTCTTCATTTTTTCTTTTTTTTATACATATATAGAGTGGTTATGACTCAACGGGTCAGTGTAAACGTGTACTTGTTAAATTCTTCTTTTTTCTTTTTTATACATATATAGAGTGGTTATGACTCAACGGGGCACTGTAAACGTGTTCTTGTTAAATTCTTTTTTTCTTTTTTTATACATATATAGAGTGGTTGTGACTCAACGGGTCATTGTAAACGTGTACTTGTTAAATTCTTCTTTTTTCTTTTTTATACATATATAGAGTTGTTATGACTCAACGGGTCACTGTAAACGTGTTCTTTTTAAATTCTTTTTTTCTTTTTTTATACATATATAGAGTGGTTATGACTCAACGGGTCATTGTAAACGTGTACTTGTTAAATTCTTCTTTTTACTTTTTTATACATATATAGAGTGGTTATGACTCAACGGGTCACTGTAAACGTGTACTTGTTGAATTATTCTTTTTTCTTTTTCATATACATATATAGAGTGGTTATGACTCAACGGGTCACTGTAAACGTGTTCTTGTTAAATTCTTTTTTTCTTTTTTATACATATATAGAGTGGTTATGACTCAACGGGTCATTGTAAACGTGTACTTGTTAAATTCTTCTTTTTACTTTTTTATACATATATAGAGTGGTTATGACTCAACGGGTCACTGTAAACGTGTACTTGTTGAATTATTCTTTTTTCTTTTTCATATACATATATAGAGTGGTTATGACTCAACGGGTCACTGTAAACGTGTACTTGTTAAATTCTTCTTTTTTCTTTTTTTATACATATATAGAGTGGTTATGACTCAACGGGTCACTGTAAACGTGTACTTGTTAAATTCTTTTTTTTTCTTTTTTGTACATATATAGAGTGGTTATTACTCAACGGGTCACTGTAAACGTGTACTTGTTGAATTATTCTTTTTTCTTTTTTTATATATATATAGAGTGGTTATGACTCAACGGGTCACTGTAAACGTGTACTTGTTAAATTCTTCTTTTTTCTTTTTTTATACATATATAGAGTGGTTATGACTCAACGGGTCACTGTAAACGTGTTCTTGTTAAATTCTTCATTTTTTCTTTTTTTTATACATATATAGAGTGGTTATGACTCAACGGGTCACTGTAAACGTGTACTTGTTAAATTCTTCTTTTTTCTTTTTTTATACATATATAGAGTGGTTATGACTCAACGGGTCATTGTAAACGTGTACTTGTTAAATTCTTCTTTTTTCTTTTTTATACATATATAGAGTGGTTATGACTCAACGGGTCACTGTAAACGTGTACTTGTTAAATTCTTCATTTTTTCCTTTTTTTATACATATATAGAGTGGTTATGAATCAACGGGTCATTGTAAACGTGTACTTGTTAAATTCTTCTTTTTTCTTTTTTATACATATATAGAGTGGTTATGACTCAACGGGGCACTGTAAACGTGTACTTGTTGAATTATTCTTTTTTCTTTTTTTATACATATATAGAGTGGTTATGACTCAACGGGTCATTGTAAACGTGTACTTGTTAAATTCTTCTTTTTTCTTTTTTTATACATATATAGAGTGGTTATGACTCAACGGGTCATTGTAAACGTGTACTTGTTAAATTCTTCTTTTTTCTTTTTTATACATATATAGAGTGGTTATGACTCAACGGGTCATTGTAAACGTGTACTTGTTAAATTCTTCTTTTTACTTTTTTATACATATATAGAGTGGTTATGACTCAACGGGTCACTGTAAACGTGTACTTGTTAAATTCTTCTTTTTTCTTTTTTTATACATATATAGAGTGGTTATGACTCAACGGGTCACTGTAAACGTGTACTTGTTGAATTATTCTTTTTTCTTTTTTTATACATATATAGAGTTGTTATGACTCAACGGGTCATTGTATACGTGTACTTGTTAAATTCTTCTTTTTTCTTTTTTTATACATATATAGAGTGGTTATGATACAACGGGTCACTGTAAACGTGTACTTGTTAAATTCTTTTTTTCTTTTTTTATACATATATAGAGCGGTTATGACCCAACGGGTCACTGTAAACATGTACTTGTTAAATTCTTCATTTTTTTCAATACATATATAGAGTGGTTATGACTCAACAGGTCACTGTAAACGTGTACTTGTTAAATTCTTCTTTTTTCTTTTTTATACATATATAGAGTGGTTATGACTCAACGGGTCAGTGTAAACGTGTACTTGTTAAATTCTTCTTTTTCCTTTTTTTATACGTATATAGAGTGGTTATGACTCAACGGGTCATTGTAAACGTGTACTTGTTAAATTCTTTTTTCTGTTTTTATACATATATAGAGTGGTTATGACTCAACGGGTCACTGTAAACGTGTACTTGTTAAATTATTCTTTTTTCTTTTTTTATACATATATAGAGTGGTTATGACTCAACGGGTCACTGTAAACGTGTACTTGTTAAATTCTTATTTTTTCTTTTTTTATACATATATAGAGTGGTTATGACTCAACGGGTCACTGTAAACGTGTACTTGTAAAATTCTTCTTTTTTCTTTTTTTTATACATATATAAAGTGGTTATGACTCAACGGGTCACTGTAAACGTGTACTTGTTGAATTATTCTTTTTTCCTTTTTTTGTACATATATAGAGTGGTTATGACTCAACGGGTTACTGTAAACGTGTACTTGTTAAATTATTCTTTTTTCTTTTTTTATACATATATAGAGTGGTTATGACTCAACGAGTCACTGTAAACGTGTACTTGTTAAATTCTTATTTTTTCTTTTTTATACATATATAGAGTGGTTATGACTCAACGGGTCACTGTAAACGTGTACTTGTTAAATTCTTCTTTTTTCTTTTTTATACATATATAGAGTTGTTATGACTCAACGGGTCACTGTAAACGTGTTCTTGTTAAATTCTTTTTTTCTTTTTTTATACATATATAGAGTGGTTATGACTCAACGGGTCATTGTAAACGTGTACTTGTTAAATTCTTCTTTTTACTTTTTTATACATATATAGAGTGGTTATGACTCAACGGGTCACTGTAAACGTGTACTTGTTAAATTCTTCTTTTTTCTTTTTGTATACATATATAGAGTGGTTATGACTCAACGGGTCACTGTAAACGTGTACTTGTTGAATTATTCTTTTTTCTTTTTCATATACATATATAGAGTGGTTATGACTCAACGGGTCACTGTAAACGTGTACTTGTTAAATTCTTCTTTTTTCTTTTTTTATACATATATAGAGTGGTTATGACTCAACGGGTCACTGTAAACGTGTACTTGTTAAATTCTTCATTTTTTCTTTTTTTTATACATATATAGAGTGGTTATGACTCAACGGGTCAGTGTAAACGTGTACTTGTTAAATTCTTCTTTTTTCTTTTTTATACATATATAGAGTGGTTATGACTCAACGGGGCACTGTAAACGTGTTCTTGTTAAATTCTTTTTTTCTTTTTTTATACATATATAGAGTGGTTGTGACTCAACGGGTCATTGTAAACGTGTACTTGTTAAATTCTTCTTTTTTCTTTTTTATACATATATAGAGTTGTTATGACTCAACGGGTCACTGTAAACGTGTTCTTTTTAAATTCTTTTTTTCTTTTTTTATACATATATAGAGTGGTTATGACTCAACGGGTCATTGTAAACGTGTACTTGTTAAATTCTTCTTTTTACTTTTTATACATATATAGAGTGGTTATGATTCAACGGGTCACTGTAAACGTGTACTTGTTGAATTATTCTTTTTTCTTTTTCATATACATATATAGAGTGGTTATGACTCAACGGGTCACTGTAAACGTGTTCTTGTTAAATTCTTTTTTTCTTTTTTTATACATATATAGAGTGGTTATGACTCAACGGGTCATTGTAAACGTGTACTTGTTAAATTCTTCTTTTTCCTTTTTTTATACGTATATAGAGTGGTTATGACTCAACGGGTCATTGTAAACGTGTACTTGTTGAATTATTCTTTTTTCTTTTTCATATACATATATAGAGTGGTTATGACTCAACGGGTCACTGTAAACGTGTACTTGTTAAATTCTTCATTTTTTCTTTTTTTTATACATATATAGAGTGGTTATGACTCAACGGGTCAGTGTAAACGTGTACTTGTTAAATTCTTCTTTTTTCTTTTTTATACATATATAGAGTGGTTATGACTCAACGGGGCACTGTAAACGTGTTCTTGTTAAATTCTTTTTTTCTTTTTTTATACATATATAGAGTGGTTGTGACTCAACGGGTCATTGTAAACGTGTACTTGTTAAATTCTTCTTTTTTCTTTTTTATACATATATAGAGTTGTTATGACTCAACGGGTCACTGTAAACGTGTTCTTTTTAAATTCTTTTTTTCTTTTTTTATACATATATAGAGTGGTTATGACTCAACGGGTCATTGTAAACGTGTACTTGTTAAATTCTTCTTTTTACTTTTTATACATATATAGAGTGGTTATGATTCAACGGGTCACTGTAAACGTGTACTTGTTGAATTATTCTTTTTTCTTTTTCATATACATATATAGAGTGGTTATGACTCAACGGGTCACTGTAAACGTGTTCTTGTTAAATTCTTTTTTTCTTTTTTTATACATATATAGAGTGGTTATGACTCAACGGGTCATTGTAAACGTGTACTTGTTAAATTCTTCTTTTTCCTTTTTTTATACGTATATAGAGTGGTTATGACTCAACGGGTCATTGTAAACGTGTACTTGTTGAATTATTCTTTTTTCTTTTTCATATACATATATAGAGTGGTTATGACTCAACGGGTCACTGTAAACGTGTACTTGTTAAATTCTTCTTTTTTCTTTTTTTATACATATATAGAGTGGTTATGACTCAACGGGTCACTGTAAACGTGTACTTGTTAAATTCTTTTTTTTTCTTTTTTGTACATATATAGAGTGGTTATGACTCAACGGGTCACTGTAAACGTGTACTTGTTGAATTATTCTTTTTTCTTTTTTTATATATATATAGAGTGGTTATGACTCAACGGGTCACTGTAAACGTGTACTTGTTAAATTCTTCTTTTTTCTTTTTTTATACATATATAGAGTGGTTATGACTCAACGGGTCACTGTAAACGTGTTCTTGTTAAATTCTTCATTTTTTCTTTTTTTTATACATATATAGAGTGGTTATGACTCAACGGGTCACTGTAAACGTGTACTTGTTAAATTCTTCTTTTTTCTTTTTTTATACATATATAGAGTGGTTATGACTCAACGGGTCATTGTAAACGTGTACTTGTTAAATTCTTCTTTTTTCTTTTTTATACATATATAGAGTGGTTATGACTCAACGGGTCACTGTAAACGTGTACTTGTTAAATTCTTCATTTTTTTATTTTTTTATACATATATAGAGTGGTTATGAATCAACGGGTCATTGTAAACGTGTACTTGTTAAATTCTTCTTTTTTCTTTTTTATACATATATAGAGTGGTTATGACTCAACGGGGCACTGTAAACGTGTACTTGTTGAATTATTCTTTTTTCTTTTTTTATACATATATAGAGTGGTTATGACTCAACGGGTCACTGTAAACGTGTACTTGTTAAATTCTTCTTTTTTCCTTTTTTTATACATATATAGAGTGGTTATGACTCAACGGGTCACTGTAAACGTGTACTTGTTGAATTATTCTTTTTTCTTTTTTTATACATATATAGAGTGGTTATGACTCAACGGGTCACTGTAAACGTGTTCTTGTTAAATTCTTCATTTTTTCTTTTTTTTATACATATATAGAGTGGTTATGACTCAACGGGTCAGTGTAAACGTGTACTTGTTAAATTCTTCTTTTTTTCTTTTTTTATACATATATAGAGTGGTTATGACTCAACGGGTCATTGTAAACGTGTACTTTTTAAATTATTCTTTTTCCTTTTTTTGTACATATATAGAGTGGTTATGACTCAACGGGGCACTGTAAACGTGTATATAAAAATATGTTGACGTAAAATAAGTTTTGAAGAGAAAAAAAATTAAAAACCTATAACGATGACGTCATGTACTTATTACTGTGACGTCACGTGCACAAGAATAAGTTGGTTGAAAACAAAATTATTATTACATAATTACATTGGCTGATTTCCAAATTACTACTGAATAACATTAGAAAAGTTTGAAAAAACCAGACCCGCTGCCGAAGACTGGCCCCGTTGACCCCCAGGAACATTTTTTTTTGTTGTAATTTTGAGATATTATGATCCCAGGTGTTGTACGGTGCTGAAGATATACACTTTTTGACATGTCGCCGCTTAGTTTTTGAGGAGAAGCTTCACATACAGACATACATACATACATACAGACAACTGCCCTTTATATAAGAGATATATATATATATATTTATATATATATTCATACGTGCTTAAGTTAAATATATTTCTGTATCACTATATATATATATATATATATATATATATATATATATATATATATATTGACTATATATATATATAAAGAGTAGTGGAACGCTGAACTGTCTGTATAACATTCTAGATATAAGGTTTATATCATTATGCTTTGCTTTTACTCTTCGTGCGGGCTATAAAGTGGTGCAAAATACTTTTATTCGGATAATAAATTTTACCTGTACTCGGACAAGTATTATTATACCAATATGATTAATGATAACACCACTTTATAGCTATCTATAAATGACTCTCTCTATATAGTGAGTGTTCGGCTTGCATCGACACATCAAGTGTGACCTCCTTCGCCGCTTTTCCCTGGAAGTCTATCGTGAAAATTCAGATATCACCGCTATTGTGTAATCTTTATTAGTAATTTACTAATAAATATTTTTTTACTTTTATTTTCTTCTGAGTATCGTAACATATTTTTAGGGGTTATAATATGGGCACAAACTCCCATTTGAAAATTCAAGTATTTCAGATTTGAATTTAATTTTATCTCTTAATTTAAATTTCTTTGTAAGCCCCCTTAATTTTAAGCCTCAAATTTTAGACATATTCTCTAATAAAATTGTGATCAAAATAAGAAATAGAATTCCGTGATAAGTTTTATAGCAGTATGTTTTGATTTTTATTATCGTAAGAGGTAGGAAAGTGGTTAAAAGCCATCTGCTCGCCTAAAAATGTACTCGTACCGTTACGGGTATTTTACGCCATGCTTATGAGCCGTAAACAGCGAAATACGTGTCAGTGAATACTTATATTTTATAAATATAACACGGGAGAATGAGACTGCTTATGTTTCCTACTTAGTATCTAGGTAATGTATCGTAAAACGATATGTAAATGCGTTTTTTTGCTATATGGAAAAAACAACAACAAAATTGACAACATTCATATGCGATATTTCTTCCTATATCCCTAGACACTTTTACGTAGCCTAGTGATAAAGGTGCCGAACATTAGTCACTGTAGTCCCGGTTTTTAATCTCGCTAGGTTCAGCGACGCTGATGAGCCGTGCCGTAAGACGGCTTAATATCTCTCCATTGGTAATTATATATATATATATATATATATATATATATATATATATATATATATATATATATATATATATATATATACATGATATTTGTTTATTTTCTATGTACGTATACGTTTCGTCCTTTATAATCGGGATTCATCAACATAGAGATATAACAATTCACAACTGGTCATGCGATTCGAAATCCCGATAGCTAGAACCACTGGGCCACCGTTGAAAAGCGAATAAACAGTTGTAATGTTAACACTTTATCCGGCGGCTTGACGTCATAAGAGCGTTACAACTTAATGATAGGAACGATGCATTTATTACTAGCGACGTCATGCTGTGTTGATACTACAAGTACAGTGCCCGTCTAGAGGGTTTTCTAGGAGCTACAAATAATAAATATTTGTTTTGTTTATTATCTATGTACGCATACATTTCGTCCTTTATAATCGGGACTCATCAGCATAGAGATATAACTATTCACTACTGGTCATTCGATTCGAAACCCCGTATGTATGTGTGTAGAGAGAGATAGAAAGAGCAGGGTAGACAAAATGTGATCCGTTAGGATCCCAATTGAGCTCGGGTTTAATTGTTTTAAATAGAAAGAACTGAGTTTGTAGAACCAGCGTTTTCTTTAAATACGAAGCTAAATCAAAAATTAGTATGTTTGTCTGCGCTATCTCCCCCTCTCTCATTTTCTGTTTCTCTCGCTTGAACTATCAGTTAAATAATAGTAATAGTCGTGCTGATGCCCCCAATTGTTTGTAATGGAATATTCCAACAATTTACTGTATTGTTTGTTCGGTAAGTGTTGTAAGTAATACCACTGAGAAAAAAGATAAAATGACGGAAGCGATAGTGATAAATATTGTATATAAAAGTAATTTTTGAACATGCTTTTTGTGTGATTTATATACATATACACACATTATATATATATATATATATATGTATATATATATATATATATATATATATATATATATATATATATACATTACAAGTCTTATTTTTACAACTAAATGTTACGAAGTACTTTTGTCCATATAAAGTCGTAATACGGCGAAACAACTGCCCGTAGATTACTTATATATATATATATATATATATATATATATATATATATATATATATATATATATATATATATATATATATAAGTGCAGATTAGTCGTCCGAGGCTATAGCAATGCGATGTAGTTGCCGTAAGATGGAACAGTTAAAAGAAATAAACGAAGAGAGAAAGTGACACTTAAAACGATTTATTAATAATTTCACGAAAAACTGATTAAATACCAAAATAGTAAATAATGTCTGGTAAGTAACAGTCCGGCAAAGGGTAATCTTAAATTTTCGAAAGAAAAACTTTCATTTTCAGAAGACAACAATAAAAGACCGAGTGGGTCGAAAAAAACGGAAAAACCGGTGTCAAAACCTAGAAATACGGCAGCAGACAATAGGAAGTAGTAGGAACGCAGAGAATGTCAAAATCAAGTAAAGTTAAAATACTATAAACATTTGCTTATTAATATACTAATTACCATAATTTTATTATATTTTATTTTATATGATTCAATAATTAATTTTCTTTTATTTTTTTTTTGTTTATTGAATTCAAATTTACATTTACGTGTGGGCTGTTATTATTGTAATATGCGTCATCAAAGGGAGATAACTTATGGAAATAATATATTTAGAAATGGGATTTGAAATTTGAGAAGGAATTTGAATTATGAAATGGATCAAAGCCAAGGAGGCAACCGTTGGAACAGGGGAAGAGGGGGGAGGAATAAGAAGAGACGTTGGGGAAGGGGGGACTAGGGATACAAAAAAATAAAATATACATACACACATGAAGTGTAAATATCTAAATACATATTTATTTATTTATTCATTCATTCATCCATTCATTTTTACTTCTAAAGTAAATTTAAGAGTATTCCAAGGGTATAATACTCCCAGAAGTAAATTTATATAAATTCATTCTATTTATTGATTGATAGATTTATTTATTTTACATTTATTATTCTTTCTTTAATTTTCCTTTGTTATTATGATCTATTCATATATTTAATTTATTATTTTATTACTATAATTTCTTTTTTTAATTTTTTTATTAATTTTAATTTTTTTTTTACTTCTCTTATCTTAACTTTTCTTTTACTATTATTTTATTTTATTGAGCATACACATACACACACATGAGAATACACCCATATTCACATACATGTATATATGCATACATATACACTAGGTCTAAATACATGTAAATCAAGTGCATATCATTCCATTCCACAATTATAATATGTAAAGTGTAAAAATGTGGGGTGGGTGGCGCTGTCAAATACCGAGGAGACAAGGGAAAGAAAAAATGTGGGGTGGCTGGCGTTGGCAAATAAAGAGGAGACAAAGGCAAATAAGTTGGGGTTGGGTAAGTTGGGGTGGGAGTGTGAGGATGTAAGAATCAGAGAATGAAAGGGGAAGACAACTCGAATCTGTTATTCAGGGTTGGACGAAATTTAGAGATAACAATAGCTTCGGAAATTCGAAGCTGACCTATATTGCGGACGGAGTTGAGGATGCGGACACTAATGGAGCGATGTGTGTTGCCACATGATATTAAGTGTTTATGGAAGGAAGAAATGTGGGTGTTTAGATGCTCTTTAATGCGTTGGTGTAGAGGCCTAACGGTACTACCGATGTAGAACTTTTGACACTTAGCGCATTGTAGGTTGTATACTGTATAGGTGCGGAGGCAGAGGCCAGAGTTGGGGATGGGGCAACTAGCTAGAGAGCAGGGGTCTGGGGTGTAGTGGCTTTTTTTGATAAATGTTGTCGGAGAGAAGTGCCTGTGTGAGAAAGTTGTATGTTAAGGTTCTCACTACGTATGGCATTGCGGATAGCAGAAGTGATACGGTCGCTAAAGAAGGGGAGTTTAAGGAATCAAGTGTTGGTGAGAATGTGGTGTCTACGTCTTCTGGTGTTGTTAAGGCTGGATATGGTAGTTAGGGGGAAACCGTTGGTTAATAGGGTTTGGTGGAAGGCTTCGGTGTGTGTTGTTTTCTCGGAAGTAGAAGAGCATTTGTCCTGTATGCGGGTGATTTCGGTTGTGCGTAACTAATTCAGGATTTGAGGGGTAGTGCGGATTTGTAGTGGATAATCAAATCATGTCATGCCATGAAACTAAGTACTTTAATAATTATAGCAGGGTATTATATACATTTTAATTCAATTTTGAGCATTTACACAAGTAAATTTACAAACATAAGTATCACACCTTTTATGTATTTTCACAGAACTTTAATAGGTATACATTTTACACATATATATATATATATATATATATATATATATATATATATATATATATATATATATATATATATGTGTGTGTATATACATGTGTGTGTCTGTGTGGAACCTGATAGATCACCTCTTGCTCTGATATTGGCTACGTGAACTGAAGTAACCTCTCTTTTTCTCTCTTGCGGCTTTTTCATGACCCATAAAATGGTGTCCTTACACTTCACATCTTGCAGACCCGAGTGTGTTTTGAATATATACAAAACATAGGGGCAATTAACAACCATGGTCCACGCAATATGCTTTCTTTGAATCCAGAAAATTATCAAAAGATCGGAGCCATAGACATTGCAATGTGATTATTACAACCCAAGCACACAAGCCACGTGAGTAACAACTAAATGCTGGCATACAACATACATATAAACGGATCACTTGTCGCGACCGTCGCTTTAATCACATGGCTAACGAGTTTATTCGTACTAAATCAGATTTCATTGATTGTTCTGCTCGTTAACTAAGTGGCCCAGGTGATATCGCGACAGGTGGTCCCTCTGTC
>OY744520.1:129172425-129287425 GCA_963556195.1 Sepiola atlantica | reverse complement strand
GTCGGAGAACTCTAAATTTTGTTATCTTCGATAATTACACATGAAATAATGTTTCATGTTTAACATTCATTGAAAAGTTATCGAAATCAAAAATGCAATCGCGTAACAAATTATTGAAACTTAAATTAAAAAGAAAAATTAACAAGTCAGCATTTAGAAATATTATATTTGAAAAAATAAACTAAAGCATTACTTTATGATCCTTCAAACTGTGAAAGTCATTTCGTAGCATTTAAACTGTATGATATAAAACTATTTATGGCTTTAGAATTATTTTAAACTTTTCTGTTATCAAACAAAACATAATTTGTCATAACATGAGTTGTCATAATTCTTTAATAATTTGGTTAAATTGATGATTAAAAGATAAACCATGGCGTTATTATTAAACTTAACTTTGGAAATCATATTTAGAAAAATACAAAAGCTAAACATAAATCAAAATAAAATGGTTCCTGGGTAAAACCGCTTCGACACATTTATTTTTTACTGAATCTAAGTACTATTTACTATAATCGAAAAGCAGGTAAGTAAAGTGTGATAATACCTTAATGATAAGATAAATACGACTAAAACAGTTGTTTTTATATGAAGAGATAAGAAGAAACGTAAGGCAATTCTCTATATATGTTATCCTACGTAAAAAAACAGATGTAATTTTAAAGTAAGCGCAAAAGATCGGGCCCGTCTCACTATTTATTTTCTATTTCAAACGTATAATGGA
Organism: Sepiola atlantica; assembly: GCA_963556195.1. Classification (NCBI taxonomy): domain Eukaryota; kingdom Metazoa; phylum Mollusca; class Cephalopoda; order Sepiida; family Sepiolidae; genus Sepiola; species Sepiola atlantica. The sequence goes on along the minus strand of OY744520.1, from coordinate 129,286,701 downwards.
ATAACTATACTTCATAAACGTCTCATAGTTGGAATTATATTCGTTCATTATTCATCCCTTTCATATTGCCTATATAGATTTATTCGAGATTTGTATGTATGTATGGCTGTATATTATAGCAATCACTTTCTCGGTTAAGTAAGTACAGATTTGTAATTTAGATTATACATATATTTCGCCATGGCGCACGAAGTGACAGGAGTGTTATCTGCATGTATTATAAGGCAGTACGTAATGGGCATTCAGTGTAATGTGCGCAACCCTACCCAAGTTATTTGGGCCAAGTTAAAAGAATTGAAACATCATAGTACAGTGAGTTAGATTTTGCTTTGCGTTGATGACTTTTTTTTTATTCATCTAGTATATAAAACGATGGTTTTCTCATGTGAAAATGTCATATATAGCGCCTAGATTAAATATTTGGCAACCATTCGCAATTTCAACAGTAACACTAACCATATCAGAACATACAAAACTTAAGCTACAGAGTGTGTTTACATTTCTACATAAAACAGCCGTTTTAAATCACACCATCATGAAATTGCCTGTAAACACGTGCCGAAACTTTCAATGATGTTAGGACGATATTTCGACTAATCAGCTACTTGCTTAAAATGTTACGTCATGTAGCGAATATCAGACTGCGGATTTTCAGCATAAAATTAATTGCTAAGACATTGTCTTCAATTCAGTAAGGAGAGACGTCACCTGAGAGTAAGTAGTAAAAAATTCTGACCATCTTACTAATTGAAAATAGATCGATCGAATTGCAGCAATGTTGGTTTTAAATATACACACATATTGTTCTCTTTCACAATATACCTACTTTTACGGGGTATAAACAGGTCAATTTTCCCAAATAGAGAGTTCCACTATTTTCATCCATTTTCCATCCCAAACATCTTTAGAGTAATTTACACCGGTCGATTTTATTTTAAAATGTAAGAACATTGTTTGCTTTCAAAATATACCTACTATACGGATTTTAAATCAAAATATCTTTGATATTTGATACAGATTATGAATGAAGATATTTTTCATGATTTTATTATTTTTCCTCCTATGAATCTTTAAACATCCCCGTTTTAAGAGACAACTTGTGCATGAATAACTTGTGTAATTCTTGAGATGGTGTTGAGGTAGCAGAGACAAGTCCTTACCTATGCAGGAATTGCCATTTATATTAAACGGATTGCTTTCATTTCCGGGTGATTTCGCTGGTATTTAAATTTTTCTTTTTCAATTATCGTTTACGTTTTCACTTCCATTGACTTGTTTTCTTTTTATATGTATCCTTGTTTTATATTTTCCTTCTGAATTGTTGTGGTTCGGTCTCTCCATTATTATATCGCTGAATTAGCCATTGTGACTGATTTATTATTTCTTTTTAGGTATTGTAAGTTGATGTGCATTCATCCTTTTTTGTATGCGCCAACGAAGGTTTGGCGTGCGTCTGCACTAAGTCATAGTTGGGTAATATCGGTGTCATTTCTGTATTTCTCTTGTAGACTGTCTTGGACCTACAGAACGTGGAAGTTACAATGAAAAGTAGACAGTCTAGAACAATACAATTCATGGTGAGTAAATTTTCATACATATACGTTCTATATCCAATTTAAACATGGTTTATTTTAACCCTAATCGGTATCAAAATATATATCGATACAGGCATTACACAGGCACATAGACGTGATTTTTCTGTGAGAAAAATAACGGGTATCGAAACAATAAAGAATAGTGTATAACTTCAAAAGTGAAGTAGTTCCATTTGTAAGCTGCAATGGAGGAAGATAACTCTTTTAATACTATATTGTTAATCTCATGAAATATTAAAGTACCGATTAAAAATGAAGTAATGATCGGATTATATTTACAAATGCAATATTTTTCATGACAAAACATAATATATATGTACTCCATATGCTAGAATCCTCAACTCTATATGAAGACTAATTTATTTGTATATATATATATATATATATATATATATATATATATATATATATATATATATATATATATATGTGTGTGTGTATATATATAGAGAGAGAGACAGGGAGAAATAGAAAGAGAGAGAGAGATAGAGAGTAGAGGGTAATACAGCCTGGATGCAGTTCCAACGAGATAAATATGTATATTTAAAGAAATGAGGCTGCCAACATTTGTAGAAACCTTTTTCTACCATTGTTTGTAATTTTGTTATTTTATCATTTTATAATTTTGCGATTTTATAATGCATTTTGAGTTTTTCTTGCTTGCTCTGTTCAGATAAATATTCCATTAAAAAAAGTTTTATTGTTAAAATTCATAATACTGTGAAAATGAGTAGATTGTGAGAAAGTAAGAGCTATCACGTGTCGCTTAAACCCCCCCGGTGACCATACTTACCCCAACCACTTCATATTATAATAGCATGTACACCTTAGAATGGTTTACTTGGTAAATATCCAATATATTTAAACATGTATGCATGTAACACATCTACTCAATGTAATATGAATTTCTTTATTCGAGAAACAACTATCATCGATCTATATAAAAGGCAATGCCTGTTTGTTATATACATCGGTATGCCAACGATTAGAACATTCAAAAAAGTTTGAATAAGGGCTATCATTTTAAAGGAATCTAAAAATACCATTATATGTTTCCTTCGATTCCATCTGGGATCACCAGAGGCAATGATAAATTAGGCCTATAAAATAACTGTGATTCTAAAATGTAAAGAAACGGAATTCGCTTTTAAATAGAGTGTTTTCATTCTATATATCAAACATAAAATTAAACTATTAATATCTCAGTGAAGATTGTATTTTAACAGTTTAACATTCAAATAATGTTTGATGTACTAACGAGTTACTACTTATTAAAGGCATAAACGACTCGAGGATAAGGGGGAATAAGTTTATCAGGAATACAAATAGCAATGTGATTGTTTGGTAACAATGGTTGAGACTAGCCAGAAAAAAGATTAGTTGAGAGTACATCTAAACAAACAATTGTTAAAATTAGACTTGAAAACGACCATGCTAGTGTCGGCCAGGAAGCAGTCCAGTGGTATTGTTTTCCACAGACGGATTGTTTTGGGAAACAGACTTTGCTCATGGAAGTTCTGTTTTGTTTTAGGTACAGAGAGAGAGAGAGAGAGAGAGAGAGAGAGAGAGAGCGAGAGAGAGAGAGCGAGAGAGAGAGAGAGAGAAAGGATAATTATTTACAGTTGTTGTAGCTAGACGAGTTCATGTTGTAAATGTATTACAGGGGGCAACCGTTAATTGGATCTCGGTCGAGAACCTACCATGAAAAAAATGATAGAGTAAAGAAAGACTAGCAACGCCTCCCGTATGAGAAAGAGGCTGTAAGGAATGGAAGAGGACACCCACATTTGGTTTCGAAGTCGGTGTTTCTTCTGTCAAAGCAACAAAGAGTGCTCTGGGTGGCATATGTGTCAACAGTACTCCATCTTAAGACTATTGACTTATACAAGTAGAATATTGCATCTGGTGCGGTAAAAATTCCAACCATTTTTCTAGCGACTTTAGCAACACATTATATGCAAGTCTTCTAGTTAAAGTCTAGCGTGAGGGTCATTGCTAAAAGCTAATCAAATCAAGGTGCGTATTCACTGAGAGATCAATTTATTACAGTTTAGGCCAATTTAGGATCGTCACGTTGGTGGTGAAAGGAGATACTTTTTGTTTGAGAGTTACTAAAAGATACCCGTCACCTTTCCCCCATTTAACAACGTGCTCTATGTCGGAAGAGAGAGCAATAGGTATATCTTAATCATTAATTTATTTTGAAAGGTTGCCGTAGATGGTTGTGTCATCTGCATAAATGCCAACGAATGAACTTAGAATGTTATTTGGGAGATCATTGATGACGATCAAGATGTAGTTTGGGCCTGGAATAGATCGCTGAGGCACGTCAGTGTTGCTACTATTTGCTTCAGACTTCTGCTCATCAAAGACTGTTTTTTTCAACCTACCTGAGAGAAAATATATTATATAGCTGGCTCGCATGTGAAGCAAAGCTCTGTGGCAAACCATATCAAAGGCCTTAGGAGATGAACCCTCTGTCAAAGGATTCAGTGTTATTCTGTTATATTACAGTCATCACATCTGCAGTTTATCTTGTAGGACGAACTCGATATTGCTTGTGAGTAGATTGTTTTTACTGATGTGGTTGGCGACTTCTCGATTTATCACACATTCAAACAACTTACTTATGAAGCACAAGAGAATCATGTGCATGCACTGAGACGTTTGCCCTTTTAAAGCTGCCTGTAATTAGTCAGTATTTTTTTAAAGAAAAACACCGCGCTAACAGTGTTCTATTACTTTAACTCATGCGGTACTTCTTATTTTTACTTTACTTTTAAGTAAAATCTGTTAGCATGATAATTGTTTTAAATTATTTCAGAACAGAAATATATTTTCACGCAGGTAACGCTGGAAGCATACAGCGAATTTATTTACTACGATATAATCTGCAAATAAGATATGTATTACTCGGAAAAAGTTTAAAAGATCTGTTTTGTGTGCATACATATATTTTAGAAGTAAATCTTTAATAATTGATAAAACTATTTTAACACATACTTAATTGGAAAAATGTGGTCTATAAAACACTCTTCAATAAATATATCTATTATAGATTAATACTTGATTTTATTTAAAACTTAAAAATAATACACTCAATTTATTTAAAGCGTACTTCATTAGAATAGACATGTAAACGTGTATTCGTTGTAATAAGTCTGGTTCAACTCTATTCTGGTGTTGACATTGATTGTGCTTGTTACTTGTACAATAAGGTACTTACAGGAGGGACCACACGAAGGATGCCTACCTGCATAGTTGAAGTAATGCTATGCAACAGACAGTATCTGAACTCGAACCAAATGCACTTTCTACGTCCTTTTCTGTCACACATCTGTGAATTCTTCGGTTGATTCTTTTAAGACCACCCTCAAATCCAACATTATTGCCCTCTTGTAACATCTGAGATCTATTTAGATTTTTATAATAGAAAATAGGAAAATTGTCCCTGTACGGGATTAAGATTTTTATTCATTGTAATTTACCCAGTGCTCATAACTGAACGACCTGAAAAAAGGATGTCCAAATATGTGTAACACGCAATAGTCTCAGACAGTTAAGATTGCAGTGTTCACGTATTTTACCTTGCTTGTCAATAACACATTCTTTTTATTACTTTGTGGCCAACCGCTCTCACAGAAAACAGTGCACTGCTAAGAGAAACTGTATACTATGTGTGGCTGTACAACTTCATACTATGTGTTTATACCATGTGCTTCTGTACAACTGTATGCCATGTGTTTCTGTACAACTTTATACCATGTGTTTCTGTACAACTTTATGCCAAGCGTTTCTGTGCAACTTTATACTATGTGCTTCTGTAACACTTGGGCAAAATATTTTAGGTTTCACCGTCAAAAATTGATTTTTTTTCATTATCAGTCTTACGTTAACAAATATTTTTCAGTGTATTCTTGTTTCAATTGTTGAAATTATCTCTCTTTCCTGAACTTAATTTCTTCATTATTTTTTGTCATATAGAATGCGATTATTTACATAAAACTCTCGAATAGATGTAGTATTTCATTTGATTTTGTATGCACTACCAAATACAAATAATTGGAAATAATTAAAGAAAGGAATAATGTAAACGCCAATATGTGAACTTTTGACATAATACCGCAGCTTAAAATAAAAAAAACATTTATAGATATGTAATAAGAGTATTTATAGATATGTAATAAAAGTATAAAAGTATGTAAATACAATGTGGAATGGATATAATTCGTGTTATTACGATGATAATGAAAAAAATAGATATGAAGTGTTGTTTTTTTTACTATTTCGATCAATAATTTTGCTAAAATGAATTTTTCAAACTGAGAATAAGATAGCCATTTTTATTTTCAGTAAAATTCTTAATTTTGCGCGTCTTCACAAGACTAGTCACGCGTCATCAGCAATGTTTATTGCTTGGAAATTTAAGAAAGTCAAGTATCTAGGTAAAAACATTATGATACCGTTCTATTGTTTATATCAAGTTCATTGCTGTTATAACAACCACCTACTTGATTTTCAAAATCCTAAAGTTCTTCACAATTATTTATACCCTTGTAACATAACGGCGATTCATTTCTTCTTAAATGCATTTTTTTAAATATAAATGACTGTATGGTATTTTAAATGCTTATAAGTTGTGTTACTGTCTATGTATAAATATCACATAGTCATTACCTTCATTGTAACTTGTCACGATGGCACATGAAAACAAATATGAGATCTACATCTTCTTAGCATCTATCGGCAGTTGATCGCTGAGACATTGCAAGCAGCATTTTCCCGGCCGGTTAAAACAAAATGAAGTGTCGAAACGAAAAGATCTTTCGTTGCTTTATTATTGATTAATTTTACACTTATTACTCTATATAAAACGAACCCTGTAACACAGCTAAGCGCAGGATGCCCTCGCTTATAGAACTCAATTAAGCCTCTGCTTCTGTCCAAGTCAGTGCAACCTGTTTAGCAATATATGTTTTTATTTTAACACATTCCTTCCGAAACATGCACAAATGTTTACCATTCGACATTCTTCAATTTCAATCGGTAAACACATTTTAAATTTCTGATGCGACCAAATCTCATATCGCATTCGGTAACCTATACATTACACAACCTACTTGTATTTCCTAAACTGTAGTTCAACCGTGACCTGAATATGTAATATGTAGACCTTTTTGGTGTGCTTTTTTACCGACGAAACATACATGGTCATGTGTTCCATACACCATCTATTGCAGTAAGTATCACACATTCTCTACGTAACCTTATCGTATACACGTGCTACGTTTTTTATGAGACATACACAAAAAATGAAATACTTGTATCATTTGTTGTAAATTGGTTAATGGATAAGTTAATAGTTTCACCATTAAACCGAGCCTACTTATAAATAAATAAATTGCAAGTAGTCGAATGTGGCTCAGAAGCTCGTTTTACATTGCCTACTACACACTTGATCCTTACATTATAATATTTTGCGCTTAGAAAGTAGACTAAGAGTAGACCCATTTTTATTGTTTAGTGCGACTCGACAGCGGATCGTTGGTTGGTCGTCCGGTCCACTAAAACGTCCACGAATATGGCAAGCATATCAAGAAAGGTTCATGTAAGTAGTGTGTCGGCAAAAATAAACTAATTCCTTCATGTGTTAAGTTGTATATAGCAATTTATTGTAGGTGGAGTATTTTAATGCTATCGAATAATATTGTGTGTGGCAACCTCCTGTTTTAAATGAATTCATTTTCATGCGGATTGTTAAACACATAGTATTGCTTACTTATCTGAAAGACATTTAAATGAAAAAAAAAATCAATTTCATTATATAAAACAAATTATTTGCTAATTACTCTTAACGTTGCTTTGAAAGGGTGAGAATAGGGCATACGTTGTGAAGTGTTCAATATTCACATGGTAACGGAACGTATTAACATGAAGCATTACATCAACATGGTAGTGAGTTTGTGTGTTTAATATAAACTCCAATCGACTGAGACAATATGCGAGCCCATTTACGAGCTACATGTCTGACGACTTGACACACATTAGACCATTTGCTAGTAGAATAAAAACAAATTATGATTCATATAAATTATCGTTTTCAATTTTTCATATTGTCACAACGAAACGACTGTACAACGTATATCTGTTTTGCATCTTCCCTTAGCCGTAAACAAGTGCCCATCAAAACACAAATAGGCAAAAACAAGAGTGAAAATATGAAGATTTTTTTTAAATATTAGGTACTAAGATTTAAAAAAATATTTTCACAGCGTTAAATATGAGACGGTTGCGATAGAATTATTTTTTAATCAATATTTCACTTTTTATAATTTAACAAAAAAATGGAAAACAAAATGTGTGAAAAAGAAAAATAGGTTTTTTTTTAGCTTCGCTAGAATATAAAAAAAATGTGTGAATGATTTTATGATTAGTTTATTTATCCTTTATTGTTTACTTGCACATAGATAGTATGTGTTATTTAATTAAACACGTTTAAAACAATACACATTTAAATAACACATCATAATATATGTTTAATACCGATAGATTATATTAAATGAAATACCGGTAAAGAACAGCTATATTCTTAGTACAATAGCATACATGATTTATACATCAAGATAATACCAATTTTAACACCAAAAACAATACTTTTTAATATAAAAAAGTAATCCGTATTTTAATACTGAAACCCAATACCTATAAAATACAGAAAGAGAATACAGATTGTTATACTAAAAAGTATGCGTTTTTAATTATGGAAACCGAAACACTATACATGTTTTATACAGAAAGAAAATACTAATGTTAATACCGAAACACTAAAGATGTGTTACCACAGAAAAACAATACTAATTAAAAACTGAAAGACTATATATATTTTAATACCCAAATAAAATGTCAATTTTATACCAAAGACCAATACTTGTTTTGATACTAAACTAAAAACAATAACGTTTTAAATACCGACGCACAATATCATCATGAATACCAACATACAATATTTATTTTAACACTGAAAAAACATATGCTATTTATTTTAATACCGTAGATCATACATATGTTAATACAAAGAAACGACACCAATAATAGAACCGAGATAGAATTCCCTATTTAACACCAAAAAGCAAACACCGAAACAGAATGCCTTCATTAATAATAGAATATAATAATTATTTTAATACGAATAGACAATACCCATTGTAAGCGATTCAGTTTACGTAAGTAGCTATTTTTACCTAAAGTTGAGAGGATTCTATTGTGGTTCAATTCAATTTTCGAACAATATTATTACATTAGTGAATGCAATAAATCCGGTTCGTTTGCATCATGGTTTTAATCGATTCCATCGTAAGCGTAAGTATCCATTAAATAAACCAATAATTCCTTTTTCATCACGAGTGTTTCTTCTTTTTTTTTTAGTTATTTCTTTCTTCTAATGTGATATTTTTTATATGTGTTTATATATTCCTTTCCTTGTATCGCATCTTTTAGATGGTTGTCTAGTGTTTCTGTATGCATCTCTTCTTTCTCTAATTGTTATTCTCCTTCCTTCTTTCTTTCTTTTCCACATTTTACGTTCACTTATCGTTTCTGCCCGTCTTACTTATTTTTTGGTCATTCATTTTTGAGGGTGTTCCTTCTTTCCTGCTTGCCTTTATTTGTACCTTTCTTTAATAGTTGCTATCTTGCAATTTTCATCGTTTTATTTCTACATTTTCTTTTTTGTCAGACTTGTCTCTGTTCTTCTATTTAATTCTGATCTTTTTGCATGTATTTCGGTCTTTCATTTGTGCTACTCTATTTTCCTCACATATATTCTGTTTTATATGCATTTCTTTCTATAATAAGTTTCTTTGGAAAGTAGTGGGCGTTGTGCGCTAAATACTGGTACAAACTCTCACCTAAGCAAATAGTGGACGAAGATGTTTGCATCGTAACAAGAACCCCTCCTGTGTGTATCTGACTCTAAAAAATATTCGAAATAAATTCCAACACACAAATCTAGAAACTAAAATAAATCGTAAGCTGCTAATTCATACTAGTTTTCTTTTCACAACATTCTACCTTTGTAAGATTCTTTTTTTGCTTATTGTCCGTTGTTCATTTATTCTCTCACTTTTCTGCTTTGCTTCTCACTCTATTTTTTACATTCCTTCTTTATGTATTTCTCTTCGCTATTCTTTTGTTTCTTTTGAATGTTTAAATAATTTTCTTCACCACTTCTACTTCAGTTTATATTCTTTCTTGTTTTGTGTTTAGCTTTGACCTCTCTATTCACCCTTTTTTTGTTGCTTTTTACCTTCTTATTTCTTTTGTACTCGCGCTTCTTTTTACTTTCATTCCCTTCTTTTTCCCTATTTTTTATCTGCTTCCCTCTCTCCCTCTTCTCTTTACGCGTCATCGGTGTATTTTTTATGTTGTTCTTTATTTCTCCTTATTTTCATTCATTGTATACTTATATTTATATCAACATTTTTCCCCATTCTCTTCTCGTATCGTTCTTATATTATATCAGTTACATTCGGTTAGTTTTCATTTAACTTTCATTTATCTAACTTATTTATAAAATCGCGGGACTTATGCTTTGAGGCATGTCCGTACGTCCGTCCGGACTTTTCTCCGCAACCATCCATTGAATTTCTCTGAAATTTTGCATGAAGTTGTAACTTTGGGCACGTTAGAAAGTGACATTCTCTACTTTTTGAAAAAAAATCTGCTTAGGGTCAAAAGGCCCCGAAATGGCGAAACATGACATTTTTTGCCCCATAACCTTTCATCCATCCATTCAATTTCTCTGAAACTTGGCCAAAATGTTGAGGCAATTGTTCCCAATAGAAAATAAGTATCGCTGACCTTGGAAAAAATCTGGTTCGTGCCGCCAGGGAGTAAAAAAACCCCAAAATGGCAATAAATTGCCCTTTTCTCCCATAACGTTTGATTTATCCATTCAGTTTTTCTGAAACTTGGCTAAAATGTAAGGGCAATTGTTCTGGATATAAAATAGGCGTCCTTGACCTCAGAAACATTCTGGTTCGCGCCCAAGGGGGTCAAATGGGTGTCAAAAATGCCCCAAATTGCCTACATTTATTGCATTTTACACTCGCCACATCGAGTCACATACAGACGGGGGCCACGCAGGGGCGGCTTGTTTGTTTAGACAGAGGCACCGCTACAGTATGCAGGTGGGACAATCCTACATTTATTTTAGTATTTATGTAAAAATTAAGATATTTGACAACCTTGAGTTCATTAATACTATATACACGAAAGAGAGTTGCTCTAATCGTCGCACAAGCTCATAAGTTCACACAATTGTACACAGATATAAACAAATATAATCATATATAAACTGGCATACACCTATGTAGAAAACACGAAAAAAGATGTAGAAAACACGAAAAAAGCTATACACTCTTTGCAAACAATAATTCATCGGACATTTCCGTGATGATCAAAACACACACTGCTGAACATGCATGATCTCAACGGAATCAAGGGTGTATGATGTTTAAAATAGCTGAAACTTACAGTAACCTTCAAATAAATGTAAGTACCTTTCGAGCCAAATATTCATCATTTTTATATATATATATATGTATATATATATAAATATATATATATATATATATATATATAAATATGTATATATATATATATAAATATGTATATATATATATATAATTGGTGTTATTTTGATCATTAAATCTACTGTTCTCATTTTGTATGCTATTCTCATAACTTTTCGGTCGAAGTAACCATATAGATTAGTGGCGCGACTGATACAGCCCTAAGTAACACTCAGTTCTAATTGGCAGTATTCGAGAAGATGAAGTGTCAATCATAGTAGTAGACTATAAATCAGAATTATTTAAGACTTTAATGCGGTCACAGTTGACGGAACGAGAACGATCTACCTAAAGGATTAATCAAGCATTCGTGTATAAATTACGTACTCATGCTGAGTTCGACAGGAAGATTCCTATTCCAACAAGATTCATCTGGACAAGTTCGAACGTTACATCGCCAGAAACGTTGTGGGAATTGCATCAAAGATGAGAATATTAGTTGAAACCATTCAAATAATAAAGGCAACGCGAGCAATCTATTAGTAAGTCTCTTCCTCACTTATCACTTTTATTCCTGGTATTATTATTGTTATCTCTTTCCTACGAGTTACTGTAAATAACAAATGAAGTTTGAGTGTCAACAGCTTCATCAAAATGTCCAGAATTCTCTACCATTTTCAAATAATGTTGCTCTATAACAACAACATTTTAATATTGAATTTTTGGCCGACAACACCGTTTGGCTTCTCTGTTTAAGTGGCTATAAACATCTCAATGTTCTAGTTCTCTCAGCACCCTTCAGATTGAGATCTTTCTTACTAATAGGCCAGCACTTATCAAGGCTCGTAGGCGATTCAAGGATAAGGGTTACTGAGATCGTCAGATTTAAATTGAATGTCATCACGAGAGAATTGGATAAAATGAGTGAGAATAGGCAGAACATTTTTTAAGAGAAATGTATGATCCATGACGACGGCACGACCAGTATTTGTTTAAATTTAACTTGAAGACGGTCAACTTGTATTCGGCTGGGAAGAAGACTCGTAGTATGTTGTTCCACAACTAGGACACTCAAAAACAGTAGCTTAGTAAAACTTGTTATTTAGTAGAGAACGAGAGAAGGAGAGTGGAAAGTTATCTCTTGTGGTTGTAGACAGCCGGGTTTGTGCTACGAATGTTTTATAGTGGATACCACAGATTAGAGCTCAGTTAAGCACCTACCATGACGATACGGAAAGAGTAGAGAAACGCTAGGAACATTTATACTATGTAAAAGGGCTACACAAGAGAGAATAGATCTTCAACACTTCATGTCTAAGTCAGTTTGGTACTATGGCAAGGCAGATCTTCCCTAGATATGACGGCAGTACGCTATCTTAAGACAAATCTGGCTCTTATAAAGGTAGACGATTAGGGAACTTATTGGAGCGATAGAATGATCCAACCATTTATCCAGCGACTCCATCAACATATTTGATTGAAGTCTTCCATTTTGTGTCTTCATTAAAAGTGAGATCTCTTAGTTTATCCAAGAAATAGTAAGCTATTTCTTACAACTAGGGAAAAATGAGAATATTGGTGTTGGTTGGTGAAAAGAAAGAAGCTTCATTTTTGATGTGTGTAAAGTGAGTCTGGGTTATCAGTGATATTCGAAGTGCTGCCATAGATACTTGCATAGATGTAAACAAATGATCTCGAAATACGATTTGAAGATAATTTCTGAAGAGCAACAACAGAGTGGTCTCAGAATGGATCCTTGAGGAACAACGGATTTAGCGCTTTGTATGTCTTGCCCGTCGATAACAACTGTAATAGACTTAACGGAGAGACAAGATGTGATAGTTGTGAATACATTTTCTTGATATTCCCTAGCTAACAGGTTTGTGAAGTGAACGTTTGTGCCAAACCTTCTCGATAACATTTGATATACCAAGAGCTATTCATCTACAAACAAAGTGGCCATCGATAGATTCACTGATGATGTGCGATATTACAGTCATTACATGTGTTGCTGATCTTGCGGAACAAAATGCATATTTCTTGTCGCAAAGTAGTTTTTGTGCAAGTGGTTGACATTATCTTGCTTTAAATACTGGGCGGGCCAACGAAGTATGTTAAGGGTATGGAAAGTGTTTCACGTTTAAGCAACAATTGTACAGCTTATTTTAAGATGGGATATATGTATGCTTGCATGTTCATAATTACTATGACTTGAATGATGTCAGAACCAGTTTCCTGGTTAACACCACATTTCCTGATAAGTTTGGTTACATTCTGGACAGTTCATACATGGCTGAGAGTTTTTCTTTTCGGTCATAGGAATAGTTGTGGTATAAGTGGCTCTGCTCACAAAGTGTGAACATTTGGGATTTGTCAACTGCTGAAGAGATCACATCTCGTTCGTTAATGCTTGTTGGGATAGAGTTTTTACATATGTTAAGGGCACTGTTATTCTACAAATATCATGTGAGTCAAACCCTTGATCGGCTTTCTGGAAATTTAAATGCAATCTTGCCCCAGGGTGACCTGATGAATAGGCATCCATTAGCTTGATAATATAATTAACGATACCTTGAACAATCCAACCATATTTTGTGCAAATCAAAGTCTATCCAGTATCGATATGCACAACCATCGACATCAAATACAACATATAACTTTACAAAATAAAGAGAAACATTGTTATATGGGTTCAGGAATGGGGGAATAATTACATAGAAATCGACATTAACATGCAATCATCAGGTTACGTGCGTCTCAATAGTCCATAACATAACACAATCAAACTCTATTGTATTCAACTAACATTGGGATTTTCGCGGGTCTCTCTAGTGTATATTCATAATTTAATCATATAAAGTTGCAAGGAAATTGGATCGAATACATTGACTTTCTAATTTAAGTCTGACCAATAGAATGCTGATATGTTAAACTTCGGAAACACTAAACCGGATTGCGTAACATTATCTCAATCAAATCATTTCATTTTCTGATGTAAGAGCATTCAGTGAATCTCATTAATTTTGATTTAAAAAAAATTCTTTTGACACTAGAAAGCTAGAGAACATAGTCTGTGCGGCATGTTCTTTTAATATTTTTATCTGATTTACAATTGTGCCAAGAGAATCAAAAGATGACAGCTAACTAATTTGTCAGTATCAGCCGATTCGATCCGATGATCGGTTGAAATATACGATTCTCTTTAAAGCTACATATTGTTACGAATACATCTTTCTTTCACTGTATGAATTACCAAACACAATGTACCATGTCTTTCTTTCTGTCTCTCCATCCCTCTCTATATTTTTTAGTTAATCTTGAAATAATTCCATACGAAGCGTTTATTTACAATCGTTTCAAAGTAAATTTATTCATAATGGTTATATTTAAACTAATACACACACATTAATCAGTTATGTTCTCTTCATGAGAAATGTTGAAACAATTAGAAATATAAATTTAAGTGCCATCAGAAATTCTATAAAATTGTCAAGAAAATATGCACAAATATATTATTTGTCGTAAACTACAGCAAACCTATTTTAAAATCTTTATACCAGTAGAGTCCAAACGATTCATAATTTGTATAAGCTGAAAAATTATCATACAACCTTTTGAAAGTATTTCATCATAAAGGGTTCTGAAACTAAGGGGTACATTTTCCGTGTTATGGATCGAGATGTTCTTTTTAATTAATAGGTGATGAAAACAAAAGGAAATAGCTAACAATTATTGAAAGAAAGTGTGTGTGTATTTGTATTGTGCGGTATTTAAAATAAAACTTTCAACATAGTTGACCCCAAACAAGACAGGCCGCCACTGTAGACGTAAAACAACTACTGAGAAAAAAAGTTAGAGTTTTTTGGGGTGGTCAACCTAAATTCGGAGCTGCGCAGCGAGATGGTTGTTTACATTAGTTACACATTTCAGTACCCCCAGGAAAACAGGGAGCACAGAGGAAGTTCCAGAGTCCAGCAGAACGAGGAAATAAGCTTTTGGAGTTGACAGTTCTTCGGATTTGGGGGCCTTAACAGTTAATGGATGGGATTTGGCAGATTTTCGGGTAACTCTAGTGAATTTACATCGTGGGGGCACCAGAGCAGCAAGTTCATCAGAGCACACTCAATTGAAGTACTTGTAAAACAGGCACAAGGAAGCAACATTGTGGCGAAGTGACAAGGTCTGGAGATTGGTGGATAGTGAGGGACCTATCAAGTTGACAACTCTTTTTTGGACCTTGTCTAAGAGAAAGAGAGAGACAAGTGGATGATACCTCAGCCCAGATATACGACACTACTCCATGTATGGGTGGGTGGTGGCTTTGTAGAGATACATGATAATGTCAGGTGTGAGGAGTTTACTAGCACGGTAGAGGGAGCCCACCTTCTTTGCTGCAGCCTTGGCAATGTCTTTATTGTATTTTTCCAATGCATGTTACCTGTGAACGTTAGGCCGAGGAGTTGGAATGTTGAACTCTCAAGTAGGGTGTTATTTGCCATGACAATCGGTGGTTGGAGAGGTTTGTGTCGTTATTGAAGCAAAGGAGCTTTGTCTTTGCGGCATTAAAAGTTACCAACCATATATAAACCCAATCCACTACACCCTGGAGGTCATTTTCTAAGGATTCAGCCATTGCCTCGGATATAATCCCGTCGGTTTTGCCCACATGACGGGAGTAAAGTGTGGTGTCGTCAGCAAATAAACCAATCTCACCTCAATGTCATCAGGGAGATTGTTTATGAAGATCAGGAACAATAAAGGTCCAAGGATAGATCCCTGGAGTAAACCAGCATGTATGTCATGTTGCTTAGAGTAACGACGATTGATGATCACCTGTGTCTTTTGGGGGGGTAGGAAGGATCTAATTATATTAAGTAATTGTCCAATAATACCGTATAACCGTATTTTCCTTGACAAAGGCGCTATTACCTTTGCTTCACCTGCCTTGTCGAGTGTATGATACATGCGTTCAGAGAAGACCGTTAGGATGTCCGCAGTAGATCGTGCTTGTCTAAATCTATACTGGCGGCCAGAAAAAAGTTTAGCATTAACTAATTACCGGACTATCGCTAGATTGATTAAGGGTTCAAAGATTTTAACAAACATCGGGAGTAGATTGATTGGGCGGTAGTTCTGCGGATCAGTTCTATTCCCAGAATTCTTGTAGACTGGTATCACAGGGGCAATTCTCCAGCTATTGGGGAACCAAGATCCCGCTAGGCATTTATTGGAGGTGTCAATGTTTTAATAATGTCTCTGACCTGGGATGGGGTGATGGCCATGTTCTCAAGTGTGGTTTTGGTCTGCAATGGGAATTTAAGGTGTGGGTGGTTTACTGAGTCCAAAGTGGAGTTTGAGGCAGAACGCTGGGCAAGTAGTTCACCGTTATTAGTTGCCGTGCAAACGACATCATTGTGGATAGATAGTGTCAGACTCGTAGATTGTCTATTATTCACAACAGAAATCGCGAGTACTTAGTTTCTGTCATTGAAGTCGTTTTTTTGTTATCTCAGTATTCCTTCTCTCTGCTTCACCTATCCCAACCCTACAATTATTTATTGACTCTATAAATTTATGTATATTAGTAGCTAACTTATGTCGGCCGAATTTACGGAATGCTTGCTGCCTCTCAGCAATAGCAGTAACATATTCCGAGGTGAACTACTGGGGAGCGTGAGGCTTGCTAAACAATTTTCGCAATGGGGCATAGGCTTCAATGCCTGCTTTGACCCATTCAGTTAACTGATTTGCACACGGGTCAGCAGGAAGTGAGAAGGTGTTCCTCCATGGAGCGCCGCTGATGTGATCTCGGATTGATTCAAAATTAACCTGCTCGTAGTATGTAGTTGTTTTGAGCAACGGCTCACCAGCTTATGGACGACTTTTTATGGTAATATGCATTATTAGCACAATGTGATCAGCATTCCGGAGTGGGCCATAAGCTTCCCTCACACAAGCCCCGGCCATTGAGGTCACGAAAAGGTATAGAAGTGAGGCTTGCTGGTCTACTCGATCGGGGATGCGCGTCGGGAAATCGACAGTCTGAATGAGGGAGTGAGCTAAGGAGAAATAAGGCTGAAGAATCCCAACCAGTCCTGGTGGTGTGCATTAACATCTCCAAACACATGTATATGGGCATTCAAGTTAACTGAGAGTTCTCTATATGTTCTTTCAGAGACAGAGTTCAGCAGGGTACAGTCCGTGGTCGAAGGGGAACGGTATAATAAATATAAGTAACTAACGCTGTCATGTAAAGTCAATCTAAAGCACATGTAGTCGTGGTCATCAGATTCTAACCAATGTTCTCTAGTCAGATGGTAGGGTGTTCCGAACATAAACTCCTAGCCCGTGCATATGTTTGTCAGAGTTTTTATTATATTATTGAATGTTTTAAAATATAATTTATACATTCATATACATTTTAAATAAACTTTTCTAAAAATGTGTGTACATTTCATCTATTGTAAGATATTCATATGTATGATATTTAACTTTATTAGAATGTACGCACCGATTAAGGAAAACGTATTTTGAATTCATACAAATAAACATTGTAAATATGTTAGAGCTATTCATAAATTAATTCATAATTGTATTATTTTTTACAAATTTTTATGATGTTGAATAATTTTCACTTTCTTAATAATAAATTCAATACATAGTTGGTGGGATGTTTTACTTATATAAATAAGTATTGACATCAATTTACTTTAAAACATTATATTTGTTTTCTATGAGACAAGATTAAATAATTTGTATTTTGTGCGTGAAAATAAAATAATGTCCTATTACATTAGGTAAATTGGTTTTAATTTTCATTATAGATCATGCTACACTTATAAAGAGATTACAAAGTTTAGAGCCAGGTGTTTATAAGTTAGCCATCTTAACAATTAGATATCCAATGAAACATTAAAGTTGCTTATTCTTGAAGTATGAGATGTGCTTAAAAAGAAGTAAACTCAATATATTCTGCATGATTTAATGAATTGTTATGTGACGAAATCGCTTGTCTCATTTTCTATCAAATTGATCAAATATAAATGTTATTGTATTATTAGTAGTAGTAGGATTAATAGTAGTAGTAGTAGAAAAGTAGTAGTAGTATACATTATCTATACATTTATAGATTACAAAATATTTCATGCGATTCTTATTAAATGGGTATTTAATATGGTCTCTACAATTAAAAGTATTTAATGTGTCTATCCTATTCTATTATCATGAGTATTATTATATTATTAGTTTGATTTTTTTTTCAAAATGTATTTTGAGAACATTACCTTTTGGAACGGTATACTATGTTATCCTTATTGTATTTTCATTTTAGACCTTGATGTCTTTAAAGAGAGACCGAAAGCTTTTCCCAATACATTTAAACACATTATTTGAATGTTTATTAAGAAACTTATTTATTTTTTGTTTTGGAATTGTTTCTTTAATTTTAGAGCATTTTTCTGAATCTTTATGTTAATTTGCATTAATGTAATGGACTTTCTAATCGTTATGTGTATTTATATCATAAGATAATATCGGCTTTTCATTCTTGTTAATATAATGTTATTTACTTATATTTTAATATGTGGAAATGTAAAACTTTATTCAGACAGTTATAATTATCCTGCTTGAATATAATTGTATCCTTATGTCTAGAATTTAAAACAAAAGTTATATTCCCCGAAAGAGCATTTAAACTTATAGACGACCTTGGTTCTGTCTAGTGTTTTGGTGGTTCATGAGGGGTTGTTTTTACTACAAGAGGTGGAGTTAAAAAGCTTATAGTAAATAATTAGTTTAATTTCATTAGTGTTGTCTGTTTGGGATATGTATAATGTTTTTTAGAGCCTTTTCTTCTAACTTGACATTTGGCTGCATTTGGTTACAGTAATATATATATATATATATATATATATATATATATATATATATATATATATATATATTATAGAATTGTGATGTATATTATTATTATTTGTATAAATGCTTTTAACGTTTAAATGAGTAGTTCAATTATCCTGCCTCCACATTTTCCCTTTCCATAATTATCTGACGACACCACATAAATCAGCAATTACTTTTTCAAAATAAATAAACACATAAATAAATGAAAATAACATTTAATTCATCCACGTCTTTTTTAAAACAATGTAGGCGTTCTTCTATGTGCTCGTCTCTCCAATGTATTTAAAACTATATATATATCCTTTCGACAGCTTTTTAGTCCATTTTGCCATGAACACCATAAAATGATTCTTGAAGGAACCGAAAACGTAATCGTAACCCTAACCCTAAGATTATAAAGTCATAAAAAAGACTAACACATGCTATTGTATGGCACAATGTTAAACACTAAAATTATCAACGGTGTTAATGAATTTCGCTGTAGAATGAAAACAGAATTTGTCTCGCCTCAGAGAGAAATATAAAAGAATGCATTAAAATGTGTAAACAGCCGACAGAACGCAAATATGTCACAACCGGCAGTTTTAATGTACAGAAAAATGTCGGTTTTGAATTGTGGAAAATCTATGTCCACACGCAAATGATTACCTCGGAGTGTAACAAAAATAGAAATTGCCACAGTGTAGAATGATCTCTCCTTCACTATGAAAAAAGGTACTTCTGTGGGGCCGGGATATTTGTTCGATCTGTTATCTTTTGTCTCCTCGGACATTGCAAGCAACTCTTTCTAGACTGCAGCAATTTTTATTTATGTTGCTACCTTAGAAAATATAATAAACCTAGGTGGATGTTAAAGAAATATATAAAAAGCCTTATATACAATAATAGAAATTACCACAGTGTTGAAATACTCTCATTAATTGACCGTATTTTTTGTCTGCCCTCGTACTTAAAATGTGAGAGATCGAAGAAAAAAATCAAAAATACAATAATACCAATTGCGTTAGTGTTTAATGATTTGTTGTTTATGCTTTCGTAAGAATGCAAGTTAATTCGATAGTTAATAGGTGTTTGAGCGTAAAAACATGTAAGGATCCGTATATACAATTAATACCAATTGCCGGAGGGCTCTCTAATTGACCGTATGTGTATTGTCTCTGGAAATTTTTTATTGTAAATCATGTTGTGAATAGAATAGCATTGAAGATGGACGTATGTTATAGAATATGGAATGAAAACGGCGAAAAGTATGCAATATGTAAAGTGTAAACATCATTTTTGCTGTCATGATATGTCAGGAATCCTTATTCAAATTGTGATCAAAATCAATTTCATGATTCTGGTAAATATCTAAAATGTGAGGATGAAGAGTCTGAGGTCTTCAAAAGAAATTGAAATTCATGGAAGCTTTTTTAATAAGTGTCTAATCACTATCGATTAAATGTAATGGACATTTAAATATTTCTATGTTCGAATGGGAGGTTTTGCATATAGTAGTCCCTTTAAAAGCCTTTTAAAATACACCAACAAAACTGAAATTTGGGATATATAGATGAAGTGATGTTTAATTGCTGTTGACAAAATGTCACAATATATCGGACGTATCTGAATGGGGTCCTCTCCTCTTTGCTCCCTTCGGATAAAAGTAAACTGAACTAAGTACAGCCTACATTTGGACCCCTTACGTCTAGCAGTAGTGTTCAAAAATACATAATGATCGGTCCATTTGTTTAGAAGTGAATGCTATACATACACGTATATAGACATATACACATACCCAATTATAAAATATGATTTTGCTCTCTCCTACTTACGGTGTAATCATTAAAAGAGGTGTATGAAGAAGAATGTTACTGCTTGCTTGTGAGTTGAAGTGTCTCATTCCTACCTCCTTAGTATACATCAAGATTGCGAGAGTGGGAGACTTTTGGCTGACTGCCGGAAACATCTCAAGCGTTTTTTTACTTCGCGTCTGAAACAGAATAATTTCTTTACTTGTATGAATGAGGTTTGAAGAAAATATGTAATTACTTACGGTAATTATTTAGTATAATTAATTATAAGTAATTATTATTAGTATAATTTATTTAATTAAGTAACAGTTATAAAACTATGAAAGCGTTCTACGGCATTACTACTGTTGTTTAATGATCGATGATTCGCTGGTTTGCGAATAATGTAACCGGTCATTTTGTGATTTGTTATTTGTGAAATAATAGGTCGGCTATTCTCGTCGGTGATTTCAGTTTTGTGCGAGGACTTAATTATTAGCGGGAATATAATTTGCTACCCACTCTTTAATTCGCTACCCCCTTTTTAATTTGCTACCCTCTTTTTAATTTGCTACCCTTTTTTTAGTTTACATAGTTGGGAGAGGCTTACATAGATGACTAATACTAATGTTTTCTGTTCAGGTTTTAAAAATAAGGTAATCCATCTGGAAACACGTTCGGAAGTGGACGTCGAATGAAGTTATCTGTTTCGATGCGTTTGATGCATTATTGTTATTGTCTACTTTAATTATATAGAATATATATATATATATATACATATATATATATATATATATATATATATATATATATATATATATATATATATATAGTCCTTATATTTTAATTGCAAGTATACCTGAAAATATGGTATGGCATATACTTTGCAATATTATTTCAATTATACTTTAAATTATTGTATACTTTACTTCATAGTATATGTTATACTTAGATTAAACTTGAACTTATACATTAAATTGTAGTATTACATACCTTAGATGATAATGTAAGTCATTACTTCAAAGTATAAACCATATCTTAAATTTATTTTCTTAGTATAGCTTATATTGTAGTATAAAACATACATGCCATTATAATGTAAAGTAAATATTACAGTATAGTATAACTTACACGTTGCATTATTATTTAAATTATAAATGTTGTTATACTTTACATTATACGTTTCATTATCAGTTCAATAATATTGTGCATAATACTTAATATGATAATTTAAAATATAACGTATCTCATGATATAAATTATTTCTTTGCATAAAACTTTTAGGTTATGTCTTACATTATGGTGTAACTCATATCTATAATTATAATTTAAATTATAGTATAACTTATAACCTTACTAATGCTTTACATTATAGTATTTATTATACGTTATTTTATAATTTATCATATACGTTGAATAATAATTTAAATCATACTTTACGCTATAGCATACGATATACATAATTATTTTAAAATATTTTACATTATCCTATAAAAAATACTGTACCTCACAGTATTACTCATACTTCAGTTTATAATTTAAATTGGGTCAGGTTATAACATTAAATATACTTTGTATTTTCAGTTGAATTATTCCCTCGAAATTATTGTAATGTAATATTGTAATTATTATTATCTAATTAAGTTTTATATATTCGCATTTAATTCGGTGTTATTCAATGCCATTTCAAAATAAATATTTATTTTAATTTCCTTCATAAATATTCTACTACAATATTATACCAATGTTTTAACTGACATTTTAATATCGCATTCTACAGGTTATATCTGCTCAAGCACATTCATATATAAGTTTATATATGTTGTATGGAAATGTTAAAAGTTCAATTAGACCTTTAATTATTGAATTCAAATGTGATCATTCACTTACTATGCCTATTTTCATATTTAAACACATCCATTAAGTATAAAACTCTAACACTGCGTCAACTCCCATTAAATCTAACCACCTGATAAAATTGATCAGGAATATACTAGGTCAGTCAGAAGTACCAAAGCAGTCAACTACTCGCAGGTAATGTAATATTCTTGAGTTCTACTCGTAAACACCCAAGATACACCCATTTTCTTTCGATTTGTTTTTAATAAGTTGATTTTACTAGATTCAGATTACGTTTAAACTCAGTAGTTATTATATAACATTTTTTTTCGAAAAGCTTGAAAAATATAAGGTGTACAATAATTTCGGCAGCCACTGTATGTATGTGTTTCAGTTATCAGAAAATACATGACTCTCAAATACATACTGCCCGAATTTACCACTTTTGTGACATTGTGTATTTGTGCAACAGACTTAAACGCCATTACAAATGTTAGCATTAAGAAAACAAACTGCTGCTGGAAAACGAAACTCTTACTATTCATCATCTTGCCGGTCTAATAACTTTTATAAAACATCAGTCGAGAATAAGCAAGAATTTGAAGAGATGGGTCATACGTTTACTTCCACCATATATAGGTGTACATGTCAATACATTTGTGTTAGTGTTACATGTACTAAATAACGTTGTACTAGGTGTCAAATATTCAAGTAATTTGATAGTAAATCTTCTTACAGCAAAATGTATACGGAGAAAAAGATGGATAGGATACAAATCAATACCTATATAAATACGTATCTATGTTTTATTGTAATATGTGTATAACCCATTTCCAATATTTCAGGGAGGTTTACTTCCAATGTTCTCAAGTGATAGAATGATATAACATGAGTCAGTATTCATGGAAGATTAAGATATGTGTGACCACCAAAACACACAGCATTGCCTGTGAAACAAATTTGATTAAAACACTTTCGTTGTCATATCAATCGATAGGATATAAAACAGGGCGTACTACTCTTAGGCATACTAGAGCGAAATTATCTTCAAATGAAAACACTTTTACGATTAAGTCGTGAACAATAATGATAATTTATGCTACTGCATACTTGAAGTCCATAAATAAGCGAATAATACTAATGATAAAAATCGGGATCGAACCATAGGTGTTGGCCTCTTTCAGTCTTACGAGTAATCGACTGATGAATTTTAGATTGCGTCAGAAATAGGTTGAACAAATGTATATATACTTGAACGTAAAAAGTCACAGAGTTTGTATCATTTTCTGTAGTTTACTTAGACACTCACTGGCAGATGTACATCGGATATCCGCTCAAGGCTGTCCAAAACCTTTTAACTAACGACCACGTTCAATACTTATCATAACGGATATTTAACGTAGGTAAAAATGATTATTGATTATTCATGACTGAAACTTGGTGAACAAGTCAGCCAGAGAGTAAAGTGTATTTGTATAAAATATGATTTATTCTCTAAGAGGTTTTGCCCATATTTAGGAGGAGTAAAGTATGTTGTAAACGATTAACAGTGGGCATACACAAAAATGCGGCATCCAACATTCGTGGGAATAACTGTTCGGCACATTTTGCGGATCGTGTAATCAGCGGGATTCTTGATCCTAAATAAGCTTCACAATCATCGGGACTGAATGCCAAACATGTTTATCTCAAAGAGAAAGTATATCGAAATAAGTTGTTGATTATTCCTGAAGTGAAACGAGCCATCACGGTGAAAATATATACAGAGAAGAGTGCACATTTTATAAAAGTTAAAATAGGTGGCATATTGTATGTCACCATGTATAATCGACAGCCGTTCTGCAAGTCTATTATTATAGCGCCTATTCTTTTAAGAATTCTTATTTAAAGCATGTGTGTTAGTTGTGTTGTTGTATAGATTATTACACTATTGTGAATGAAATGTCTCGAATGTGAAGGCAAGCCTACGCATATTATGATTCGAGGCGTTGTGACTGTTAATAAATGGGTATGCCGTCTTGTAAAGTATTGATCCCTGGCGATGAGGATGATGTAATGGAAATTAGCCACAATTAATTTGCTGTTTACATAATGATGTAAACGATTCTTGTCTCTTTTTATAATTTAAGTAATTGAGTCTAAAACGCGTTTCTACTTATTATGTTATGAACGGAAATTATCCAGGTCTGAATAGAGATACACCCACTGAACACATCCTTTCAATTTCAATTAGTCCAGGCGAAGACGATATGATTTTAAAGTGGAATAAAATCACTCTATTATATAATGATTATTAAGCACGGACATTTTCATTTTGAATATAGAATTAATAAGAGTTTATTAAAAAGAACGCAACAAAAGAAATGTATTTGCCTTTATTAGAAACGTTGGTTAGTGATAGACTCGGATTTATTTTGTAAAGATTAACGTCAAGATAATAATTAAACACATATATATGGAAATTGCTTTGTGCGTGTATAACAGAGTCTTTTCACTCTAGAATGTTCGTCTTTGTATCAGTGTTTTATATATTTTGCTAGGCTACAGCCATTCACATGGTGTATTACGTCTAGTACCTAAATAAATAAATGCGAGAGTTGGGCTCATTTCTCGCACGAACGCTAAATTCAACTTATTTAGTACAAGAAGCATCGTTTTTATATACTATTCATATCGATTTGATATCAGATTCGCATGGTTAACTAATTTGCATATTGGTTTTATAAAAGTTATTTTTATTCATTCACTATTATTTCTTATTGTTTATTTAGTCAATGATTTTAAAAATGTTGATATAACAAATGTTCCGTTCCGCAATATTGTGTTATTTTCTGATTTTTTTGTAGCATTTGTAATCAACCGTTTTCTAGCGTCGTTCAAATGTTTCAAACATCGGTCGTTCTCAAGAAAAAGCGACCGACTCGAGTTTTGTTAATTGCCAGTGAAAAGACAAATATGTAACTTCGCCCATTTCTTTTTTTTTTTAGGTCACAGTTTAAAAGTAAATAAATGTTTCGAAATAACCAAAATGTTAAAGTTTCATGTTTTAAAAATGTATTATTTTAAACAAGCAGGGCTACCCTGGTATTGCCCGGGGAATAATAAGTTATGTTTATCAAGAACAATTGATTTCTTACTGTTGTCACACGCGAGATAAATCTTACTGTACAAATCGAAAACAACTAATCAAAGTTAAGCTTATAACACGTCAATTCCCACCCCAATACACAAACATAAAAAACAACAAAAATAAACAAATACGGTAGTTAAATCTTCTAAAAAATGAAATACGCGAGTGAAGTTAAAAAAAAAACGCCAGATAAGTTTTACTTAAAAAAATAAACTAATCTTATCAAATCTGCTTGTCCCTCTTTTGCTATCTTTTTCTCCCTCTCTTCTTTTCTCTTTCCCCCGTTTTACGACGCCATATTATTACGTTATATATAGTTTTATTATTTTTCGAAACGTCAATAGTAAAAGAGTAAATGTAATGCTGAGAACAGACACTACAGTTTGACTTATTTATTGGCGCAAAATATGAACATTGAAATTACGAACAAATTAGGCACAAGGCGATCAAAAGTGTAGGAAAAAGGGGGTCGTTTGCTTCCTTTGGTCAACAGTTATACACATCTTACACTTAACTAGAATCATCTCAGTTACCACTATACCACTTTTACTCTTGGGGTGGGCATCCTTCTAAAAAAATCTTCAAATTGTTAAAAAATGTTTGTTTACATAAATACATTTATTTACAGAAATTCATTTAGTAAAAACATGAAGTAGGATCTTAGGGAAGGATAACAAAACTATAAATGATTTATTACTCGGCATTTTAAATCCCCCCCCCCCTACGAAAAAACATACTTACTCGATTATTGAATTATTTTCTAATAGGGATAGGTAAGTCTAGTATCGGTTCTGTTTCCATAGGACCGTCCTCCCAAAAATAGCCTTCTCGTTTTTTAACCATCCCAAGTATTACATTCTCCTATAAGGGAGGGATAATGTAGTATATGTTCTTTTGTCATAAGACCATCTTCCCAGAGAACTACCTTATTTTGGGGGAGAGGGCAGGTGGTAGTGTAGTATAGGCTGTGTTGCCGTGATACTATACCCACAGTTATTACCTTCTGCTTTTCTGAGGAAATCCTCCCAGATATTACCTCCTCTATTTTGGAAAGGGGTGTGTAGTATCTGTACTGTTCTCATGATACCATCCTACTAAAAATTCCTCCATCTTTTTAGGATTAGTGTTTTATATGTCCGTTAATACCTCTTCCTTTGGTGTTCAGTGTATGTAGTTAGTTCATCATGATTTCATCCTTCCAGTGTAGGAAAGGTATGCGACCGGTGGCATCATCTATTTGATAGTATATATATATATATATATATATATATATATATATATATATATATATATATATATATATATAAATGCTTTGAGGTACAACACTTATAAATACATTTAAAAAGAATGCGCGGAAATCTCTCAAAGGCCCCTGCGATTATCATCTCGTCAGGAGAAACTCGATAGTTTTAATAAATAATAACGTCGAAAGAAAGAGCAACACTGGGAATTGAGTGTGCCAAAATTAACGATAAAGCGATTAAAATTCAATTTAATGAGTTCGTTAAAATTCGATTAAAAGGCACTACGTTAGGGAAAAAAATTGGGAGGGAGTTCAAAGTTCCCCAAAGAGATTAAGCGATCTTACAAATTCCTTCTGCCGGAACAAGGAAGGTTTTCGAATAGCGATAGAGACAGATTCCAATATTTTCAAATGGTTCTTGGAATCTGCTCTATGCAAGATTTCAAAACGGTATATTTCATAGCTACTGGCACAGCTAGGGTTTTGAACCAAATGCTGGCCAATAGCAGAGTCCAAAGAATAAGAGATGGGGTAACACAAGGATCCTACCCTTCCTTGACGTATTTCTAATGAAACGTGCTGGTTTATGCGGATCTGCAAATGCAAGGAAGGTCGCCCTAAATAGCCAGCATCACATTGGAATTTAAATTGGTATACAATATTACTATGATTTGTATAGGGCAAACTATCCTTCGAAAGGAAGGAAAAGAAGGTCTAGTAGCATAAACTAATCGTAAGGATACAGAGTAGAAACAATTAATAATGCTATCAACAATTAGTGTACCTAGTTTAATTTCCCCCTATCCAAGGTAATTTCAAATAAATGGGACATTTTACAGGCCCAAATATTTTAGGGGATTTAAAGTCAGCAACCTTTGTATTAATGCAATCGTTGATAAGGTCCTCAGAATAACCATTATCAATGAATATATCCCTGATCCTATTAAGTTCACACTCTAATCTACTTGGATAAAAAATCATGAGGGCTCTATGCACCAAAGTGTAAATTACTCCTACCTTTCTAGACGTAGGCACAAAAATAAGACCAGTTTACATACAGTCCCGTAAAAGTAGGCTCCCTGTAGATGGAAGTGAGAAAGCCACTCCTTGAACGTTCAACAAGAACATTTAAGAAGGGAAGACAATTATCTTTATCACTATCCATCGTAAACTTTAGAGCCTCATGAATAGAAGTTAACTCATGAAAGAATGCCAGTTCTACACTCTGCGTGGAAAACATCGCAAAAGTGTCATCCACATATCTAACATAAGTAGTGGGCATATTTGCAGACCTAAATAACACGGATTCATAATATCAGACGATGATATCAGCTAAAGTGAGGGCCAATGGACTACCCATTGAGACCCCGTCGACCTGACTATACATTATATTCTCGAAGCTGAACTCGACTGATTTAGTGCATAAAAGTATAAATTCTATGAAGATATCCCTAGGGAAACAAGGGGCAGTCAGGCAACCTTCATAGAGAGCGTCGGCAAAAATAGTTATAGTCTCATCTAAAAGTGCATTAGTAAAGAGACTAGAGACATCAAAAGAGCACATAAAAGATGTCTCAGAATCCGGATCTAACCCACATAGAACTTCAGTATATATATATATATATATATATATATATATATATATATATATATATATATATATATATATATGTTCATATTCATCGTACGTGTATTGAAATAAAGCGAATTTATTATGAGTGTATTACTAGATTCCTTCGATATTATACGCGTGTTGTGTTTTTTTTTTAATTTCTCACTTAGTTATATAGTACTAGATCCTTGCTATACTTGGAGAAAGAATCAAGTCTTGAAAATAATAATTAATGCAGTCCATAATAAATTTACCGATATAAACGATTGCAAGCAACAAAAACATTTCCATGAAATTCTGTAAGGGATTTAGTCAGGTTAAACATAAGCCAACGAAGACAGGAGATGGCCATATGTGGGAGAGACAATGGATCATGAGCTGTATTTGCCAACACCTAAAAACATGACTGTCCGTCTTATCAATATAGACCCATCCTAGTCAACAATACTAAAACAATATACCACGATAACAATATCAAAAGATTAATAATTCCTGAAGCCCTTTAGAAAAATAAACAACCATACTATGATCAATAATGTGAATTACGAAACTAGTGACAACATTTTAAATTGTCTAGCATAGTTATTAACTTCACCAATTTACTTAGCTTCCAAGCTATTATACGTTTGAATCTTGAACGCGCTTACAGCGTAATTACATTCTCAGCCGTTAAGCAATCAACCTTTTTAATCTTGCACGCTTCTTAGAACGTAATCCTGCTCACATGTACCATCTCAATATTATAGACGTTCTTTATAAAGTTATAAATTA
The DNA here is from genome assembly GCA_963556195.1 of Sepiola atlantica. Taxonomy (NCBI): domain Eukaryota; kingdom Metazoa; phylum Mollusca; class Cephalopoda; order Sepiida; family Sepiolidae; genus Sepiola; species Sepiola atlantica. The sequence continues at coordinate 129,257,265 of OY744520.1, read as the reverse complement.
CTAGCTGTTAGAATAATATAACTAAAAAAAACAGCAGTAAAAAAATATTTGTAAAGCCACAAACACTAAAATCTCCTGAAAATGATTTGACGAATGAAATCGGAAGTACTCGCGAAAAAGAAACGAACAGTGAACAACAACCCCACATCAGTTACATACACAGATTTGACCAAAATACTAAATAGACTATTCGGGAAATTGAAAAAATAAAAAAAAGTCTTATCAAGAAAAACACTCCGTGTTATTAAATACTATTTGCCTAAACACACACACACACACACACTCACACACACACACACACACATATATATATATATATATATATATATATATATATATATATATATATGTATATATATATATATATGTATATATATATATATATTGTGTGTGTGTAATTTCTTATTTATTCAAACTTTGTTAAAAATAATAGAATTCGCTGTTTAAGTATACTGTTGTTTTATTTTTTCAATTTTTTTGATGGTCTTTTTTGTATTAAAATCCATTAATCAATATATGTTACATAGGTTTCACCGGTTTCACGAACCTTTTGAGTTATTCGTCAGTTCATCCTCAAGTACTAAAAGCAAATGAACAAAACAACTGGAGAAATGAGATTAGTTTTAAAATACAGCGAAGAAATGCGCAGAGAACGTTTTCGAATTGGTCCAAGTAGTCGTTGACCATTTAATTTCAACAACGCTGAAAGGCGTATAAATATATATATATATATATATATATATATATATATATATATATATATATATATATATACATTTATATATAAAGCCACAAAGACTAAAATCTCCTGAAAATGATTTGACGAATGAAATCGGAAGTACTCGCGAAAAAGAAAAGAAAAGTGAACAGCAACCCCACATCACATATAAATGTATATATATATCAACATATATATATATACCTCATAAGTTACTATATATATATATATATATATATATATGTTTATATATATATGTATATATATACAGTTTTAGAAATATATTTAACAAACTAAGCAACTCGGAGACGTCCGTGTATCATCCTCGTTGATGGAATCGTAAGGCTAAAGGGATTTAGCCTAACGATTTCATACGGGGATTAAATGACAACGCCTCCGTGTAGCTTAAATGCCATAAATATATTTTAATAACTTACTTCCTGGGTCTATGCACGTATCGAGAACTGTTTTAGTGTATACTGAAAACAGATACATAATATATTATATTTTCTTTATAATAGTATATGTGGATACATGAAATAATATTTATATATATATATATATATATATATACATTATATATATATATATGTATATACATATATATTCATATGTATACATATGTATATATATATGCATATATATATTTTGTCATAATAATATTAGATGTTGATAAATAAAATAATATATATATATATGTATATATGTATATATATGCATATGTATATATATATATGTGTATATATATGTAAATATGTATATATATATAGCTATACATATATATATATATATATATATATATATATATATATATATAAATATATATATATATATATATATATATATATATATATATATATATATATATTAATGCAAACATTATTACAAATAACAGAAGACGTCTGTTTAATTATTTAAAAAAAAAATTAAATTTTTATTATGGTATTATTTTTATTAAAATAAAATATAAAAGATAAATGTTCTATAAGTTTCACGAACGTTTGTAAGTCTTCGTCGAATCATCGTCAGGTGTTAATCGCAAATAAAGAAACATGGTTGTGAATAAAGAGATGTTTTAAAGACGGCGAAGAACGAGCAGAGGACGGTTTTTCGCATTGTTCCAAGGAAACCGTTGACGATTTTAATTCCGTGACGCTGTAATGGAATCACATAACAAACTCGCATTACGTAAAGAATTTTAAAATGTTATTACTAGTTTCGTATGTGGTGTTGTGTATTTTAGTTGTTTTGTTTTAATATAGATAGCTTCCAGTATTTTTATTATTATTTAAATTGGTATTTTACATTATTATATAGTAAAACAAAAGGTATTGTTGCATAAAAACACGTAACTACAAGAGAGGTTGTTAAAAAACGTAAAAATATTTTTTGATGTCGGGACAAAAGTACCATTTCAGACCAAATCAAAAATCAATTTCATCGAATATTTGGACGAACACAGATCGAAATAAAATTAAACAATCTGTATAGTACAATTGAACCTTAAAACGTAGTTTAACTTGTAAATATAATTGAGTTTTACTCGACATAGAATATTTATCATAAGTATATTTAAATTATTTTAGCACTGCTCATGAAATAAAATTTGCAAGAAGCCCATTTGTCCTCCTGCCTAGCCTCATACTATTATACTGTTTGTAGGGACATTGTAGAGACCTACAAGAGGAAGGTTCAACTTGCAGCAAAGGCAAGAGGTCAGCAAAAGGTTGTTGTGACCGTGTGTCAATCATGTTAATTTGGGCAACTTGCTGCATTTGTATCAATTGCTAAATAGCCTGTACATTCATAGTAGAGGTCTTGTTGACCATATATTACTTCTGGAATGCTGTTGTATTTTCCCAAGTCAATAATGTCAATAATAAAAAAATATATATATCATGAAAGATTCCTGGTTATATTATTAACATGTCATGTAGGGGACTTTAAACTGTACTCACATGTGTTGTGTATGTATTTTAAATTTTTACTTGCTTCTCATTCCTGAGAAAAAGTACATTTAATTTTCGTCATCTTAAAGTCCTCAATATCTCCATCTTAAATTCCTCTGTCCCTACATTGATAATTTTTAATCCATGTTATCTACTAAAATATAAATTTCCACCATCATACAATTAAAAAATGTTCAATTTTCAATTCAAGTCTAAATTATTAAGACCATAGAATTTAAGGTTCATACCCTTTTTTAAAATCACTATGTAATGTTTACAAAATAATAGTTTAGTAAATAATTTTTAATTATATCATTCTCATTATATCAGAGAAAAGTTGTGTGGCAATTTGTCGTGAAAATTATAATCATGAAACTAAGGTTCCTGTTTTTCGTCTTCCCCAAAATCAAAATGAACGAAAACGATGGCTAAATGCCATACCAAGAGACAACACCCCTAAAACACCAAGCACTGTTGTTTGTGTCAGGCAGTAATTATTATAGTAACGGTACGACCGAAATATCCCCTATTAGTAGTTGATCATTTGCAATCAAGTTTATTAAGAAGTCCTCAGTAAAAAACAAGAACAACAAATACATATTTAGATTCTGTGCGAAATGTACAACATGATGAGTTAGCACAATTCCTAGAAAAAGAAAAAAAATAGCAGTTTTCCAAATTTGTTAGACAATCTAGCTCAACGGAATTTTCTATCAAAAGTTGCATTCTAAAAAGTTTACAATAGGCTGTTGATCTGGTCCGTTCAATTTTTTTTACCGGAGGTATTAAAATAATAATGATTACATTTTTTGAAAATTTAAAATTCGAATGCTACTATGCTAATAGCCATACACTTATTTGTTTTCTTTCAAGAAATCGAGTCTTAATATTTCAGCATTGGTCACAGATTAATGAAGCGATTCGTTTTCTCATCAAGTGGACATCGATAAAAGACACATATTTAAAAAAAAACAAATTACTATTTTATCTCCAGCAAGTATTGGCACAAAACATTATGACACTAATATTGGTACCAGGGCATTTGAATATTTTGTAACGTCTCGGTCATTATATACTCGACTTCGCGGTGTTTTAAATTACCTAGTGTGCGAAAATTATCAGCTTTGACATCAAAAGTTTCAAAATTAGATGATTTTCATTTCCTGAGTGACATATTTTCTAAGATTTTTGAAAATCAGAAAAAGTACATTCTTTTAGTTAATGAAGTGTATGTAAAAGCTTCTTCACAATATCACGGAATAAATGTATTTGGTTTTGCTGAAAACTCTGAAGGATTAGGAAACACAGTATTAGGGATTATGGTAAAATGTTTACATGGTGGCCAACAGGTTTAACTCAAAATATCTCTATTACCAAGTAAGAGGCAATATTTTTATATGAAAACGTTTCAAATATTGTTGATCTGATCAATGAATTAAATGGTCAAGTGATTGCTATTGTATGTGCCAACAACAGGATTAATCAATCTTCTTTCAAAAAAAATTGAAACTGTTTATGATGAACCTCGGCTTACTAAAAGCCGTTTGTATTTACTTTTTGACTATGTCCACCTTTTCAAAAATATTCGGAATAATTGGATTACTAAAGCTTCTTCCAAATTACTATTTGATACTAAAGGTAAGAAGATGTTAGCAAAATGGGAAGTTGTAAAAGATCTTTACGAACATGAACAAATTCAGTTTATTAAATTATCAAAACTAACTGATGTGGCAGTTTACCCCAAACCTGTTTAGCGACAAAAGTGTTCGCATTGTTTAAAAGTTTTTTTTGTGATCAAACTCTAGCAGCAATTATTAAATGAAACAGTTTATTTTATTGAAAAGGTTTTAACATTTTTTTAAATTGTCAGTTTTTTAGAAATGAATAATGATATAAAAAAATGATCAACTAAAAAAAGGTGATAACATATGTAAATGATGAGAACCTTATACTTCTTTGTAATTTTGGAAAGTTAGCACAGGAAATGGCAAGAGACAAAAATCATTAACAAAAGAATACTAGTTTAGTCATTGAACATATCTGCAATGATTAAACTACTGTTTGTAAATATTAAATAAGCAGTGGGGTTAACTTTGTTATGCTGGTGAATTTACCACATACTATTTAATAAATAAATTTGGAAAATTTAGACAAACTTCTTGGTGGTGCATATTTTATAACTGTTCAAAATATCATTGAACAATGTTATATTGAAAAAATAAACTGCTATTTAAATTAGATTTTAATATCAAATAATACAACTTTGATTAAGGACATAATTTTTCGAAATGTGAATATTAGCTGAATGAAATGGCATGCAAAATATTTGCTAACTTACCAGACTTTAAAATTAAGATCTCTAAAAATAAAAAAAATGTATATTTTGTATATAGCTGTATATGAAAATATTGTCCAACTGATGAATTACTATGTAATAATACGTGTGCTTACTTTTAAGAATATGGACATTCTTAAAATAAATAGATCATGGTAATTTAAAATGTCTACTGGATACCACGGCCCAGTGGATGTTTTTCTATTTTATAATGTTTGTTTTTTTAAATTAAACACTTGCAGACATTCTGTGGCAAAACTCTTTATGTCAGTTACTGATATGCATAATTTTAATATGAAAAGAGAGCATGGTTTTATATTGTCCAATATATCCCTAAAAAAGTATTGTTTGTTTGATTCACCTAAGGCAATTCAAAAATCATCACTAAAAGTCTTGAAATTATCTTAAAATATCAGTTATGAAATAATAATATTTATACAATTATCATGATAACATAATCTGTATTGATAATGCATAATTTCCAAAGCAATTATCTTATATGTTTTACATTTACCTCATTTTACATATATTTTCATGGTATTATGTTCATGGTAATGTAAGTTTATTTTATTGGTAAGACTGTGTATGATATGTATTCGCGTATCATGATGAAATACGCACTTTTCATCTTTTGTATAAACACAGTGCATATGTAACAAACATCAAACATTTTGTAACAATGATAAAAATTGTTTCTTTTTATTCATAACTAATGTGATTTTCTAAAATGCCGAATTTGTTTCTGATTGTATAAAGTCATCATATTTTCTGTAATCAATTAGTCAATATAAACATATTGACTCGTGACTTTTGAAATATAAAAAAATGTGTCTAATTTAAGGTAAATAAAAGGATTGTTTTGTGAATTTAGTTGTTATATTTTTTGTACGTTTTATACCTGATTTGATTTAAATAAATCAATTAGTGTAAGCTGTATGAGTATATAGTTGCTAATTACTGGGCATTACTAAGAAATTGATTACTAAACCTGTTTTCAGTTATTATTATTTAGTAGAAATGTTAGTTTTCACATGTTCGCCCCAAGTCGTGGACCCCAGTCGCACGTCTGTCAGTCCTGTATTATGGATCGCCTTGTGTCTAAATTATCTGTTAAACGGTGCATTGCTGAAGTGTCCATTTTGTAGAATGCACCGAGCTAAGTGGTCAAAATTATATATAAATATATGAATTTTAATCATTATAAAGTTTAATTTTAAGTTATTTAATTATTGATGATGGATGTTGCCTGCTTTACTGCTTCAAAGGTGTGTTTATTTTAAAGGAAAATTGTGTGGCGTAGTTTATTGGTTGGTGGACAGGTTATGTTCTGGGTGGGATTTATTAAGTGTTTTGTTGGTGTCGGTGGGTATGTAATATATGTTCTATCATGTTGAGCTGACCGGTCTTATGGGGATATTAGTGGGCTATCTATATTCGTTGCTATATGAATAAGTTTAATCGATGATCCATCATTCTATTTTATAGTAACTGTTGGACCTCTTTAGTGAATATATTGTGGCATCTGGGTTATTATGTAGTCTTTTGTCGGATATATGACGGCGTTATTGTGAGCGTAGAGCCTTTGTTTGAATGTTCCCTGGGTGATTCCGATGTAAATGTCTCTCCTATTATAATAATAGTAATTCGTGGACAACGGAGTAAGGCTAAAGAGTGCAGGAAAACTAACTAAGTGCATAAGGCTAAACAGAAATCTGCAGGAAATGTGGCAAATGAAGAAAAATTCCGTGATATCAATATTTGTAGGAGAAACACAAATGCTGTGTAAATGTATGCAATCATGATCCATAAAACGGGAAAAGTGTTAGCAAATATAGAGATGTGTTGTCAATCAGAATGCAGGGAACATTCTGTGTTTTTAAGCAATGTGTGATCACTGGTAATGATTTCTGTAACACTGCTACTGAGTAAATAATAATAATAATAATAATAATAATAATAATAATAATAATAATAATAATAATAATAATAATAATAATAATAATAATGATAATGATAATGATAATAATAATAATAATAATAATAATAATTATCATGATAATAATAATAACGAAAATAAAAAAAGCAGGATCGGAAAAGTATAAGGACGAGGAGAAGGAGAGCATATATAAACTTTTGCTTACAATACAAGAAATTATAATAGAAAGATAAGGTTTAGAGCATTGCGTTTTAAATCTGATTCATGAAAAAATCCTTTATCATGCATTGTACTCGATTGTCAGGCATTGTCGTAATGCATTAACGAAGCTAATAGACGGTTATTTAACTGACTGTGATTCCATTGAATATTTAAAAAAATACCATACACAAATGCATATATATATATACCTTTTTACATACGTTTTGACTTCTGAATATGTGACTTAGTCCGTCAAAATATCGATAAATCGGTCTGTGTATCTGAGAGGATTCTGTTTCGAATAGCATTTTCATCGCGAATCGAACACATTAATAGACGCTTCTTGTTTTCGCTACGAACCACCGACTGGTCGTAGCCCTATTTATCAAGTCTTAATCGCATTTTCGTCTTTAAACCAAAACATTCTACGGTCGATTCTATCACTCTGTCAGACGCTTATCTAAACGTACTTTTAAAATAGCATTTCCGTCGGTCTATCTAGTTTTTTAATAAGGGTTAATCGAGAAAACGCGTAGATTGAATAGGCGCATCTTACGAATTACGAATAATTGTACTTCTAATATTAACTGATCTATCAATATATATATATATATATATATATATATATATATATATATATATATATATATATATATATATATATATATCCTGTATCGTTTATTCGCTTGTTCGTCATGCTTAAGTGGGTGGTGGCATTTCTATCGCTACCCGCACAGATTCTATGGACGCTTCTCTTGTCTATCCGCTCATAGTGTGTTTTTGTTTACTCATGAAGAACAAAAATAGTCCATCCTTCAATGCGGCATTTTAAATATAATGGAACCTGAAAATATACACAAAAGGTATTTTACTGTAATCATTATATTCAGTCTTCAATGGCTCTTTCTTCTCCTTCTCAATGATTAAGCGCGCGTATTTGATCGTGATTTCTATTCAGATATGGAATTTATTCGTCGTATATTGCAATTTATTTTTATTGTATCTGCCGTTCTGCTAAAAGGCTTTACTTGCGTTCTTTTCAGTTGTCTTGTATTATTAACATTATATATTGTTGTTGTATTTCTATTAGAATATGACTAGTCTTTTCCGATTCGTTGCGACGGGTAATTAGAAAGTTGGATGTATGTGTCGAGAAGAGTCGCCGAGGCGGGATAATGATAATATGAAACGGAGAAAGGGTTTGTTCGACAGAGAGATAAATATCTACATCCTATTTAATGTAGATATATATATATATACAGGGTGGGCCAAAATAAGGGTCCTATCTTTAAATTTGAATAACTTGAATTTGAATAACTTCCACAAAATAAAAGTTAAACTCACCAAACTTTATGTGTGTGTAGACTGACCCTTCCGAGATTTTCTGAAATAAACAAAACACATTTTAGCCGAAAAACACTTCTTAAAACTTACAAAAACTAAAGTATTGTTTTTTACACTGTTTTGAGTTTTTTAAGCAAAAATAATGTTTTCTAAATGAGGGTACGTTCCTTAGGGCTAATACGGCTCATGCTTGCTTCGGAAGGGGTCCTTTACTTATTCTAAAGAAAAAAAAAATCAATAAATAAAAAAGTTATGAATTTAAAAAAATAGGACCCTTATTTTGGCCCACCCTGTATATATTTATATATATTTATATATATTTATATACATCAACTAAAATAGATAAATGCGTAGATACATATTAAATTGTTCGGTAGAAATTTCATGAATATCAAACATATTTGAATTTTTAAATCAGGATATCTATAAACTTCCGGGCTGAAATGCCTCACACCCTAACAGTATTTTTCGAAGATATTCTGATTGTACCTCGTTTGACAAAATGAAATATGTAAGTATGAAGGTGAGGATTGCGAGTCAGGAGCAATGCAATGTTGACCACCGGAAAGTGGAATATGCGATGAACAAAAATAAATGACAAGAGACGATGAATCTCAGATCAATTCATTTATAATTTTTACAAAATTAACAATACAGACAGTAAATTGTAATAAGATGAGCTTACTTATAATTATTTAAATGTCCCAAATGGTACACACTTTAATATTTCGAGAGTAACTATCTATTTTTTCAAAGAGAACACACAAATTGGGCCGGCTGTATCGGGTGAGGAAAGTCAAGATGAACGCTGCTTTTCAAAAGAGGCGATTCGCATAAAGGAATACAAGGCTGGCAGAAAATTGTGACAGGATGGAGAGGAAGAAAAATTGAAATCAATCGTTAAGATACTTTATAAATTATCAAGATTACATAATTTAGTAAATCTTAAATATTAATATTAACATTTTTATTTTTTCTAATTGTTATACATTTATTATTTACGTTTTTTATGTGTTTAATTTAGCATGTTGTTTAAGTGTTGCATTTGTAAATATAGGTTCGGATCAACAGATAGTGTGAAAAAGAAAAACAAAGTTAAATAATGATTAAAGGGCGATAATTAGGAGGGTAAAGAGAGTACCTCTAAGATGGGTGAAGTTAATTACGGGCAAAGGGAGATAATTAATACAGTCCATTAATGCATGGTCAGATAGAATTAGTCTATCTAGAATCGTGTATCTATCCCATTATATTACAGGGTCATTTAATATATAACTGCATAGTGACCGAAACTAATTTAGTGTAAGTATAATATATGGGAACTAAGTCTAAATGCTATAAGTGTGGGTGGCTTAATTAGTGAATAAGAGGTTGTGGAAGTTGTGAGGAATAGTATCGACAAGAAAGTTGTATAAGGAAATATACGAAGGAGAAGAAAAGGTGTAGGTTTAGGGGTGGGAACGAGGGAAAGGGTACGTGAATGTTAGGGTACAAGGAGAACAAGGAAAGTGAAAACGTGGATAGGTGAGATATGGAGGGGTTAGGCGGATATATGGTTGAAATCCTTAAGATCGGGCAGTGACAAAGGAACAAGTAGTATGAATAATGGTCCAAGTGGAATGGAGGTGGGGTGATGTAGGAGGATCAGTGAGGTTACAGAATGAAGAGGGAACAAAGCTCAGCTCTGTTATTTTTAGAGGGCATGTGTCTAGAGTATGTTTAGGGTATGTGGCGTCGGATATCTATAGGTTACCGATTTTTTCCAACTGAAGCAAGGATACGGACATCGATAATGCGTTCTGTGTTGCCACATGATGAGATGTGTTTGTGGAAAGAAGAAATGCGGGAGTTCAAACATTCCTTGATGTGTTTGTGCAGAGGCCTGACAGTGCTACCAATATAGACATTATTGCACATAACACATTGCAGTCTGTAAACTGTATGACATCGAGGGTTATGCCCAGAGTTGGGAATTTGGAAATCGGCTAAGGAGCAAGGTTCAGAAGTGTGGTTACTGTGTTTTTAGCTAGGTGTTGTTAGAGGGTAGCACCAGCGTTGGTAAGCGGAATGTCAAGGTTCTCACTACGTATTGCTTTGCGAATCGCGGATATAATGCTATCGCTAAAGAAAGGGAGTTTGAGTAAGCAGGTTTTGGTAAGGGTGTGGTGTATGCGTATTTTCGTGTTACTGAGAGTGGCTATGATAGAGATGGGGAAGCCGTTTTGTTAGAGGGTCTGGTGAAAGGCCTAAGTATGTGTTATTTTATCAGTAGTAGAGGATAATTTACATGGTATACGGGTGGTCTCTGTGTGTGCATAACTTAGTTTTACATTAAAAGATAAGGTGGATTTAAAGTGGATGAAGAGTTTTCTAAAGGCAGGTTTTCTGTAAATATTAGTGTGTATGGATTCATTCTCAGTGATGCTAAGAATGTAAGTCTTGGAGTGAGAGTGAGCTTGAAATGTTAGGGGGTTCGATAATGAACTGTAGGCAGGGGGTAAGTATTGTTGGATCTGTTGAAAATAGTGGTGGCTTCCTTACGAGATGATATGAAGATAAGAATATCAGCAATGTATCTCGTTAAGAATATGAAGGAGTTGCAGGTGTTAGAGCTGGTTGCTCAAGTCGGTCTAGGTAAGAGATGGCTAGGAGTCTGGTGAGACTGGAACCCACGCGTAAACAAGGGGCTTGTTTGTATGTGTTTTGCTGGAATGTGAAATAGGTATTGTTTACAACAGTACGTAAGAGTTGATGAACATCTGTCAGGGTAATCCCGAAACAGTGAGAGGTTTTCAGGAGATGTGGTCGTTGATAGGATTGATAGCGGGATGTGCGGGTATGGAATCGTAATGGGAAACAACGACAAGGATAAACATGTAATTGTTGAGGCGTAGCTGTTGAGGGTGAAGTAAGTTAAATCTATCTAAAACTTGATCAGACCTGCTGACATGTGCAGGAAACATGGGGAGTAGGGGTTTAAGTTACTGTGAAACGAGCCAAGAGATCTTGTAAAGGGGCCCCTCATTACTGGAGACGATGGGTCTGATCTGCGTGTTGTTGCAAGTTTTGTAGTTTTGATGAGGTGATTGGAGTGGGAAGTAGCTGTTCTTAGTGATGAAGTTTAGTCTGTATATTTGGAGGAGATGGTGTCTAACAAAAATTTAAGTACAAGCGTTTTTGATAGAGGTATGTATTTGGGTATCTGAGGTAGGTGTGTATAGGGTGGCATTGCTGAGGTGGTCTAACACAAGAGTGTTGTAAGATTCTTAGGATATGATGCAGAACTCCTTGCCTTTGTAAGAGTGTAGGTAAACTTTTTTCTTTAATATATTTCAGGGTAAGGCGTTGGGACCGTAAGATGTTAAGAGTTATGTGGTGTTGTTCGCGTTTGATAATGGAGAGCATCTTCTGTTTTAGCCTTAGAAGTATGTGGTCTAGTAAGTGGTTGACAGGTGGTAAGGGTAGTAAAGTTCGTAAACTGGAAATGAGTTGTTGCAAAAACTGGTGTCATTGTGGCATTCCTGGGAAGGTAGTTGAAAGGCTGACAACCATTTCAAGTGATATGCAGTTCTGCACAACTGTGTTTCAAGATTCAGGCGAGGGTGGTTATTAGGTGTTGGGGTAGTGCTAAATGTAGGGCTGAGTGTGAAGGGGTCAATCTCGGCTGTAGAGAGAGCGCCAATGAAGTCGGGTATGAGTGTTTGGGTGGTGGTCGGATGATTGAGAATATGGCTGTGTACAGTGTCATGATTACAATGTAACTCCAAGTTTTGTGTTAAAGCCATGTGACTTTGAGTTTAAGTACGTTTTTCACGGTGTGGAAACAATGGTGGAAATTTTGTTTTTTAGCTGCGGTTATTTGTGGTAGAAAACGTTTGGAAGATGTGGGAGATAAGCTTTGATTTCTCCGAAAGAGTTGATGTTTCGATGTAGCATAAAGTGGACGTGTTTGATGACATATTTTATAAAAAATGTACTTATAAGATTACGTGCGACATGAAGTGTGCTGCTAAATGGGTACTTTTTATTTTTATGGGTACAATGCAATGTCTGCAGCCTTTCCCCGGGAATTTGATTTAGCAGCTGGTTTTGGCTCGCTTCTCCAAGAGCCGGAACATGTTTTTGGTGTACGAAAACTCTGTCGGGCCTAGACTAACATATACAAGGAAATGATAGTTTACTTGAATCAGTGCTGGTAAACCAGTAAGCATGTAGTTAAGAATCCCGAGGCAGGAGCAATGCAATCTTGAGAACCGGTATTTGGAATATGTGACGAGCAAAAATAAATGATAAGGGACGGTAAATCTTTGATCAATTCATTTATATTTCGAAAATGCTAAATATAAAGACAATACATTGATAAATAAGGGGCTTACTGCTTAATATTTAAAGTTCCGGAACGGTAGAAACGTTAATCATTTCGAGAGTAACAACCTCAAACACCAACAAAATTGGACCGGCTGTATCAAATGAGGAAAGCCAAGATGGGCGCTACTATTAACACCATGAGATTCGTGTAAAAATATTTTTTAAATACACGCAAAAAGTCGGTAGCTTTTATTTTATGTGAGTAAAAATGGATGAATTCAAACGTTCTATGTTGGACATTATTCAGAATCAACGAGAACAACAGCTCCGACTAAGAAAAGAATTCCAAGAAATAAAAAAATAACAATGTGAGCAAGTGAAAAGATTCAATGACATGTTCATTTATACCAAACAATAATGGACACACTTATACGAATTATTAAATAGTGGGCAATATGGTGCAGATAGAAAATGCATTTTCACAAAACGCTATTTTGAACGCTATTAATAATTTTAATTATGACCAAAACAAAATAGTCTTTACTTCGTATTTCGGACGATACGAATACCTTAATAATACGGACTGTGCGAATTGGACGATTTTTTAAAAGTTCGTTTGCAATTAAAAGTTTGGGTACGGTTTTACATACCACATCCGTCAATTTAATATTGCCACAAAAAATATCACCCTTACCTTTGTTTAAGTGATACACTTTTATCTAAACTGGAAAATATGTCACTGGTGAACAAATAAAAATGAAGGCTAGCAAATCGCTACGGTTACATTTAAAGGAAATACTTTGAAATTTAAAATATTTGTAATCATCAACTTAAATCACTTTTTACACACGAACTGTATGGAGAAATTTCAATTAAGAAATATGCCTAACAACTCTATCTGTCAAAATATTGAAACTTTAAAATGCCGAGGCAAAAAGACTAAAGAAAAAAAGAAGTCTTTTCGGAATGTATTTCTGATGAACCGCGATAATTTTAAACATTACTGCAAAGTTTGAAGTAAAAGCAAATATTCAACCAGGTTTTGGAAAGAAAACAAATGTTCAATTCGTGTCAATAAATCAGATTGAAGAGGAATTAAATAGACTCGAAAATAAGTATATAAAGTAGAGTAGAGTAGAGTACAGCGAATGTGTTTCGCTAATAGTCTAAGAACACAAGTCAACAGATCCATGTCGTTGCAGATTTCCCTACGCGATTGGACCATGTGTTAAAGGATTATCACTACCCTCTGCGTAGTTCAGAATATATATTCACTAAACTAAACGGAAGAAACTTTATTTCGAATGTATTTAAGTGATGCTTTTGTACAAATACATGTGGACAGCGAGTGTTTTAAGCTACTTAATATAAATACCCACAGGGATTTATAAAAGTTCGAAAGATTACTGTTGCGGGATTGCAAAGTCGATAATTATCAAGACAAACACAGTGGTATAGTTAACAAAAGTGTAATAACAAAAGTATTTACAGAAAGACGCGTCATCATTCTAAGACCATAACTGCCACTAATATATGGCACGATTAGTTGTCGTAATTGTATTTATTGTGTCTGAGTAAGTGTATTTATGTCCGGAAATATGTAGATCATTTTACACCATGAAACCCCATGTTTTACCTTTGTTCCGTAAGGAGTTTCTTAGAGTTAACTTTCATGAAGTCGGTATCTTTTTTTTTCTTTGTAGATGTTAGCTTTTATATAAATACATGCGGGTCGATAAATGGAACGTGTCTAATACTACGTCCATCAATTGTTCTTTCAAGTTTCGGAATCTATGTCTATCATCTAGTTTGAATGTCTCTTGTGGATGAATTCAAGCTCTTCAACCATGTAGATCATATTCCAAATTCTGTTATACAACGTTCCCATTTCTCAAAATATTTGGTACATTCAAAAATTCATAAAATAAACTTTTCACAGATTTTAAAACGTTTTTCTTTTACAATTATATTTGTCTCGGTTTCTTATGAGTCGGTAACAGTCTGTTGAAAATCGTCTAGATATTTCTTACGACGATTGTTTACACTGGTGACATGCAAGACGTAACGTTATTATTCGGAGTCATTCTATACAATTTTAAAAAATCCTGACTGGCTTTCTTTGTGAAAGTATCCCCAGACCCTTTTTGAAATAGCTCTATTAAAAATATCAATAAATTGCTCCGCTAGACCGTTGCTTTTAGTCCGATACGGCGCGATTGTAACGTGTTCCACACAAACGATTGACACACACCGTTACAATTCAGTAGATGTGAATTGGATATCGTTCAACTATACTACACAATCCACAACTCCGAAACGTGCAGACAATGTATGCAGAAACCCAATGGTTATATATGTCGTTGTTTTTACACTTAAATACTCCTGACCATTTAGTGAAGCTATACACTTGACGCAGATAATAGAACCCGTCCTCTGGTCCAGCTAATTCACCATACATTCGAGATTAGGGTCGGTCCTTTCATATATATAAAATATGAGACTAAAAGTATACTTTTAGAGAATTGAACCTATAGTGAAATGATTAAAGCTAACTATATGATATAAAGCGGTCTTTCATATATATATATATATATATATATATATATATATATATATATATACTCTTTGAGTGTGGTACTTGTATCTTAAGCGGTCATGCTCACTGGTTCCAGACTATGCATCATTCCTTGGATGACTCTGATCCAATACTGATGATTTGGTCAATTCCAGATATACATAGCGATCAAGTAATATCCCACAGCATGACACCTATGCCCACACTCATTAAAAGCACTTGCTTCATTCAATAATTATAACGCCCTGTCTGAAAAGAGATCTACTACGATATAAAGTGTCTGTCCGATATATAATTTTTGAAGACCTCGTTGTAGCTCGGGATTTACTCATGAAAATATATGTATTTTGTGTTTTATATATCTTCTTACGAAAATATTATTTTATATTTGAAATGAAGACCACCGGATTTCAGAGGTTGGACATAATCGAAATGTTATCTTCACTATGTGGTTTGTATTTTTTATGCCTGTAGCATGTTCTGTGAATAAAATATTGTACTTCGCTTCATTTTTATTTTTTAAATCGCATTGTATTTCTGGCTCGTAATGAAAAAAATGTTATACCGTATACACGATTTAGTATGCCTCTGTTATTGTCAATCCACTCCTTTTATTGTTTTTCATGTTAAAGTGGGTCGTGTTATACTAATCGACACTTTCGTCTATCTCAGTAGTAGCTTGCCTCTAGTGTTATGCTCAGTAGACTAATAACATATTTCTCTGACTTTTCTATGAGTATAAGCTGGCATTCATCCATTACAAATTAAAAAGGAGAATAAGATTCTTGACGGACGCAGTAAAATCACACGCTTATCTCAAACATGAATAATAGCGATATGTTCAAGGTACCATAATCCAATAATAAACTCTGACCTTACTTCCTCAGTCATTGTCTTAACGTGTACGTTGTTATTGGTTTACTTATTATCTTTCAGTACGACAGTCTTGAAGAAATCTTCCTCCAGCCTCAAATTTAATTTGGTTCCTCTCTTAATCTACAAACTATATTCCCCTAAAGTATGTAAAATCAGCTTTGTATTAGATTTTTTAAATCTAACTCTGATACGTTCGGGTCGAGAAAGGCATTTTGTAAAATTGTTTGTGGTAACAACACAGAACGCCAGTTTGTCGCCGGTAACTAAATGGGGTGTTTGCTTGCATCAACTGAGTAAAGGGTACTTTTAAAAGATAGAGAGTTAGTGATTCATGACGAAAATATACGAGTTGCTATGTGTGGATCTCAGTTGCTCACAGCTGTATGAGTGCGAAAATGACAAGAGAAGGTCTAAGGAACTTAGAAAGCAAACAAACATACTGCTGAAATAATTAATTAGGAAAATGTAAAAAGAAGATGGCAGTCATGACTCAGTTCAACGCGTGGAATCAGAATAAATCTACTAGAATAATTACAATAAGAAAAATATCTAACACATTTTTCAGGAAAATGCCCTGTCTGGTTTAGCACCATATGAACATTTTTTAGGTAATTTAAAACCGAATTTATTTTAATATAAGGATTTATGATTCAAATTCCGAATATGTTAAAATATGTAATATATTCGATTTTTATACAGATGAGCATTAGATTGATTTGTGTTGCCAGCCTATAGCTTATGAGAAACTAGTCTGTACTTGATGAATCATTTTGACTCTATGAATAGAAACTTGACAGGTACGACCACGCCCGATGAGAAAGGACTTGGAACTAATACAAACACAAATTGACACCACACTTCCAATGTTGTTTCGGCATAACCACAGGGTGCAGTTTTGTGGAGAGAATAAGCTTGAATACTTGATAAGGTTTTAGCATAAAGTTTACAGAGTAACACTCGTGAAAAGTCTGGAAAATATAGATTATTAGGTGTTACGGTGGCATAAGTGTGAGGCAAATAACACTTTTCACAGGGGTGTCTACCGTAGTTTCGTGTTGACCCGGATAAGATGTTGTTTAATCCATAGACGAAACACTGGCATGTCTTGCCAGTTATAAGTCCCATCTACATGAAGTTACTTAGATGCGTAAGTTAACTGATGTGACGTAAAATATATAGGAACTTGCATTTAAGTTGGTTGTATTTGATTAATAAAGTATTATCATGTAATACGCTGCTATAGATGAGAGCTTCGACGCCAATGGTGTGATATATTGTCAGATAAATACTCGTAGTAAAAAATGAATATCCTTAATGTTACATTAAATAAAACATGGTTAAAGGTTTAATCGTTTTCGTCTCCATCTTTAAAAAAACGTGTTCTTGCGATCTGTCTCCATAACATATTTAATAAATCATATATGCAAATATTTGTAAGGAGAAAGGGAGGCGAACAATACCAAAGCCCTTCGAACTATTACGAAGATATATACAATCTAAATAGATAGCTCGTAGTTGATGACGACTGTAATGCTCCCCTTCCATTGCCTACTTTAGCAAGATGTAAGAACATGTGAAATTTATTTCTACGGATTACTCTACTAGTCCTTGATCATCATCTTCAGCAAAGAGGAATCAAGTATATTTGTTTTACTCTTTGATCGGACTTATTTAGAATTAAAATCCGGCCTCTAAGCCAACCAGCGAACCCATCAACCATTATAGGTAATTTCCTGGAGGGAAACAACACATAAAATATTTCGTCATGAATAAAGCAATAAAAAATAAAAGCAATAAGAAATATTCAAACATTCAAATATTGGAACATTGGAATAAATAAATAAATAATAAACAGCCTCTTAAAAATCTGGTAAGAAACTATGAAAAGCGGTTCAATAGAAATTAGAATAACTATAAACCGAAGGAAAAAGCTGACCGTATTTAAATAAATAAGAACAACACTAGGCCAAGTCTATTTCAAATAATCAGGGGGTTGTGTGATTGTCGTAATGGTACTGCTAAGCAAATTTAACATTTTATCAAATCGACGGTGCTCAATAAAACACACGAATCAGAATAAGTATATTTGCAATACTAGTTAATACACGCGATTTGAACGGTGTTACCACAAAATTTGCTTCGAACATTAATGAAGTATATATTTTAACACATTATTCTTGCAGAGATAAACATATTAAGTATTCTAACTTAACAAATGTACTGATGATAATAGCATAAGTAAAGGGACTTATTATTTTGCCATCAAATAATTATACGTTATGTTGGTATGTACAAACAGTTATATGCATATTAGATGACGGCGCTGAACAAAGAGTAATTCTTTCTCTAAATATTCTAAGCTACGTTTAATATTAGAGTGCGTTTAAATCAATATAGATTAAGAAAGTCGAGATAAATACATAGAATGCTAAAATAGAGATAGAGGTGAGGTATTTGTGCGGTTATATCTAAAATAGATTTCATTAGAACAATCAAAACGTGTTATTAAAAACACAACGAATCCCAAAATGAAGGTATAGTTTAGCATGCAGTTTACGTTATTAGTATCTTCATAACGTTAGGTATGTGTATATGTTTATATATGTGAATGTACTAGAGTACATCCTAAATTAATAAACCTATCATAATGTATTGTTAAATTAAACTGCAAAACGTAAGATGACCCATTGTGGACTATATTTGGATTAATTTCTTTTTCTCTAAAAAGAGAAGGAAAGGATTGGAAACTTTTCACGAAAATTAAGATACCTATGATTTTGGTGAAAGTTTTACATAGGTATTAGCCATCCATTCATAAATATTACCAACATTTCAGTTTCTTCGGAGTATTGAAAAGTTTTAAAAAGAAAGTATATGAGTAAAACCTTCCATCTAAAAATTAAATATATCAGATTTGCATTGAAATTGATCTAAACTCATTTTAAAGCTATGACTTAAAATCCGGTGTTATTTTTTTTTTAAACCTTTGAAGGTCAATCTAGAAATTTTAGACATTTTCTAGAATAAAAATGAGGATATAAACTTTGATCACAATTTTAAAAAAAGATTATAGAAATCAGGTTTAGTATCATACAAACTTGATCTCTATCTTCGTAAGGACACATTATAGACTTGGATAACTATTCTGTAATTAGGAATTAGTGTACCCGTCCTAGGACGGGTATTATTCTAGTATTGAAAAATGATAGATATATATAAACAGCAAGAGAGATTGATATAATATAAGTAATTGCCTTATAACGTGAACATATTTTAATAACGACAAAACGGATACAATCTGTGTGCTATTAATAAAAGCCAACGGATTAAATTTATTGAACCTATTCCAATCGACTTGTGACTTTTAATCGATAAATTTCATACAGAACTGCGGATCAATAAAAACGTACAATAAAACAAAAATATCATGTGTCTTTAGCTTCTTCTGTAAACTGGTGGTGTGTTTATTACTCAACAATTTGACTTTGAAGAATGATTATTTTTTGTGGTTTGCAAAACATCGTGTACATATTTAGGCCGGTCAAATTTCAATTTCAAAATAGTAACTTGAATTTATCGTAAACATATATCTGGGTAATGTTTGTTTTTAATTATTATTTAAAATTTAAAGTAATAACATAATGAATAAGCTCATATAAAGTATAGCATAGGCTAGAACGTTCCATATATATATATATATATATATATATATATATATATATATATATATATATATATATATGAGAAATGAAAAAGTAAAAACCAAGAGATATTTTCGTTTATATGTTTGTCAACGTTTCGTCTTTATTTGTAAGACTTCCTCAGGATGATAATTTAAAGAAAAAATGTCATGCAAGTACATCGAAATATGGGGTTGGTATGATGCGTGACCAGAAAAAGTAGTAGCCGTGGCTGCTGAGAGCGCTGGACCAATGGCCGGTCTGCGAGAAGTCAGTGGCCGAGAGTGAAATGAATGTGGATGGCTGTCAGCCCGGACCTTGGTCCAGCGCCATCAGAAGCCACGGCTACTACTTTTTCTCATCAACCCATCATGTCAACCCAATATTTCGATGTACTTGCATAGCATTTTTCTTAAAAGTATCATCCTGAGGAAGTCTTACATATAAAGACGAAACTTTGATGAGTATATAAAAAATATCTCTAGACACGTAAAATAGGCTACATTTGGAATGTGTCTTTATATTTTAAAATTGATATGGCTTGCGAACTCCTTTGATTAAGACACATTGGCGTAATCTTATTGTGTGACACAACGAGTCACACGTTTATTAGTCATCCTAGAAATACTGATAGCCAGAAATTAAAACGATTATTTAATAATAGTGTGTTTACTCTTAAAATGTTAAAATGACAATATCCAAGTATAGAGAGAGTTGTTACAAATCGATTTAAATAAAATGATTGGCGAACGTACCGCCTCGGGAGCAATGTCACCGAAATCGGGTTATAGCGAAATAGTAACATTTGACCATATGACTTTGAACATCGATTTAATGTCATCAATTTCAGAAGGAAAAAAAGGTGGAAAGTACTGAACAATTTGGAATCTGTCACAAAACTAATTTTAGTAAAGTCAATATTTTAAAACTGTAGAGTTCGGACAAGCAATACATGAACATTGATATTTCACAAGTAATTTAGACAGATGTATCTCAGGATCTGTTCAATGCAAACCAGAACATTATTTATCTAATGCAAGTATACAGCCCTATCACATTAACTCACCAGTTTTCGTTCGATCACCGAAATAAAGCGACGTTCAGCCTTGTCAGTAGCAGATGGGTGACCATTTGGAAATACGATGTATGTCATCTCTCCTCACCGGAATTAATGTGCGGCTGGGAACCGCTGATGAATGTAATATTCTCTAGAAAAAGAGGAAGCCGGTTCAGACCGCCTAGTGTAAATAACTCACCAAGCAATTCATGTATTCATGTAGCTAAGAAAAAAGCATCGACAGAGTCCTCATATAAAATGGGATGTAATTGTCTATGAAACACATGTTTTACAAATTTAAAGCGGATGATATAGTTAAAATAAACTGTGTTAACATTGCGATTCATAAATAATGTTTTTAGATACTAGTCACACTCTCGCCATTTAACAAGGAATTGAGTATGATACATGGCAATTCGTCTCTTTATGTTTTTGAGTTTACCTCTGAGTGGTGTTAGAACAAAGAGTTTACATTGACAAAGATATTTAAATAGGCACCGTCACGATCCAATGCCAATCCATCGGAAATATATGGTCAGTTGTGAATATTAACTTATATCAAATCATTATAATATGATTACAAAGGAACCCCATGATAAATAGTTAAATCCTCCATGTCGAAAAATAAATCTGCTGAAGTAAACTAATTTAACCAAATAAATGTATAATAGATCACAGGCTTTTATTGAGGAAGAGGTGCCACTATATTCAGATGCAAATGCCTGTACGCCTAGTATAGGTTTGGACTCCAGTATATACTCGAATTAATTTGTATATATAGTTATATATTATAACATTAAAACCGTTGAATCGTACTTAAAGCACCCATAGATTGTAATTTATCGAAATGTGGTGTTAAATACATTTTAGAATTCTATTTATTCGTAAATGTAAATCTCGTTTCTATAAAACCGTGTTATCAATTAAGACAAGTAACGAACACATTAATAGATTTTGAACAAGATTTAGAACTATTAAAACGGAACGTGTGCATGATTCTTATTAAATTGATAACATAATAGTAATAGATTAGGTGGAAAACAAACATAGATAGTGTCTAGTATTCTTATACTTAATTGTAATAATAACATAAATACGTTTTCTTTTCTTTTTTAAAGAAAACTTTTATTTATGTCTGCGAGCAATCAATACCAGACGATTTCAATTGAGATTTTAAAACTAGACAGGACAAACCCGAGGCAAAACAGAATACAATAAGAGAAATACTTAATATTTTGTTGAAATTATATTTAATTCTCATTCCATACATAAATATATGCCCCCTGCAATTGTTTTATATATATATATATATATATATATATATATATATATATATATATATATATGTATATATATATATACATAAAAGATGAGAATAAAGATTGTATATACAGTATCTATATAATTAGTTGTTCTAAACAAGAATCTCCATAAAGCATTCTGAAAATGATAGAAAAGTATTTTAATCATCCGTCTCGATATACCACTAGCAAAACCTCTATAAAAATATATTCTACAATGCCTAATATATAATAAACTATTATTACTTATAACAATAAGAAAATTAGATCTTCACAGACCACTTTTACTTCAGCAGCCCCTACTAATAATTGTAACTGACAGAAATCTCGAAAATGCCCGTAAGCAATAGGTGTATACATAGAGACATCATATACGACTGCATTGTAGATCAATTTCCTCACAAGTACAATCAACAAATTAGCACCAGTACTCTACAGCATCACGATACTCAGTGTATTACTCTTAAAATGTATCCTATTTTTAGCAGTTGATGAGGATCTTGCTAAAACTTCTCTACAAATTAAGTTTCCCCATCAAACAATTTTAACTGAATCTCTTATCCGAACGTAAGTATACAGACCAATGCCGCATCTAATACTATGTATATAACACACATAACTACATAAACACTCCATATGAAATGCATACTTACATATAAGTCAGTGCTTTCCTGATAAAAACCGCATATCCAACCACATTTCTCTTTAAAAAGTAAAATCGACACACTTGTAGGGATTCCTTAACTAATTAAGTAACATTTTTAAACGTAATACCATCCCTTACTCTTTGTATTGGTCGATTTTGATGAACTCCAAGTACTATACACCGGGGTCTAGAGTTAGTCAACTATGTACATTAGAAGCGGTCATTATCATCACTGATTCCAAGAGTAAAAACATTAGAAATTCTAAAATTGATTTTATTTCGGCGTTTAGGCATCAACGAAAATGTCAATTTATAAACTGACACCCATTCTCAGCTAAAATCAGGCATGTACTACAACAACTAACCTCAATTACTTTACATTAAAAATTGGCTAAAACAATTTATCAACCATGCAATTTTCAAATATCTATTTTACTACGTACTGAAGACGACGCGTATTTCGTGCATCCCTACTTTTAGATTTTTTTTTATATTGAGGGTGTTAACTAAATATACTTTATACTAGTCTTTAGCTATAAGTAAATGTCCCACCCGCTTTAATCTTGCATTTCAATCATGACAGTTTTAACGCCAGCCTTTTATATTTTCACTTCAATATATGCCCTTTACTTCCTTTCCTTTGTAGTACCCTACACCTTTACACCTTAGACATTCCCCATTGTTGAAGTTAAACCAATATGTTTCTTTTTTGTATTCAACCGTTTGTAGTCTTATCTTACTACATTCATGCGTTATTTTTCATCTCCCATTTTTTAACTTTTATCTTTATTTCTCAAAGCTTACTCTAATGTGTATTACTGAATTTGCACTTTTAGTGTCTGTTACTAACTGTCAACCTTTAATTAGCGTCTTCTCTAGTAATCACTCAAATTAAGTTCAATTTATATAATTGAAAACTATTCCTTTCCATTTAGGCACACGCTTCTGATAGTCTTAGACATGACCTTACACTTTAAACGTTATATAACCTCACCCTAACTGTTTTTATTTTGTTTATACGTCCTGTTCTTTTAACTGTTCATTCTCAATAATGATATTATATCTTTTTCTGCATTTTATATATTAAAAACGTTCTGACAATATTTTAATTTTAATTTTTACTTTCTATTTTTAACTTTAATGTTATCCTTGTTTTTATTCTGCATTTACAGTTTTCCCCCTTAACCACTGAACCCAGTTTTAATCCTTGTCTTTATTAATATTAATTCATCAAATATTAAATACACACCTTTTGACGTAGCATCTACCGGTACTTTGCCCCCCCTCCTTTTTAGACAAAATATTTGTTGGCAACAAACACCTTACACAATCTTTTTACCTTTCTACCCCTCACTACTCAAACTACACAATCCTAACTTACTCGCTCACTTCTGCCTATTTTGTTTTAAAATCTATTTTTGGAGTCGAACTTGTACGTTTATTTTTGTCGTATTCCCGAAACTTTTACTTTACCCATTAACTCTAAATACTACTACAACCTTGTGGCTTCATATTTCAATTCTCTGTCGCTTGTTTTATTTCAAATAATATTTTACCGACTCACTCCTAATCGTATTCTATTTTCGTCTCAACAATAGGTTTACTTTTTTTTTAGTATTCTAGATAGAAACTACCTTTTATCATTTCACTTTCAATTGAATAATTCCATAAAAACTATATCTGCAAAGTATATCACTGACACCCTAATAGACCACTGACACCCATAACTTCTACACACTGCACCTTTTCCAATTAGATCTTATGGTACATTTAATGGTTTTAGCCTTTCTAAGACTCTAACGGTTTCTTACAACCTCAGATGACTAGATTTTACCTTATTTCGAACCAGCCTTCATGGCGCTTCACCGATTAACTTTTTAATTAATTTACAACTTTTTAAACTATTTCATTTTACATTGTAAATATTTATTATATATTATCTTAATTTGTATATCTTTTCAAATTATGACTGTTGGTAATTTCCATTTACCAACTAATCTATCTTAACTCCTCTGACGATATGATATGATTCTTTGAAAAGCCATAGCTAATAAAAGGATTCATTCAATGAATTTCATTTGAAACTCTTTGTATCGAAAAACTAACAATTTAATAGATATTATATTTTATACAATCTTCATTATCAATTGACTTGTTTGTATCACTTCTCTATTTCGTATGTAGAGCTTACATCATTCATGATAGGTTTAACTTGAAAAGTATACATCATATTTTATTTTCCAGTTCTCTCTCAATCTCTCTCTTTCTCTCTATCTATCTATCTACCTATCTGTCTATCTCTCTCTCTCTCTATATATATATATATATGTGTGTGTGTATAGATAACAGTTCATCGTGAGTTTTACTTAGAAAAACTGAAATGAAAACTAAATCGGATTCCAAATCAACATTAGCTATCTGCTTATCAAAAGTAAAATGTTAAAATATTTATTTAAAGAAATGTTCTCAAAATAAATAAGCACACTTACACACACTACAGCCACCCCCCCACACACATATATATATATATATATAATAAACGAGTGAAAACATATATTTACGTATGGAAAATTAAAAATGACATGTATTAGATGAAAGTATTGATGTTTTACGCACACACATATATGTATATATACATATATATATATATATATATATATATATATATATATATACAAGTATATATATGTATATATATATATAATCTATTTTAGAAAGTGCTATTTCAGTAACTGTGCCTTGATTCAGCTCTCAAATATAGAAATATTTGACGGACCGCATCATCGACAAATTAATAACAATAATGTAGACTAATATATCTTGAACTATCGATTAGTACGACCTTTCAGAAAAATGTCAAACTATTCGTTTCCAGAAAGATAAGATAAAAGAATAACACCACTCACATTGTAAAAGCTTTCATAAATGTAAGTCTAAAACAAAAACATAAGGTTCTCTCTTCTTCTCTCGATATATATATATATATATATATATATATATATATATATATATGTTGATCACTTTAACTGCTCGTGTTAATTAGCCGCCGACTCGCTATTTACAAAGTTACATTCCTCTTTAAGTATCAGATAATTCCCTATGATCGAGGTGATTAATAATATGTATTCATGAATATATATATATATATATATATATATACGTAAAATGGTTGCACTGCTTTTCTTTTCCTTATTTAATGGATCACTCATTTTAATTAGCGCCATTCTGTGGGCATGCTTCCCCTCCTCAGTTGCATGTGTAAATATTTTAGTGTACAGGGTCCAGTAAGCTAGCTATCAAGACAAATAAGTAAGAAGCAAAATCTGGTAGTGTAAGTAGTGTATAGATGGATATTTATCTATAACATAATGTGTGTATTGTGCAAGCCCATATAATTACATCTCTTAATTTATAAGACAAATAACTTATCATATATGTTTGCTTATTTTCGAAACGTCCATGCTGTATATACAACTCTTTCTCACGTTCACTCTCTATTTCCTCTTCGCTTTCACGTACTCTCTCTCTGTCTCTCTCTTTCTCTCTCTCTGTCTATCTCTCTCTCTTTCTATATATATATATATATATATATATATATATATATATATATATGTTTATCTGAAAGTGGCAGATTAGTTTAATTCAGTAAGTGTTTCTGCTTAACTTTTCAATTTACAGCAAAGATACAAACTCCTGCATATACACGATGTACCAACATGAACAGATATCGACACTAGTTCACAGCTTTTTTCTAAAACATAATCTCGGAATTAAACAATATACGCTAGATTTGTTGGACTCAAAAGACAACACTCAAATACAAAACACCAGCATACACACACAACACCAAATAATAATGAATAACAATTTTTAAAACGGATTCAATAAAACAACAAAAGATCAACAACAATTACTCGAAATAATAATATCAACACTATCACACAAAATACAGTACATAAAACAAATTAAAGCGGAACAAAATTACAGCAAAAGGAAACAAAACACTTATACGTATTTTTTCCGATAACTCCTTGGCACCTAAAAATAACTTATATTTAATATGACAGTCACACAAGCACACATCATAAATACAAAATGTTATTGAAATTTAAACAATTTCTTCAATAAAATACACCTCCACAATTATCCAACGAAAATGACAAACACTAATCGATTTCAACGCATAGCAATATAGACATAAACATACACACACAAATACAACACAAGTTAACATCGTTACGTGAGTACTTCTCTACAAACACACATGCAGGATGAGACGCCAGTAAGCACACATGCAGACAATGTCAGAGAGCCAATAGCCGATTTGAAAAATGTCCAAATTTATCAAATCTTATTTCATTATAAACTGATGATTAACATACACTTTCATGAAAAACTTTCTTCGGGTCACGAAATAAATTATACACCAAATCCGAATAGTATAAAATATATTCTTTCAAATTATTTTATTCAATCTTTAGAAATAATATTACAGTTGGCTCCGATCTATAATTGGAAATGATTTAATTGTAACAAATAAAAACAAAATTATTTTGGCTTAATATCAAGCAAACCATAAAGTTGGAAACCATTAAATTAAACTTCCATAGAAAAAGTGAACGAACCGGTAACGAAATATCTGAAAATGTGGAGATGAAAGATGAAGTTATTTATGCTTTTGAATAGCTTAAGATAAATAGCCTTTAATAAATAGCCGGAAAAAATATGAAACGATCATTGCATAATTTTTAGTTTCACAATTTTTCGATGACGGTGCTCCTCCGATATGTCAAAATTAACTCACTTCAGGTTTCTCGTTCTGAACGCTTTTGTCATATCTTGCATCCTGACTTCGGCAGACACTCTTTTACCGGTTTCCCGTTAGTGTGTGTCATTACATTCAAACGGAAAATAACTATAATTTTACACTAGATGAAACCAACCTTTAACATATAACATATGCACAATTGTGTATTAACTTGTTTCTTTTGTTGTATGAACCGTACAATATAAAAAAATATAAGGATGAGGCCGTTACTTGAAAGACTATTATCTGAATCATATCTAGAATATCGGTTACGCTCATCGGTGTTGAAACACTATATAACAAGCACATTATTTATGACACATTGTTGAGTTATTATCATTTTGTTTCCGACCAGGTAACGTAAAATAATATTTATCTCACATAAAATGAAACAAATCAAGTCACAATATTCAATTTTAAGAAAAATTACATTTGAATAATTACAAATATTTCATGCTATCAATCGTCAACATGGCAACTTCTTAATCGAAAATGGTGAATTCGTTTGAAGCTTCTTTTTATATAACGCTTGTCACAATTGATCAAATGAGTCTAGGCTATAAAATGGAAGTATATATATATATATATATATATATATATATATATGTGTGTGTGTGTGTGTGTGTGTGTGTATGTGTGTATGTGCGTGATGTGTGTGATGTGTGTGCGAGGGTATTTCACGTATGAATCTTTAGATATGTTAATGATTTATCGATAGAAGTTGAAACATAAAAAAAATATATTGTTTTTTTATTATTATCAAATATACTGAATGGCTTTTATTCTTGCTTGGAAATTATGAAATTGCTTCATGGAATCGTATGACGTTAAAACAAATAACTTGCTTGTCAACTCAGCCCCAAGATCTAACATTTCTGTTTGTTTACCAACAACGAATCATTAAGATATGTGCATGTATGCACACACACACGCGCGCACACACACAGATATATATATATATATATATATATATATATATATATATATATATATATATATAATAATTTTATTTACACAGACATGTACAAAATCTGTTTATTTATTTGCCCTGTTTGTTTCAGATTTTAGATTTTAGATTTTTTGTTTTTGTCTTTAGATTTTTTAATTTTTAATTTTAATTTTTTAACGGCCTTAATTTTTGAAATGTTAAATTTCTTTTCTTCTTCTTCTCTTTCTCTATCCCTCCACTTCATTCTCTCCAAATATGATCTGAGGTTAAGATCGGATTCTAACTCTGCCTGATGAGATCTCAGTTTATAGTAACTGTTGATCGATAACATCGACATGCCAGTGTCGCAGATTTTGTACATGTCTGTGTAAATAAAATTATCATATATAAAGCTCTATTTTGATATTGAGCACTTTTTATAAACCCGGTTAAAATTCTCTGGATTACCACCCTGTGGATATTTTTCACCTGGATTATTACCATTATTATTATTATTATATATATATATATATATATATATATATATATATATATATATATATATATATATATATATATATATTCATTAATGTTTATTTATATACATATATCTAATAACTAAATTAAAACGCGTATTAAAATTTACTAAGATGGCCCTTGTTCTGGAGAAAATATGAAATAATGATTGTATTTAAAAAATAAATAACTATTTGAGTATAAATAATGAAAAAAATAATCAGAAAATAACCTATTAAACTGTTAGTACTTCAGCTGATTAAAATAGTATATAAGGACATAAACAATGCACAACATGCCTGGACATGTTTTTAAATTATTATTTAAACAAATATTCTACGCTGAGGCATGTTTTATTTAGTTTAAAAACGGAATTTTCCGCACATAATAATGAAAATACGTTTTACATAGTGTACATTGTCTAATAGTTTTTGTAAATAAATATTAAATAAAGGCAACACCGCAGTAAGAATAAATGTCATTTTTGTTTCACCATTTAAAAATTCGATATTTTGCGCACATCAAAATGTATTCATGTGTGAAAGCAGATGTCGATATAAAATAACAACATAAAATTATTCGGGTCATTTAACCAAAGTTCCAAGATGTTGAGAAGACACCCAGTGTAACTGGTAGCAGTCAAAGTAGATACACAATAGTGAGTAAAAAAAGATGTCACGTTCTCTTTTAACGGTTCATTTGGTAGAGTCCGGAAATCCACAAAAATACAATAAATGTTGAACGAAGATTAACTAAATGCATAATTTCTGGAAACACGCATGGTTAATTTGTCTGATTGAATAGACGACCATGCTATTATGTGTCGGTGTTGGTTATTGTCGTATTATATTTACGGTTAAGGTGAAGTAAAACATTATTTATTTCACATAGAATCATGAAATATGAAAATAATTTAAGTCACGACATTACATTTTAAGAAGAATAACATTTGAATTATTTAAAATAATTGATAATATAAAGGACCTTTTTTATAAGATATTGTGGATTGATTTGAATCTTCTGTGTATATTAATTTTCTCAGAATTGATAGAATGAATCGAAGTTATAAACTTACAAGAAAAAATAGGGAAAATAATTTCGAAATTTCTATGGGGACGGGAAACTGCGCAGGTATTGGATTTAGTAGGCCTTTACATATTGAAATATCTCCATAAAGATCTACAACGTTTGAGGGGCGGTTTATACAGAGGTAACGCACTATTCTTTGTCAACCCTAGCAATAGAAGTTTAGAGAATACCAAAACAGATATACATAACTTTTTTTAGAAATGTGGACCTTAAATACCAATATCCATACACCATGAAATAGTTAACTTCCTAGATATCAGCTTACGCCTAAACAATATAACATATGAACCGTATCATAAACCAAACCAAACTCTTGATTATGTAGATTTTAGCTCCAAATAACCGGGACTATTAAGAAAGCCATCATTCCTAGTATTTCTAAAAGAATATAAAAACTATTATCTAACAAGCTACTATTTCATAAGAATAACAAATATTATAATGAAGCGTTAGCCAGATCTGGATATACATGGAAACTATATGGAGGCAAGCTCGGCAGATCACCATAAGGGTTCTAATACGAATAGGAACATACCTCACATAATAATATACAAAATGGCTACGGGAAATTCCAGACAAATACAAAATGAAATAAATTCTAAAAATACGCACCTAATACTACACTTATCATTAGGGGATAAACAAACCCACTATCGGTAACAAAATATCACAAGGAAGAAAAATAGACGTATAACTTCACTCTGGTTTCAACCTCCATATGGCTTAAACATTCTCACTAACATACCTAAACAGTTCTACCAAATTATTGAGAAAACATTTCCTAGGGATAGTAGACTATGTAAAATTATAAATAAAAATACAGTAAAGCAATCTTTTTCAACATCGTTTAAATACAAATCCATTATAGTAAAGTCAACTAACACGAAAACAACAAGAATAAAAACGTATATACTAGTACAGTCTAGAACCAGAATAACAGCTCCCTATGTAACTGTAAAAATGTGAATGAGTGCCTTTTAGATATGAGATGTAGTACTTCAGATATAGTATAAAAATGTAACGTTATAGAAAGCAACAAAAGTATAACGGACATTAGGTCGACGAGATGTAGTTTCAAGGACAGGTTTAGACACTATATACACTCTTTCAAAGAACCGAATGCGCATTCAAAGAAAATCCCTCAAACTTTAGCTAAGCATGTAAGAAAGGTAAACAGTAAAAATATACAATACAGCATTAAATGGCCTGTATTAGGTAGAGTAACGAAATATAAACTTAACAAATCTAAGAGCTATAAACTTTGTAGTCTACATTTTTTAATATAGTTATGTCTAAAAGCACGTAATTAAATAAAAGACAGGGAGTGGTTCAAAACGGTTCACATAAGAACCGCATTAATCCTACCCCGTTACTGACACATTTAAACACATGTGTCAGTAACCCTTTCATCAACATATGTATAAAGATATCTAAGGTATAGGAATATTATATAACTATGTAGCCAAGGTAAACTGTAAACCTAATAGTGCATGGCGGAATAGTAATACCCCAATATAAAACGTTTAAGTAACCGAAGCGACAAAGCTTAAACCTAGCGTATACAAAAGGAAATTGTAAGAGGGTCAGATTAGTGTTAATTTAAACGATTTATAATACTAAACATCTTCCACCAAAACACCGATGTATAACACTCTTAATAATTGCTTGAATAGATGGCCGAATGAATATAGCTAGCTCCTAACTGATATAATTAAAAGAAAACAGCTCTGCACTTAGCTTTGTATCCATATGACCTAAATAGGGATTTGCAGGCTTATTGATTTAAATGTAGACAAGTGAAAAATTACTTTCAAGTAGATTCGATTTTTTTACAAAAATATGATAGAATTTATTAACTATTTTAAGAATATAATTAAATTTAAATTTATAAATGTCCACACAACTAGCTCTGTCGACATATACTAGCTCTGAACTGAACAATTTAAAATGGCGTTCTAGTGTGTTTCCATACGTGTGAGTTTGCTGTTTACTTTGTTTTGTATTTGTTTTCGACCAAAAATTAATCACTGTACAGGGTAGGGTCTTTTAAAGACATTTTAATCCAATAACCTTTTACTCTTCGTGAATGTTTCTGATGATTTTGTAGTGTTCCAGTAACGATATTGACATAACAATAGTGTAAACAATACCTCCCACAGAAATGTTATGTTTTTCTGAAAAGTGAACAAATAACAAAATAAAAGAACATATTTATTGGAATATCAATTTGACTTAACATAAATATATATATATATATATATATATATATATATATATATATATATGTATATATATATATATATATATATATATATATATATATATATATATATATATATATATACATGTGTGTGTGTGGGTGTGTAAGAGAGAAAATAGAGAGAAATAGAAAGAGTAAGTGAGAGAGAAGTTAGCATTGTATCTTAATAGATGTTAATGATGTATTGATGGTAGTAGAAACATACAACCAATATATGTGTGTCTTATATTTTCCTATTATTCTATATTTTAAACGCTCTTCGTATTTATATGAGAACTTTTATGTTGATTTATAGAATCGAAACGGTGGTGAACTAATAACTTACTTTTCTAGCAAAACTGAAGACCCGGCGGTTATGCTTCAAATACCACCAAAATATTATTAATATAGGAATATGTATATATATATATATATATATATATATATATATATATATATATATATACATACATACATGAAATAAGTGCATAGAAACTCATATTGTTAATAATTAACAGGGCTCTCGTCCTTGTGTTGCTCAAGGAAACATAAAATAGTATGTTTATTTAAAAACAATTAATTGTAAAAATTCAATATTTTAAAATAATCAGCAACACATAGTTTATATTTCTTTTAAGAATTATTCTTCTAGACTGAAGCAAATTATTTTATTAATAGGATTTTCACATATAATAATGAAAATGGTTTTATAATAATGTATTTTTGTAAACAATCTAATAGGTTTTCATTAATTAAAAATTAAATAGAATTAACGAGTCAGCGCAGTAAAATTCAATAGTTTTATTATTTCACTATTATAAATTAATTATTTTGCGAATGCCAAAATGTACTTTCGTTTGAAAGCATATGTCGGCATAAGGCAGATTAAATGAAATAACTTATAATATAACTAACTAAGCACCAGGTGTAACAGGTGGCGGTGAGAGTAGATAACTAGAAGCAAGTAAACATAGATGCAACATTCACTTTGCAATGTGCATTTGGGAGAGTTCCTTGATCCAGACAAAATATAATAAATGTTGAAACAAGACGAAATGAATGCATACTTGTGGGTACATGCATAAGGAGTTAGCTTAATTGGATGGCGGGGCAGATTATCATATGTAGATTTCGGTTATTATCCGATTATGGTTTAATGCAGACGCAAACATCGCCTTTACTGTAGTGTACAGATGAAAACTGCTGTGAGAAGTGGCTCAATTGCCATGAGATAAATAATATTGCTTCGTTGCTGATGTATTTGATAATTACTCGGTTTACAGTGGAAAGTTGAACCCAAGGTTTGCAGCGAATGTACCTGATTACGCCCACCTAAATATAAACCTATAATATGGTATGTCTGAAAATCTAAAAAGTGTAATGTTTCCTTGGTTAATGTTATACTTAAATGTGCTATATGATACATATATTTATATCTGAAACACGAAATATCAGTAACTACACATTATTGGCATTCAAGACGTTTTTTTAGTTCCGAAGTCTGCTAGCCATGAGCGAAGGAAGTTAAGAGTTTAAACTTCTATGAATTATATTTCTAGAGCGTGTATTTACTTTTTTAATGTGCATGATACATCGACACAGTGTCTGTTGATGACAAAATGCTCCTCTCTTCTGTAGTTCAATTCTCTAGTAATTGAACTCCATAACTGCATCTAGCATGTAATGCATTACCTTTTTGTGTATAAAATCATGCTCCCAGGCAAGTAGCAATGTATACATTGAGATTTGGCTTACTTTCCGAAGATACCGGATGATGGCAAATTTGTTAGAAACGTCGGCTATCGTCTAGATGGTTGTCTTGAACCCGTCTTGAGGCACTTAATGATCTATGTTCACTTAAAAAACCATATGCTTCTGGATTACTATATATATATATATATATATATATATATATATATATATATATATATATATATATATAGCATGTAGAGCAATTTTATTGAAACAACATAAAGTACTCTATCGTAGGTCTTACAGGAACTAATATATATATTTTAAACAATATGCATTGCAGTGTTTTGGGATGATACTTGGGTTTCATCGATTTGATCATATTAGATTTAAGGTAAGACCTGACTGTTCAATGCAGACTGATTAATAAGCTCTCTTCCATCGTGGAATATAAAAAAAAAACGAGACTAACATAAATCACGGGTTAAGCTCGGCCGGTGTTAATTTATTTGCGTTCCCCAATGAAATAAAACCCGCGTTATAGAAGAGCTGCCTGTTGTTAATATTTGTTCAAGAAGAAAGGATTTTTATTGAATGCGTTTTTATGTAAGAAAGGGTCTTTATGATGAATGATTGTTTAAGCGTGTATTTTTCAGAGAGATTCGCTTGGAAAATATGTTTTCATGTGACGGTGTGAGAGATAAAACATCAACATACGTGAATGGGCAGATTCTTTATATATCTATTTGCTCAGTGTGAACATCTTCAACGTTTAACAGTGCTCATCACACGTAATATAGGTGTCTGATGTTCGGAAGTTAGATACTTCATTTATCTTATGTGTAGCAGTCCCCTTCATCTCACAAATGGCAGCTCGAACGCTTGTTCCTTAAAAAGTGGTTTCACCAATATTTGCAAGCTTGCCAAAAAATCGACCTGGGGTAAGGGTTTAAATTGGGCAACAGTTCATATAATTACTACTAGGTTTTCTATTTGTAGTTAACTACTCCGGTAATTGGATATTGGATATTTTTAATCATAGTAGATACAAGGAATACTGTGTTAATGGATGTTTCAAACTTGTCGCCGAGTTTGTGGGATAGTTCATTCTCGAATTTGCGTTTCGAGGGTATAGTCTGTGATGGTCCAGTGTAAATTAGGAGAGACTTTGTGTATTATGGGTAGGGGGATCGATTGTTTGATGTATGTCTTGCAAGAAACTGTTTCCGTGTATTTATAATTAGGTTGGTGTGCGATTTAGTGTTTTACTAATGTAGTAAGTTAGAGCAAGGTAAGGTCTCTATGTATATTTTGGAAATAAAATTCGTTGTTTTTGTATATAGCTTTATTGGTTTATCAGTATAATGTCATTTTATTTTATTTGTGTTATTTGTTTTATTTTTTTCTATATTGCTTTGGAGGGGTGTGTCATAGCTTTGGGGGTTGTAGTGTCAGGTAGTGGGGGTTTACTAATGCTCTATATGAAATGTGTTTCTACTGTTAGGCCATGTAACAAGAAAAATATTCTTGCAGGGATACATTTTGTAAGGCTTTTATTTGACATAAATACAGTTCATAGATGGATTGTCGATAGTTTGGAGTATTCTGAGTGTCTCTGTGGTGAAAAGTAGCCACCTCTTGATATGGGGTTGTAGGGTTTTCTCTGTTCAATGATTTATCATTTGATTGTGCATGGTGTGTTTGAGCATTTGTACGGTATAATTGTTGATAAGGGGGTGATGCTTTGTTCGTCCGGGTATCTAAATTGGTTATAAGTGTAAAAGTTTAGTATGAATAGTACGTGGGTTATACCGTTATAGATTTCCTTTTTTGTGGTGTTTGTGCCTGATAAGACTTTGGCATTACATACAATGAATTAAACTTGCATTTCCCATCTGAAAGGACGATTGTCACTTGTTCTCTATTTGAGAACACAATTATGGGTGAACAAAAGAAAATCAACAGCGGCAAAGCCCAACCAGTAATTTGTGTGTGCAATGTTTTTTTCCGGAACATTCGATAACTGAATGGAGCTGACATCTCGGTCTGTTTTGACTAGTCGAATGTTACGCTAAATTCAGCATGGCTCGATCGATGCATCTCGGGTACAGCAAAATATACTTTAATATCTTGTTTTTCAATCAAATAATTTACACACACACACACACACATATATATATATATATATATATATATATATATATATATATATATATCAATTATTTTATTTTATAAATATAAATTATTTTATTTTATAAATATATATAGAGTTATCAACGGACATATTGTTTCGAAGTATTCTTCAAGCTAAGATAACAATTCGACAGTTACGCATTCTACATGCTATTAAATCATCACATACAACGAGAAAAATAACCCTAGTGTTTATAAATTATCTGCCTTGGCTGCTCAATTCATTGACTAAGAGCTTTGCGTTATCGCGAATAGTAACTGGCGATTTAACTTACAAAAAATATCGACTGACAGGGGTGGAGTAATATAGCAATCAACAGGCAAATCGGTTCGCTTTAGAACAGGTATTTAGTGTAGCAACGCATCTGTTCTTCGATGAGAAGGTTACGACTATATTTTCAAAACGACAGCCACAAAATGACATCATTTTCTGCCATAGATCTTGACTATTCGCAGTACTCTTAACATCTTTTGCTGTTCCTTAGATGACAGGCAGTTAGCTCGAAATACCATTTGATAACACATATTAGCATAGTGAAATATGTATCTAACCTCATATTAGAAAGTAATGTCAATTTTATGCCGTGTTTTATATGGTTTCAAAAACAAAATCTAATTATACACGCAATAGTGGCGGCGCGTAAAGTTGCCGGTGGACTTGCTAGACTGAAGCGTCATTTGCAGAGAAATGAAAAGTATATTACCATACGATCAAACAAAAATCGTGAAAATCAATATATATATATATATATATATATATATATATATATATATATATATATATATATATATATATATAAGTGAAACATTTTTGAAAATAAACACATGGTGCAATTTAAATGAAAAACCATTTATTTAATTATTTTTTGCAAATTTTCCTTGTAAAACAACTTTGTCAGGCGATACTGTCTTAATAGTTTTTTTTGTATTTTCTTCTTCCTCATTTTGATCGTATAAACCCCGAGGGTTCCAATCACGGTAGAGGCAGAAAAACACCCCCAGTTGTAAAAGACGTTGATGTTTGGCGCAGATTGGCGCTTTTTGAATAAAAGTTTGCAAATTTTAAAAGGTTATCTTCGCCAGTGTCCGCACCCATTATTCATCTGGATATATTACAAAAACACCAACATAATTTAATTTTTCAGATATAAATTATTTTTATAAATCCTTATTATATAATGAAAATAATACACACCGTTTATTATTCATTATAAATTTTTTAAAAAATTCATTCATATAAGGTGGCGGGGTTTGTCTCAAGTGTTAGTCATATTTGGTATTGCTTTTTCGCTTTGAAAGTGTGTGATCCGCCGGCAGGTAAATACACGTGTTTTACTTGTTAACTTCTGCGTCATGCGATGAAAGTTATATATATATATATATATATATATATATATATATATATATATATATATATATATATATATATATACATACGTTGATCATTATTATAGAGTCGATAGTATATGTGTATGCGTGCGTACGTTTCAGTCAGTCTGTATATGTTCCTATATCTGTAGATATATGCGGTGAATTCTTAAATATGTCCATATATACCTCTTAATATTTTAAATTGATTATATTTATATTCTGTTTTTTTCTGCCGTGTCTACATTTGTATAAACCTTGTTATATGGAATGAAACATTTCAGACACAACACCAAGTTGAAGTATTGCAAATTAGCAGATTCCATTTTGGTCTCCTAATGAATCTACCAATTCAACGCCACAGTAATTGGCTTACATTTACTGAAACTGAAAATAATATGTCAAGGATTCAAAGGAGAGTAACAGTGAAAAAAACTATCTTACGTGTTGTGCAATCGATAGACAGCTAGAAATATGCATCGGTGGACTTAGAATAAGAAATAAGAAATTAAGAATATGTCTCAAATTGAAAAGTCGATAAAAGTATCAATCAGTCTATAGATAAGAAATGAAAAACAAATGTAAACGTATCATTATAGAAATAGAGTGAAATATATATATATATATATATATATATATATATATATATATATATATATTCGAATTCATGTTAAAGTGTGTTGGTTTGTCGGGCTTGCTATTTATTTTTTCTCTTCCGTTGAACACGTGAAACGGTTTTGTTCGGTAGTTTAATACTCACTAAATTCGGCGTGACCAGGCGTATACATATTTATTAATAGATATACAGATAAATACGCATTTGACTTTATTATATAGTAATTGATTAATACTAGATATGAGTTTATCAAATTAAGTTATACAACAAAATATATGCTAATATAACCTTAGTTTTTTTAAATGTATGTATGTCTCTCGACCCTCCCATTCTACGCTGGTACAGACTAACTCTAATATACCTTTATGTATTCGAGGCATTTAGAGAAACTGTGGCTCTTTCTTTCCAGCTAATTCACATAATGTGTTCGAATACACCGTAAATTCGATAGCAACATAATAGATCGCTTTGCTTCTATATTATCCACAATGATAATATAGAAGTAAAATGAGACATTGTTATTGCATATATAAATATGCAATAAAAATAATAAATACTTCATAGTTTATGTATTTTCTTATAAAATTCAAATCACAGAAAACTCGAGGATATATATATATATATATATATATATATATATATATATATATATATATATATATATATTTAACAAGGCAAGTACGGCACTTGCGACCCGGATATGGAAACTTAAAGATGAAAAGACACCCTTCACCATAAATTGGAAAGTTATAGAAAGAAGACCATCCCATTCTTCTCGCCAGCCATAAATAGATGTTCTCTGTGTTATGCAGAATAATACCATATATTAAGGGCCATCACTGATGCATATACAGTATTTTTGAATTCAGAGAGTATATATTTAAAGAATGCATCCACAAGAGACACGCATTACTTATGAATTGAACTTACCGATACACATAAGGCCTAGCGACCCCCCTGCCCAATACATAATCACATAATTGCCCCAGTAAATAGCGACTGGTACTCCGGAAATTCCTCCCAACTATCGCCTCATAAATATAAATAAATAAAAAATAAAGAATAAATAACTTAATCGGCACATATCTACACCACTAATCAAAACCAATAATTAATAACTTTCCCAATAATAATGTTTTCAGTGATTAAGAGGGTAACACCCCTATTTCACATTATTATCACTCTCATAAGACCCCCCCACTTTCTTAGTTATAATGCTAACTTCCTATATATCCCAAACACATTAAAACTTGCCGACCCTATCCTTACTCTAATCGCTAAACAAGTCTTAATCAGTATACCAATAGTATTACTCCCATATGCCTTCACTATACCTGAGTTTATAATGTAAAACTATGAATACAAATCATGCCAGAACTCTGAAGAGGTACAGCCCTGAGACCGATCGACAAACTTCCCGGCGTATATTTTGATTTAAATTCCTTAATGATTGATTTAAAGTCATTAAATCAACGATTTAAAATTGCATTTTATGTGTGTTTCCTAACGTTTTTATCTCTTCATAAGTATACTCTTCAAACCCATTGTGCTCCCTATTAGAATACACATTATTAACCATCAAAACAGTAAAGGAACAAATATACGCTACTTGTAAACATTGACTCATGGGATATATATAGAAATATTTTCATTTCCTTTTTTTGTATATTTTTAAATCTTTTCTGTTTTAAATCTTAACTGTTCTTTTTTATCCCCCGTTTTTCAAACTTAATTAAACCTCCCTTATACTTAATTTGAACAAATATTCATGGCCCTCTAAGCAAATAATGCGCCCAAACGAGAGTGGCACGTGACTTCACATTTCCGAAATACATGACTACATAAGCTGAAGTCCTTCTGTGCTTGAAACCGACGATGTACTAAGTTTTCTGTACGAAAAAGTAAATATATATATATATATATATATATATATATATATATATATATATATATATATATATATATATATATATATATATATATGGTGTGTGTGTTGTGTGTGTGTTTGTGGGTGTTAGTGTGTGGGTGGGGATCGCATTAAATCTGTTTTGGAGGCACTAGTCTAATATAATGTTCCAATTATTTAGTGTAACATAATTACAAATGCGGTAGATTTAATTAATTATGAGTGAATACACATAAAGTAGTGGAGATTGTAGAACATGCAACGAGAAGAATCGATAGATATGATCTAATATATTTTAAACAGATTTATTGATTACAATCCTATTTTCTTCGATCGATAGGTACACACACTTATATACTTATAACACTTATGTATAAAGATACATACATTTATATATGCATGTTTACATACATTGTATTTAATTGAACTATGTCTTGACATCATACGGTATGTTTGCTACTAAAAGAAAACAAAGACGAATCACAGACGCAAGCTTCAAGACAATCGGAGGAAGAAAAAAGATGACTAAGCTCCAACTATATTAAATAATTAGTTGTACATAATTGGTTTATTGATTAAACAAATACTTACAAAATAATACCTATATAACATTATCTATGATAATAAATTACACACTCGTATGTCTGTCTCTATATATTCTTCTATGTCTCTCCGCTTACTATTCTTAAAAAATAAGATGTACGTGTAGGAAATATTGTATGGATGATCATCTAACTTTTTTTTGGGGGGAGGGGGTAATGATCACCGCTTATCACGACGAACATAATATAGTGAGTATGGCTGAATGAATATAAATACAATTTATTGCAAATATTAGGTTTTTCCTTCATTACATCATTTTAACTACTCCAAAAAACTGAAATTTGTGGAATATTTAGCAATCGATGTCTAATACGTATTATCAAAATTTAAAACAAATCGTACAAATATATATGAATATTCACGATGGACTTCCACTCCATTTTAGTAGCCTGTGCATACAACTTAATTAAACAAAATATAGTACATATTACGTACCTTAACCAATAACGGACGTGTTCCAAAACGCATAATGATAAATTAATTAGTTTAGGAGTGTATCATATTCATGGAAATATATAAATATATACACGTGCCAAACTTGATATGCATGTATGAACTAAATGTTTAAGTCTACAAATAAATAATATGCCCATCTAACTCACCGTGTTAATTTGAATATACATTCCAACATTCATAATGATCTGTCAATTAGCTAAGGAAATTATCATGTACTTCCCTTTATTTACGTGATAATTTCTCATAGCCTTGTTGTTAGAACGTCTTTTTGCCGACTCTAGTGTGATTATGTAACTGGGTTCAGATCTTACCACCGTCGTAAAAGTATCGTCTCCAACACTGATTATAGCAAAACAGCTTGATATGCCGTTGTATGTAGATACAAATAATTTAAATAAATAATGCTAGGTATATATATATATATATATATATATATATATATATATATATATATAATGACACGCCCGATTAAAGGCAACTGATTGCAATAGTCTTGCCGCTTAAAATTAAGAACAATACTAAAACACAACAAAACAGAAGAGAGAAAAACACACTGTTCACACGCTTGTAAAAAATGTTTAAAGTTATCTGTATATATATATATATATATATATATATATATATATATATATATATATATATATATATGTGTGTGTGTGTGTGAAGTTTGATATGTTTATATGTTTACATATTTATATTTACTAGGTTTACTTAAAACCTAATTAACCGATCATTACACGTTTTGTAATAAGGCGCTTAGAAGTAAAAGAGGCGTAGTATAACCTACCATTTGTTTAATTGAGTTTCATCCAAATAAGATAAACACGAAGTTAAAAACAATCATGAACATTCAAATAACATCTATTTATGAAATATCACGAAATACGTATATTAAGTTGTGCAAGCCTATTCTCTTCGAATAATTAATTATACCATACTGTGACAATTATTTTTGTTGTATATATCTATCTATCTTTCTTTATCACTGTCTCATATATATATATATATATATATATATATATATATATTTGATATATATATACATATATATATTTAATATATATATACATATATATATATATATATTTGATATATATATATATATATACATACATATATATATATGAGACTAAAAGTATACTTTTAGAGAACTGAATCTTGAGTAAAATGATTTAAGCTCAATATACGAGATAGAGCAATTAGGAATATAAATAAAGGAAGAG
The DNA here is from genome assembly GCA_963556195.1 of Sepiola atlantica. Classification (NCBI taxonomy): domain Eukaryota; kingdom Metazoa; phylum Mollusca; class Cephalopoda; order Sepiida; family Sepiolidae; genus Sepiola; species Sepiola atlantica. The sequence goes on along the minus strand of OY744520.1, from coordinate 129,214,703 downwards.
AGATAAATGTGTGCGAATGACAACTCTATTTTATTTTCGATTGTACAATGCAATGTGTACTCGATAAAAAAATATTTATTTTTATTTTCTTTAGCCAGGCTTTTCAAAGAGTAAACTTTTATAAGGTTATGGAAAGTAACATTATGTGCATTACAAGGTTATCAAAATACAGAATCAGTCAAGTTTAGTAAATGTCTGTTGACAAAGCGTCCGGTGACGAAAGATTTACAGATAGAAAAAGAGATTTCATAAGGACTGCGTTAGAGATGGTCAACATGTAGTAAATTGATCACTATGATGTTCAGTTCACCCGTAGATAAAAAAGCCCTTATCTTATGTAAGTTAGAGAATTAGGGCTATTTTAAAATATTTCTGTGGACCTCAAATCATAATAGTTTTTTTTTAAATAGTTGAAATAAATAGTTAGACATTCACCTAACTTGACGGACTCTATATTTTCATAACCTTTTCATGCACATAATTTTACTTTCTATTACTTTATATTTTTTACTAACATTTTTTAAATTGTGAATTTTGGCTATTCTCCTGCCAAGTTATCACTCTATCCCATTCATTTGATGATATGAGTTTACTCTTTGAAAAGCCTGGCTCAAGGAAATAAAAATAAACATGTGTGTTAACGAATACACATTGCATTGTAGAATCGAAAATAAAATAAAGTTGTAATTCGCACATATTTATCTCTCTCCCTTCATTCATATTTATAATTGCTCTGCTTCATATATTAAGCTTAAATAATGTAAATTCTCTAAAAATATACTTTTAGTCTCATATTTAGTTCTATGCTCTTACGCATTCATCTTTTTTTCTTATTTGTGACATACTTATCAAATAATTCTTCCCGCTATCAACAAAAATAGATACGGATCTCTTCAAATAAAGCTAACATGTGCAAGCTCATACAGTCCGCAAACATAATTACCAACGTAAGATGGAAAGCCTTCCACCATTCACCAACTCATTCAACTACCAAACTGACAAGTAATTTTTCACTTCTTAAACATACTGGATTTACACTTCCTATAAACTTTTCCAGATAACTAAAGAGATTGGACAACTTGATCCATGTACGGTCTTAAAACATAGTATTTCCCTAAACAAAATGAAAACGTATATTATACCGCATTATGCCATAAAAAATACCATAAACATACCAACTCCTTATCTTATCAAAAAAATAATAAATCACTAACAAAATTAAGAAACACCCCGATATAATTGTTCTTGCAGATGAAACAAAATAACTTATACAAACTGAAATACACTAACAACAACAGTTTAATATTACAATTACTCCACAAATCTTATAAAACTACCCCTAACAACACGCTCAAGAGCATAAACAATGAAGCTAACCCTACTAACATCTTTAAATATCATTAATTACACGGAAATCTTAACTTCACCGACACTGAGATGCACTTTAAAGAACCACAAAGAGATTTCAGGAAAACCCTTCAAGTAGACTAATCTGCCTATCAGAATCTTATATAAACATCATAAGTAAAACAAAAGAAACTCTCAGACAGAATCATCCCTAACTTAATAGAAAAAACAAAACATCCTGTGGCAATCTTCCGATGCGGTAGCTAATTGGTTCTCTGAACCTAATATACAAGTCTAATTTAAATCTGAACTTCATCACATTCGACATAAACAATTATTATCAGTCTATCTCTCCAATCATACTAAACGAAGAATTAATTTTCGCTAAGAACAACTCAAACATCACCGACATAAAGATGAAACTAATCATTTGGTCAGAAGATCCTTATTAGAATTTTACAATAAATTCTGGACTATAAAAGATACTTCTTATACTTTCGATATTACTATGAATGTTTCGGACTTTGTAAGTCTGTACTTATTAAGAGAATTAAAATTGTTCTTCGGACATTTAGGCTATACAGGGGCGACGCACTTTTTGTATCAAGATAGAGATCGAGGCAGTAAAATAACACCATTAAAAATCTGCACAACTTCTTTAAAACAATTTGGATAAACTATTACTGTAGAACCTGAGAAAAGAATATCTAATTTTCTTGACTTAACATAAGACCTTAATTCCAAAACCTTTAGCCCCTACTACGAACCTAACTTTACTCTCTTCTATGTACATGAGCTATTCTAACCACACGAAATGTAACATTAATTCAATAGCCTACTCAGTTCCTAATAGAATTTCAAAACTATCTGCAAATAAATCTATCTTCGAACAAAATGCTAATTTCTATAATAACGCTAACTCAATTCGGGCTACAATAATAACATTACCTACAAAAATAATCTCTTAATCCGGGAATAACATTTAAGTTTACTCACATATAACATGGTAATACCGGATAAAAACCATATACATAATAGATTACCCAATATGGCAATAACATATACAAATAGGCCCACACAAACTACCAACATTGGCAAACTAGCTGACACTCAAGAACCTAGAAAAAATAAAAATGTTAGAAGAAAGAATGGTATTTGGTTTAATCCACTTTATACATGTAATGTTAAAACTAATATCTCTTAATAATTCTTCAAAATTATAGATAATTCCTTCCAGCACAACTTTATCTAAACACTCTATCAAAATATCCTACTTTACAAGGCATAATATAGCGCAAACTATCATCATTTCTAATAACAAAAAATTAAATCTTCCCAGCAAGCAGCATCTACTATACTCCTTACTTATAATTGTAACTGCCAGCAATCTTGAGAATGCCTGTTAAACAGCAATTGCATACAAAGTGATGTCATATATGCATGTACTGTTAAACAATTCCCCTAAAATGCTATTATGCGAACAAACATCAGCACACAAATTCTGCCCACACCCTATAGCCCTCCACATTCAACACTCAATGTACTAAACGTCACTTTTAATAACATTCTTCTACACTAACCAACAACCCGCACTAGCTCACAATAATCTAGATCTTACCTCTCTAATCCTCTTATATTCTCAACCGAACAATGCTAACGTAACCTTGACCCAGAGCTTCAGTATGCAAACTCAAACTACTTCCGATACTAAAAAAAACACAAATACTACAATAACAACCCACACACAATACACACTTACATTGAGGCCAGTACCTTCCCTATCAAGATCCGAATCTCAAACCATATCTACACCTTCAAACACAATAACAACAATACCACTGCCACCCCTATCCAATTTGATAAAACACTTTAACTGTAAAAACACTCCCTACTCCCTACATTGTTCAATATTAAAACACGTCTAGATCCTACATTCCAGGATCTGCTTTCCTCTAATGATGTATATTAGAAACATTTATGATAGCTGCAGCAGATACAAGCCAAAATATTATTAACTCACAAACGAATTACTCTCAAATTACAGGCACACACGGAAACTTAAATACATCAATTTCATTACTTCCTCTGATACACCTCTTTCCCGGCAACACCCCCTCTAACATTATACTAGTTCTTTACTTTTATAATTTGTCAACTTTTAAACGGCTCACTTTTCCAACTTTACAACTGATCATCCTAATAAAATAACGTATAATACTTAACATAAATTGAGAACTAACCTTACATTTCTCCACTTTATTAATCCTTAATATCCGCTACATTAACACTCATATTCGTATACCCTTTTTAATGATTAGCTAATCGCTCTTACATACTTATCTATTGCCTCTCTTGTCTGCCTTTACATACAATCAATTGACTCTATGAACGCAGCGCTCTATCGACAATCCTTTTCTCATATATCTTATAACTCTCACCTTTCAATTGCGCTCCCCGGTTACTTGTACAATACCCATTTAGCCTTACCTCTTCTTTTAAATCTATCTGTAATTGCAATACTCAATGTTATTACTACGATTGCATAATCAACCAAAATCCCACCCCATAACCCTTATATTAGAACTCTCTTGATACAAACATATTAACGCCGCTCCCATTTCTAACATCAGCAATATATCAAAGTATGTTAATTAGTCGGTCCTCTGATATTTTACTATAAATGCTTTAAACATTAAACTGTGAAATACTATAAATCCCCGAATAATTACAGATTTTCAGAGTTATAACCGTTTGAGTCTTAATTCCCTATTTAACCCCTTTTAAACTTTCTGAATTATATATGGTTTCGTCTAAAAGAAATTGTTAAAATACGGTGATTATTTCGCCTCCTTGAACTGTTTACTTATTGACCAGGAGCTACTGTATTAGCTTATTGAAACACATCTCAACTACTTTCTGAAGTTATACCAGGCATGGCAAAAAATGCAATTAGTAAATGTTATTGTAGCTTACAAGCGATGAGCTGTAACAATACAAACCTTTCTCTTACCATATCCTTAGCATTAGCCATAATTGTCTCTGCTAAACCTTCTCCTCCAACATGTCTAATTTAACACTGCTATACCAGTTTTACTCGCCTCGTCTTAGACCTGAACATTTTCCCTCAGATCTTAGTATCGGTCGGAGAAACTAACACCTTCTACAAGTAATTCCGCCTACTTGAAATATATACACTATTTCAAACTCAATTCCTAAAAACTATTATAATTCGCTGTTTACGGAAATATGTTTAAATTGCCTTAATTATCCAACTTACATCCTTATACGCGCTTGTTATCTACAGCCGTAGTGAACATCATTCTGTAAGATTTACTACATGTTGACCATCTCTAACGCAGTCTCTACGAAATCTTTTTTCCATCTTTAGATATTTCGTCACCGGATACTTTGTCAACGGACATTGCCCCAACTGGGCAGACTCTATATTTTGCTGACCTATTCATGCACACATATTTATTTCCTTTACTTTATATTGTTACCTAATTTGTTTTCAAATTTTAGATGTTGGCTATTCCCCTGCCAAGTTATTTATCTATGTAATTAACTTCCTGATAAGATTTTAATTTTTGAAAAGCCTTAGAAGAAAAAAAAAAGAATACACATATTTTTTATAGAGTGCAAATTTCATTAAACAATCGAAAAGAATAGAGTTGCCATTCGCACATATTTATCTCTATTCATTTATCTCTATTCATTTATATATATATATATATATATATATATATATATATATATATATATATATACTGTTAGAACATCTGTCCCAGGTTGGGTATAAACAATTAGTTTACACTGTTAATATTTTTCTTTCTTTGAAGGGTACGGTTTCGGTGAACTGCATAAATGCTAGAGTTTACAAAAAATAATGCATAATGTGTCTACGTTACTCACCCTGTTGTTGATAATACATATTCCATAATTCATTATGATACGTACATAGTTCAGGATTTGACTAAGCACATACATATTACTGACACTGATGTGCGCCCACCGATCATGATCAAATGTATCACGTATCATGTCTCAAAATTTATTGTAAAGCAATTATTTTTACCATTACACCTTTTTTATTGAAATCAATTTTAAGTTTTTTTAGCTGGACACGCCCCTAAGTAATACAGTTTACAAGAGGAATAATGTGGCCATTTTATTAACCGTGTTGCCGAGAATATATTGTTTGAATATTCATAAAAGTCGGTTCACTAGTTTATAAGTTTATCACATGCAACGAAATATGTATATATATATAAACATATACACATCACAACTTTATATATAGAGAGAGACCCCGTAAATGTTAAAATTTACAAAAAATAATAATTTGCCCATATTACTCACTTTATAGTTTTTCAAATATATCCCAAAATCTATAATGATCATTTCATTACTCATTTAATTCGTTGTCCGTATGCTCACCCTATATATTTTTCTATTTTCTAAACTGTTTTCATTGTCAGACTATCTCGATGATGAATTGATTCTATAAACGGACTATTGTATTTCTATGATTTTGAGTTTTGACCTGGATCACATTTCCGTAACCTAAAACATCCCTATTACTATAATTTGCATACTAAAATTTGTTCAGCTCTGAACAACCGTTCCTGAATAAGTTGCCATCAGACAGACACCATTGATTTTCCATATAGTTTAGTACTTGCGTAATTAACGATTTCAAGATAATGTATCCCATAAAATAACATGGGATTTTTAATTACATCAAATATATCATTAAATCGATCGTTTACTTCAAACACTTTGAAACAGTGTAAGATACGAGCCTTCAAATACAGTAAACTATATCCTGTGTGTTTAGTGAATAATTGACTTTAAAAGACTATTATGTCAATTTATTTTCCTGATATCCGGTAAATTACAGAATTTCCAGGGAGTAATTACATTCAATCACTTCGAAACTGTTTTGTTATTTAACAGAATAAGTATATAATATTCACCGACATTTTTCAGGTGTTTATTACTGTACACTCATGGCGAGAACAATAATAGATTATGAATAAAAAATAATATTTCTAAGTGAGTACTCACTCAATATCTCTTATGTATTTACGAAAAGTTAGCTATCCTTAAGTTATGAACTGATTTTTGCAGCATAGAAATCATGTTGCACAAGCATCGTCTAAAGAGACGTTGATATGTATGTAGTATGAGCGAGGATTGTATCCCAGATTATTTTTTCGTGGAGATCTTTGCGAATGAAAGATGTTACCTAATAGACTGGGATGAAAGGACTCTATCAAGCCATATCTTGAAAAATGTAATATTTTAAAGAGTAGTTGTAAAAGGTGCACCAAATAGTATACTATGGGCATGGGACATCAATATTGGCGTGCAATAATACGAGAAAAGACGCACTGAACATGATACACTTAAGAGAGTAATAAGGAAAAGCCCATACGAAAATCAAATTTAATGGTTGCGAATCTCTGTGAGTGGGTCCAAGAGACCGTGTTAATGAGCATCACATGTTTTTCAAAGAACAGTCGTTGCAATCTACAACGGCAAGCTGTGAACTCTCTCATTTAAAATAAAATAAAATTGAGACCTATGTGACTAAGAGTGATAATCTGTACCAAGTGCGTAACGACATATGTGAGTCCATAAAGATAGAACCGAATCAAGAACCTGCATAAGACAACATGTCTGCACTTACTCTACCAGAGTCCGGTCCGGTAAGAGTCCACTGAGCTTGGAAAGTCATATCTCATATAGTCACGTGTGAATTAATTGAACAAGCGATGTCATATGGGATATCAATTTTGTAGCCACTATATACATAAATTCTATCTGGCTACTTTTAGTTCTGGTCTGTTTATCCACGCACTATTGGACAGAAACATGTGCCATCTATAAGCAATACCCGATATAGAAGAATGAGAGACAAGCTCCATTTTCGTTTTTCTTGGTTCATATACAAAAAATAATATAACAAACACACATACAATAACTCGTATAATATATATATATATATATATATATATATATATATATATATATATATATGGGTGTGTATTTTTCTAGAAGTGATAATTCATGTTTATACATTCTAGATAGATATCAATGTATATAGATAGATTATATTTACTTAATGCATTTTTTAAGCGGGAACATTTTTTGCTAAATAATTATCAAGATATATATATAAACACAATGTAACCAATAAAATAATATATTTTATATGATAAAAACTGTCATAATTGATGAATAATTAACAATATATGTATAAATGTGAATATATATATATATATATATATATATATATATATATATATATATATATATATATATATATATCTAGATGGGTATTACAAATATGTTTGTAAATGCATTTTTATATGGATTAAATATCATTGAAACTCTATACACACATATATATATATATATATATATATATATATATATATGTATATATCAACATCACGTGTGAATGTATTTGTATATATGTGAAAGCATCATCCCTGTCTCTGTATACAAATCAAACACAAACACCCGAGCGGATATTGTGAAGGATGAAAATTCTTTATCGATTTCAGAGACTACATATTGTATACATTGCATGTGACTGTGATGAAGAAAACCTCTCAGTGCATATCGATATTATTGTCAGGACAACATGAATCAATAGATGATTATATTACCTAAATTGATTTCCTTAAACATATTTTTTGTTTATTTATTACATCTTTATTGTGAGGTTTCTTTAAAACATATATATATATATATATATATATGTTTTAAAGAAACCTCACAATATATATATATATATATATGCGTGTGTGTGTGCGTTCATCTGTGAGCGTGTGTAATAACAAAAGAATCTGCTTCTTAAAATCAAAAACTACACTAATAAAAACAACATAACTGTCACAAAAATGGTCTCAATATTGTTCCATATAGATATCTTTACAAATAACATATAAAATGAATGTAGCCTATCTTAAGTGTGTGTGACAAAATCGTATTACATTAATATACATATATATACATATATATATATATATATATATATATATATATATATATATATGTGTGTGTGTGTGTGTATGTGTAGGGTGATGTAAAGAATAAGAGCTCTGTAAAAGTCACAACGGCATTACCCGTTGCTCGACGTCTTATGTACAATTGTAGTCTAAATCTTGAGAGATGTATATTTAAACTGTCATTGATGTATAGTGGTTATACTTTTTAGCATATATATATATATATAAATATATATATATATATATATATACACATATTTATATATATGTGTATATGTATATACACATCTTTATATATATGTATATATATATATATATATATATATTGTGTGTGTTTGTGTTTATGTGTGTTTTAAAGTTTTTATTTTCTCTTATTTACTTATGTGTCATTAGCCTAGTATTTGGTGCTAACGTTATGTTTAAATCAGACACGGAATTACATGTATGAAACATAATATAACTCTCGAAATACTGAACAAATATAACTAAGAAATAATCGAGAATATTAGTATCTATATGGCTGTTTTTTTCCGACAGATGGTACGCGAAGCATTTACAGTCAGGAATATTCATCTATCTTTACATTTAAAGATAAAGAGATTTGTCAACGATACCTTTTGTTTACTTATTTGAAACGAACGATACATTGCATCTCATTTGACCAATATGATGCCTAAGTGTATCAAACAAATTATTATGCATCCGATTTCGCCGTAGCAGTATGATGTTTAATTAGCAGTTTATTGCCAGCGTTTTTAACATTAACTGCACTATTCACATATTAGGATTTTCCTCTCTGTGTGCCTTTTTGTCGCTCTCAATTTAGGAAAGAGTTCGTCAATTATCTCAAACCAAACTCTGACATATAATATCAGAAAACAAGAAATATAGTGATTAAATGGTTCTGGAAAGGATTTTAGAGATTGTGTGACTTTGAGTATTTCAGTTGGTAAATTCTTAAAAAAAACTACAGGATAATTTATATATATATTTTTAGATATTTTTTTGCTTTTCAGAAATTATTTCTATCATCAGAATGTCTCTTGTAATTAATGCTTTTAGCCCTTACTCGAAAGCTTGTGGTTTTAAACACTTAACAATTTATACACAAACAATGTGTCAGAGTTTGAAAAGATTCTAAAAAATAATTGAATAGACCTAATCGATTCATGCCATTTCTGTGGATCGATATATGCAGATGGATCCTAGCTGGTTCGCAACATAGAGAAAAAAGAAGAAGGCTTAGTAGAACAAAACGGATTAGTAGGAGAAAAAAGACGTTGAAGTAGAACAGAAAGTAGTAGTAGTAGTAGTAGTAGTAGTAGTAGTAGAAAAAGAAGAAAAGAACAAGAGTACAACTGTTTATGAGAAGAATTAAATAAATTCGATCGATGACCATAATCTTATTAAAAAAAACACTTTTGATTTAAAATCACTTAACGCGTTATTCCACTTGATATACTTTTTTGTAGCCATTGTCTTTCGTAGAAGTAGTTTGATCCCTTCGTGCTAGGGGGTTCGTCTTGTTGTTTTATAATAACAAATAAGTTAAAACGTCAGTAGTTTAGGTTAATAGAAAAAATACATTTCATATGAAATTATATTGAACAGTCATTCAAAATAGCTTCAGTACGTGTTACCACAAATGAAAGGCTTTATTTAGTTTTGTGTGTCCGTTCTCAGTGTCCGCGTTGCCCCTAGCGTCTCGTTTAGCCTAGATACCAGCTTAGCGGAACTACTTTTTTAATTCAGAAAAATAGTGATGGTTGATTACCTGGCGCCTGAAACTAACTGTGTTTGGTGTATACAGCTAATTTTTGAGTAGGAACACTCTGACATCAAAACCCTGTTGCCTTGCGATGAAACTCACTGACAGAAAAGCCCTTGAGCGCTAACTCTGAGATGAAATCTGGACACTCCAGGGAAGCTGAGGTTGTATCCAGTATCTTTCTGGAAACTCTTGTTACAGATATTGAACCTATGTTCCGTTACAAAGCGGGGGGGGGGGTATGCTGCATAAATAATTGTTTTCCAAACGCGACTTCATAGTACGTACTTACTTGCACACACGAAGGCAGTGTAAAACACTAGATTAGTTTTTAAATTGTTTGGAGAAAATCCAGCTCTCTTAAAATGAGAAAATCTAGATTGGGACGAAAAAAAAAATGCCTCATCAATTGTCTGAGGAGAGAACAAATAATACACTTCGTATACCAGCACAAAGGCCATGGATTTTTCGGATTGACGTTCACTACTTCGTGTCGGCGTTAGTGGCTCATGCCTTAGAAACAATAATTATGTTAATTTTGCTTATCACCAAGTATAAGTGAATTATTACATTTTAATTTTATGTTACTTGTTTATTTAATACACTAGTCTAAACATTTCGTCGAAAATGAGACAAGAAAGTGTTCGCACTCGATATTCATCCGGATATATTACAAAAATATTCATATTAACTCATAGAACTACGTCAGTAATTAACGTGTTCATATATACATTACTATTACTATTTCTGATTGTGATCCGACCGTTTGCTGAGAATGTAACTTAGTGTGTGTGCGAAACGTGGAGACGTCTTTCGAAGGGCTATTACGTCTTAAGAATGGCACAACAGCGGCTCTCCGGGCCAAACGATCGTTACATCCTTTTCAACATAAAAGAGTTCATACCCGACTGGGTATTTCGTCGGCTTCCTGCTAGACTAGCTGTTTCATCGGGGTCATATGGTGGAAATACAAACATTATGTAATGATCGAACAAACGATTTTACTGTTTCATATAAAAAATATAAGTTATTATATGTCGTAAAAAATATAATTACAACTCGAAGAAGTTAGAGTGCGACAACAATGAGTGTGCCTTTGCAGATTCCAAATGCCGACTCTTTTTCGCTTGTTGTGGAGAATTCAAATGAGAAAAAGAGATAGAGGAGAGGGAAATAGAGAGAGGAAGAAAATGAGAGGCCGCAAAGAAAGGGAAACACAGACGCCGCAAGTGTTTCAACAAACTCGGTTACAGCTTATCTGACCTCTTGAGCCTGGCTTGTGCCTCCAACATTGTTGATATTTTAGCTGACATAGGATCACACCGAATACGCCGGTCAGTGAACTGATATTTTTAGTGCAGCGAATTAATTTTACTTGTAACGCCAGTCTGGCGCAAGAGAAATCAAAATGTAATGGGGAGCACCAGCTCCCCAAAAAGAGTTCACATGTTGTGTCACATGATGTCTTCAAAAATAACAGCGATCGTTGACTTTTTATTAGAGTAGGGGATCTCCTTCTGAATTAATCTTAGACGGTGGTTGCAAGTAATTGCCTGACTTGCCTTCTTGCCTCCCATCATCACTTGAAATTGCATCGCTCGAGAGATAGACAAAGGCAAGCACTTTCCTTGCTAAATTTGCTTGACGATATAGGAGTCCATATATTTATGGATATACAACGACATACACATTTGTGCTAGTTATAACGATGATATACTTAGTTAAAAAATCATGTTCTGAAATTTAACATCATAGCGATTTTATAAAATAAGATATGACAGTATTTTATTTTCGGCCAGATCAACAAGCCTCCGAAGTAGAAATTAAGAAATATCATTGTAATCGACGCTTTCTCGGTAATTTTTATTAGTCAACACATAAAAGTAATTAAATAAAGCAACACATTGACGAAGGCTTTATAATTTCTAGTAAGATTTTTAATTGAACTACATATTCAGTTGGTTTGTTATTCTAATTGTGTGTTTCTTAAATTTTTACTACTACGATCCCCTAGGTATTTGCCACCCCCTCAAGTCCCTTGCATCTATTAATTAAATTCTGTGTTCGAATCGTATCAAATTGAAAGTATGTTGTCTCAAAAGCGTATTCTCTCTTACTATGGCCATATATATCTCTTTTATTTAAGGCTCAATTAATTGTCTGACCAAAGCCTACAATTGAATTTAAATTTAAATAAATTTAGCTTTCACTTGAAATCAGGCATGAATAAATGAAAATATTATAATATGATATGCTTATTTTCTTCATACTTATAATGTTTATGAATTATTTTTCTCATTTTTATTGACAATATAAAATAACAACTTATAGTAAAATATATCCAGTGGCATTCTACTTGTTTATGTTTTTTTTTGTTATGATGTGTTGTAGACGAATTTTAACAAAAGACTAAGCTACAGACGAAATAGGACATCATGGCTAGTCAAGCGTTGCAAATGGGGACTTCTAGATTAAATACATCATTCTTGTTATAGTATTTTAGTGTGATTGTTGGGTATATATTTCAAGTGCCAAATGAGTGAGGAGGTAATTGCCTGGCCGTCAGATATAAAACAATCACAAATAGTATAGTTAATTTGTTGGCTCGTGGCGTAAGATACATTCAAATGATAGAAGGTAAAAGCGAGTTGTGATAATACTGCAGTTTAATTAGAACGTTATGTAAGACCCAAGAATTATCGGCGCTCACCCCCTTGTGGAGTTTCACTAGTCAGTGACTACTCTAATCTATGTAAATAGCTTCATATGACTTTTTATTCATGGATTTGTTTTAAGACTGAATATGGAACGTATACAAAAGTAATACGATACTAATATTATAATCTGTGACATATATCATCTGCTAGTGACCAAAAATGTGCTTATACTTGCTTTGATTTACAACTAATATGTAATATTGTATGCAATTGCTATTATAGATCTGATGATGCATTGTGTTCTTAAAATATATTGCTCTATTAGTAAAAATGCATTTGACATTTTTTTACATTTACAGTGCAGCTCAAGATCAAATAGATATATCGAAAAAACTGCCCACTATATTTAGGTGTTCTATTCATGTTTTTGTAGGTTTCAGTTAAATCAGTATTTTGTACTCTGATTTAAATCCAAATCATTGATTTCTAAGAAACACTAACACAACAGCGAGGCGGATGAATTATATCATATGACACATTTAAAAGCATAGAATTGTCACATGATCATGATCAGCCTTCTGTCGTGACTCTTGTCTGGATAAGCGTCGCTGGCCACCCATTAACTTTACCTTTTTCTGTGGCTTCTGATTTCGTAACTGAGCCGTTGCATTCAGACAATGGACAGCACGGGTGTTTCAACTTCCGTTTTCCGGTAAGCGAACCTAAAAGCTTTGTCTGCCTGGACTCGAGTTCGTAAAATCAGCGTCTAAATGTTGTCGTTTTTACTGTTTCTTTTATGCGTTCGATCAGGTTATTCATTTTTATGTGTCTGTCGTTTTCACTTTAAGTTTAACACAAAATCTAATTGTTAGGTGAACAAATATGGCCGCCTCTGTAGCTGACGTATTATTGACCCTGTTACAAGTAGCTGTCGTGATAATTTTGAATATCCGTAGAGTTCGTCAACTTCTCTTTTTCTCCTCTTTTAGCTACGACGTTATAATTACTCGTATTTATTTTACTCTTTCTTTCGTAGTTATGTACGATATGACAAAACAACAAAAACACATATTTTGATTAGGAATTTTAATACTCCAGTATACACAGAATTAATACATTGAGTTATTGCAGCGTATTAGTCTTCCAGCGCTTTGTAAGGTAGAACACCTTCAAAAATATGTCTGCATAATTATCTGGCAGAACAAAACCCGAAACATTTCATTTTGTTCTTTTCCAACGTACATGATGTCTTACGTCACTTTCAGAGAAGGCAGGTTTAGTACAACATTCATTGATTTGCCAAAGTTTCACTCCAATCTATCTAAACAAGTTACATCATCAGTTATACATTGTTTCCTTCTGTAAAAATATGTTAATTGTTACGTCCCTCCACCAAAAGTGTATTTAAAAACTACATATTTGTTAAAATATTGAAAATAGATACGTATATAAAGAATATTCAAAATTGATGATATTTTTAGAAATATTTAAAACTAGCTAAACCTACCTCCGTGTAGCAATTTTGTGAAGTGTGTATAGAAAACTAATAAAGTGTGAACACTAACCCTCAGTCCGGCTGAAAAGGTTGTAAAACCACACACATCGCTTAAAAGAGTGGGTTCCTGCCTCTACAAACAATAACGCACATAATTCATCCCAAATAGAAAAATATGGTTTGCTGCCATAACACCCTCGTATGGCCCCGAAATCGAGGATCATTTTACGTTAAATTTATATGACACATTCTTGCCCCACTCTAAATTCTGAAATTATTTTGTTATTGTTTGATATGTCCGTCAGGATTGTCAGGGTATACACACGTAATCGCCTAAAAAAGTACAGTCACATAAAAAAAAGGTATAAATGTTTTATAATTTAGAGTAGGGGATCAATTTCATATATATTAAGCGTAAATTGTTTCCCAATTTCCGGCTCATTCTAACATTTTAGGGCAAGTAAACAAATTTTGTTACCACTAACACTAAGTCCGAGTTCCAAGGTCACAACACCACACGTAATTTCCTTAAAATATTTAAACAAAATATGAAATTAGATTTAAAAATAAGATTGTTTTACTTTAGTACAACCAGCTGATCCTATATAAAATTGATGGCGCGGCGATACGATATGAGATGAAAATAAGTATTACTAAGTTCTATCGATCGAAAATCATATTTTCAAAGAATACCGTTTTCTTCACCATAGTTATTTATATATATATATATATATATATATATATATATATATATATATATATATATATATATATATATATATATATATATATATATACAGGGTGTTTCAAAAGTCTTGGGAACATAACGATTTTTAATAACTCAAAAACTATTAGGAGTTGAAAAATAAAATTGGTACCGTTGGAAAGGTTAAAGTTTCAAGTTTTGTGGGGAATCTTCAAAGTTGCTCAATATGAGCACCATTCGTCACACGGCAGACATCTAGTCGATAGTCCATTTCCTGCCAAACGCGTTCCAGCATCTTGACGTCAATGGTTCCCACAACTGCCGTTACTCGAGCCTTTAGTTCGTCAATATCTCTTGGAAGGGCGGCACATATACTTGTTCCTTGACAAAGCCCCAAAGGAAAAAGTCACACGGGGTAAGATCTGGAGACCTAGGAGGCCAGGGCATGAGAACGTCATCACCTCGCCTAGATCTCCCAATCCATCTACCAGGCAGCCTTGTGTTAAGAAACTGCCTTACTCTAAGACTCCAGTGTGGTGGTGCACCATCTTGTTGAAAAATGAAGTCATCAGATTCTGCTTGTTCCAACTGAGCCATTAACCAGTCTTCCAGCATGTTGAGATAGGATTCACCAGTGATAGTTGCCTCTTCAAAGAAGAACGGTCCATAGACACCTTTCTTGGAAATTGCACAAAACACGTTCACTTTTGGTGAATCTCGCTCGTGCTCAAGAAGTTCATGATGATTCTCAGTACCCCATATGCGAGTGTTATGCTTGTTAACTTTGCCATTCAGATGGAAGGTCGCCTCATCGCTAAACACAAGCCGGTCATCAAAGCCGTTATCTTCCAATTTCTCTTGCATTGCAATGCAAAAGTCACGGTGAAGTGGCTTATCAGTGTCCTTCAACTTTTGGACCAACTTGAGCTTGTAAGGTACCATTTGCAGTCGTTTCCTTAAGACACGCCAGACAGTTGCTGGAGCAAGCTGAAGTTCCCTGCTGGCTCTTCTCACTGATTTACGGGGGCTCCGCTGAAAGGCTGTGCGAACTTGCTCAACTGCATCTTCTGAAGTTGAAAGGCGACCTGTTCGCTTACTTGGGCACAAACACCCATCTTTCACAAATTTAGCATGCCATCTGACAATGGATTTCCTTTCAGGGGCTTCTTTTTTAAATTTCCTGCAAAATGAACGCTGAATACATGTCCACGATTCAGTCTTTGCAAATTGGAGGACGCAAAATGCCTTGTCTTGTTTAGAGAACGCCATTACTGCACCTGGAAAGATAACACGAAAATCATTAGTATGACCAAAAACTTGATTAAGCAAGCTTTAAAATGGCACCAGTTTCATTTTTCTACCTGGAATAGTTCATGAGATATACGCATTTGTAATGTTCCCAAGACTTTTGAAACACCCTGTATATATACATATACATATATATATATATATATATATATATATATATATATATATATATATATATATATATATATATATATATATATATATATATATATATATATATATATATATATAAATAAATATATATACTTATATATATAAATATATATATATATAAATACTTAAATATATATATATATATATATATAAATAAATATATATATATATATATATATATATATATATATATATATATATATATATATATATATATAAGTGTAGGTTTGTAATATAAATATATTAATATATATATATATATAAATATATGAATATATATATATATATATACATACATGTATATATATATATATATATATATATATATATATATATATATATATATATATATATATGTATGTATATATATATATATAAAATATAATCTCGGAAGTTTCCTAACCATCAACATTATATAAAGAAGACAAACACAAAATAAAATAACATTTTAGTCCCAAGTCATTCGCTTTTATAAGTCTATTTTTAGCAGTTACTATATATGTTTGCTTCCAAGAATTTACGCTCGTCTTAACATTATTTAAATGATCATCAGTTTTTTAACATGAAAAACTGTTTCATGAATTTTAAAACAAAACAGTATTTTATTTCCTGGCTTCCCAGCAGAATTGATCAGACCTCACTTCCCTTAAAAGGCAAACACATAAACGTTCCGTATATTAGATCTCAGTTTTGTTTCAGATAGACGTTTTGCTAACTTATATTAGTTATTAAATATATATATATATATATATATATATATATATATATATATATATGTATATATATATATACACGCATATATACATATAAATATATATAAATATATATATATAAATATATATATGAATATAAATATAAATATATACATAAATATATATATATAAATATATATATATAAATATATATATAGGAATATAGGAATATATATATATATATAAATATATATATATATATATATATATATATATATAAATACAGATATATATAAAAATATACATATGTATATGTATATATATATATATATATATATAAATATATATATATATATATATCTTTATTAAGATAGAAGAAATAAGAGTGATAAACAAGTACGAATGCTCAAATAACGTTGGACATTCGTACATGTTTATCACTCTTATTTCTTCTCTCTTCATAATTTCTCTATCTACTAGGTTCTATCTACTAAAAGTTTACTTGTGGTTTATATTTGATTCTATATATATATATATATATATATATATATATATATATATATATATAGTAATATTAGGTGAGATAAATAAATACCATCGAAGCATGTTAAGGATGCGATATTGATTTTATTTTAAATGAAAAGAAAATCGAAACCGATTTTTTTTTCATAAACTTTCATTTGAGTTTATAGTATCAGATTATTTCGCCAATAAAATTGGCTTCATCAGTGTGTTTACAGATCCGATCTTATTGGGTTGCCAGCCTATGTTGGTGTTAACTGGCGTATGGGATGTAGTTTTTTTTCTCTCGTATGTAATCACGCATGCTCGCGAATTGGATATAGATAAAAAAAAGTTCATACTTTTTTGAAGCATCCGAATTTAAATTAGTAATATGAGGTGAGATAAATAAATACCATCGAAGATTGTTAAGGATTCGATATTGATTTCATTTTAAAAGAAAAGAAAATCGAAACCGATTTTCTAATTTTTGTTATAAACTTTCATTTTAGCTTATAGTATCAGATAATTTCGCCAATAAAATTGGCTTCATCAGTGTGTATAGATCCGATCGTATTGGATTGCCAGCTTATGTTGGTGTGAACCGGCGTATGGGATGTTGTTTTTTTGTCTCGTATGAAATCACGTGTGCTCGCGAATTGGATATAGATTAAAAAGTTCATACTTTTTTTTAGCATCCGAATTAAATTAAGTAATTATGAGGTGAGGTAAATAAATACCATCGAAGCATGTTAAGGATGCGATATTGATTTCATTTTAAAAGAAAAGAAAATCGAAACCGATTTTTTAATTAACTTTCATTTTAGTTTATAGTATCAGATAATTTCGCCAAGTAAAATTGGCCTCATCAGTGTGTTTATAGATCCGATCTTATTGGATTCCCAGCCTATGTTGGTGTGAACTGGCTTATGGGAAGTTGTTTTTTGTCTCGTATCAAATCACGCGTGACCGCGAATTTGATATAGATTAAAAAGTGCATACTTTTTTGAAGCATTCGAATTAAATTTAGTAAGATGAGGTGAGGTAAATAAATACCATCGAAGCATGTTAAGGATGCGATATTCATTTTATTTTAAAAGAAATATATCCAATTCGTGGGCACCAGTGATTTCATACGCGACAAAAAAATACATACCATAAGCCAGTTCACACCAACATAGGCTGGCAATCCACTAAGATCGGATCGATAAACACACTGATGAGGCCAATTTTACTTGGCGAAATTATCTGATACTATAAACTCAAATGAAAGTTTATGAAAAAAAATCGCTTTCGATTTTCTTTTCTTTTAAAATAAAATCAATATCGCATTCTTAACATGCTTCGATGGTATTTATTTACCTCACCTAATATTACTAAATTTTATCCGGGTGCTTAAAAAAAGTATGAACTGTTTAATATATATATATATATATATATATATATATATATATATATATATACATTTAGGGAATATAACATATCATATTTGACGGATTCATAATTTCGGAAATGTAAAGTGTTTCGTGACTTGAAACATGTCCTTATGAGATGTATTTCCGATGAATTCACCCATGAAATGTCTACGTTAAATCTTCTAGCTACTTTCACATCGTCCCTTTTTGAATGCATCGTGCGATCTGCTTTCAAAGTTTAAATTATTAGGGGTTATTGTTTTCCAATCGTTTAATAAGGCATTACTCAACTGTAATAGTATTATAAAAGTGTTTGTTAATTTAATTTTTATAGGTTTATTTTTTAAAAATAAATAAGTATAACATGCATGTTGTATGGTTTCTCTTGCTCCTTGGTGAAGTTTTCACTTTACTAAATAACAACTAAATCGTTATGGTTACCAACCTTGTTTTTTTTTGCGAAACGTGAAACTAGAAACCAACTGAGACACTATACGTATTCTCTCGTTGCAACGTTGGTGTTATATGATAACTCTGTCATATGCTGAATAGTCTTGCCAGTGTTGTCGCTTTAAGTGTTCCAATGCCCCTCATTTACTTTTCACCCTTCCGCTAAGTCTGTTTGATTCGCTGTTCTGATTCGTGAACACATGAGTGGATAGGAAGTTTCAACACATAATTTCTGTTTGCCTATAGTCAACTTTCACAGAGTAGTGGCATTTACTTAATAATTGTTTGTTTATCGAATATGCTGTTTTTTAAATTTTAAATCCCATATTTTTTGTAGTAAACAATTCGCAGGGTTGTTTAAAGCGAGTGCCTGGTAAAATTATTAATTATAATAAAAAAAAACACTTCATTCCATCAGTAGCATGTTCTTCTCAAAGAATGGTCAAATAAATATTCTAATATCAAAAGAAACAACAGCCAATTAAAAAACATGGATACATTTTATCGAGGAACTGTCTATTTCATAATTCACATACTTGATAGAGCGCGGACAAATACAGGAAACGATGTGTTTAAAGTGTGTTTTGGTCTTCGACGATAATTTGTACCTCGTCGACTTGTGTTCCGAATTTGCAGTGTTGGGCTAGTGTTAAGTGGTGGTCGTTGCGTTACACTTATTGGTTATGCTTTTGTAGTAGAATACCAATGCAACTCTGGCTTCATAAACCAGATCCACATCAAGCGAAAGCGAAAGAAAAATAAACGACAGATGAGAATTAGTCAATCGTAATTTCCCTCGGCTACACAATCACAGAGTTTATTCTAAAAAGTCACACAACACAAATACAAAATTAAAACAAATCGATATGTGTTACTATCGTTCAGATTTTAGGATATCCTTCCATCATCATTTTCTGTCAACGAACCCCGTATCATTTAGATGTATATATCGGAATTTTAATGATGGCTATATCTCTAGGTCCAACTTAACATTTTTCTTATATTAGAATTTTATCATAAGTTGAAGTTCTGTCGGTTGTATTTGTTATTTTCCTCACTTATAAATAAGTACTATTGAATTCAGAAACGCTACTCTTATTTCGTTTCTGTAAAGCGGATTGTTTATGTTAATAAATGTAATGATAGTATTTATATATTTTTTTTGTTTTCACATACAGACATCACATTTCTAGAACAAGTACTGTATGTCCTAGCAACAAAATTATGTTTAGAACTTGACAGTTAACCCTTTAATAGAAAGTCGATACTTAAATATGAAATTATAACTCACATGATGAAAAATGAGATTAAATATATATATATATATATATATATATGTAATTGTATATACATACATATATATATATATATATATATATATATATATATATATATATATGTATATATATACAATTACAGTATTAGAATAAAATATTTAATATATCTTAGGATCGAATATTTTTTTGTGCATACAACATCATATACAGAGAAGACGGACGTTTAATATGGAACTAATTAAAATTTATCTCGGTTTGGCATTACTCTTTCCTTTTCTGTTTTATCATTACTTACTTTTCCTTGCTGGAATAGCAACATTCAAAAAGGGAACGGCGGGAATGTACTTACACTGTCAGGTAAGTCTTACTAAAATCTAAATGAAAATATTTGAATTTCGATCTATGCATGAAGCAGCGTATACCCAGAAATGCACAACTGTGTATGAGCCGGTCACATGATCAACATGTCTATATAAACAGCGTCGAGCTTAACAGAGATGCCTCGACTGACGAATTATTTCGCTAATATGTTAGTATCCATCATATCTATCATATAGTCTTTACAGCCAGCTGAGCCGCTTAAACCAAATAGACAATTACTACACGAATTGTATACCAGCAATGTAAGAATGTATATCGTTGTTCCATAAATCACTGTCGAATTAACGTCTAACACAACTTACAATAAAACAACTGGAAATCGGAGGAATGTGTACCTGCAATCCGTATGTGCCGGCGATCAAGCCACATGTCGATAAACTAACAATATTTTTACAGAACTTGAACAACTTACCCGTCCTGAACATTATAGTTGTGATGATGATACAAAATAATATTTTTGAAAAAAAATTCATCTTAAAGTTATAATCCTTAAACTTTTCTATTATTCGACTTTTTCGAAACCAAAGTAATAACTTCAAATATCTGCATCATCCCTGTAATGAATGGAATTAACTCAATAAAAATACTGATCTATATTACAAAGATGCTAACTTTATTTTATATATCCATTATATTCTTTTTGAATCTATTTTTTAAATTTTACTTACAAACTTGGAACATATTAATGATGCTATGACTTTTGTTTACCCTAAGAAAACTGCACTGTTTACATGTCAAAGTTATCTCATATTTGGAAGAGTAGAATACATAAATACATATAAGTGTTGGATGCTGCGCGACTTTACGTATTCTAGTACTTCATCAACGTTTCCTCTTCTTGGTAATTGATTCCCCTTTTAGCCGACACGAGGTGTCAACTTACAATAAACGCAGTTGGGGCTTTTGTTTGTACTTTGCTTGTCGACAAAGCGTCGATACTTTATTCTGATGCACTTTGTTTTTCCTGTGTTTTTTCTTTTGTTTTTTTTGTCCCCGATGTTTACTTGAACATGCTAATTTTTGTGTCACTTTCTAGTAGTCTACTGCACGAATACGTTTCTGAAAATTTCGATTTTTCACAAATCTGTAGTGGTGTATATTGAAGGGGTAAGAGGCACATTATTTGAGGTCTGGCGTTTATATGAGTCGCTTGCATTCTTTCTGGTTTGATCTGGTACATAGTGGAGAAAGCTCGTGGGCGCTATACAGGTCAGCGCTATAGTCTGAAAGGCACATTTAAATAAAATTAACACTATTGTTCACACTGAAATTTCTCTGATACAGAAGAAACATGACCTATTTAGAAGCATGATGCAATGTTAATGTAGCGTTTACCATCAACGCAATTAGTCCTGCTAACATCTCAACCATTGCTCTTAAGAAACTGCTGCTCAAAATCGGTCTAATAATTACAAAGATATTCAACCGTTGCATAAATGAGAAATGCTTTTGATGTCCTTGTCGACGTGGCCAATATTTGAAAATACCCACGAGTAGCATCCTTCACCTCAGTACAAACCGATCAATCTCCTTTATGAATTTAGTAAGTTGTTTGAATTTGTGAAAAATAAGATAGTTGGCAATTTTCGTAGCTAACACAATATACTTAGTAACAATCAATATGGAATTTGTACTGCAAGATAAAATGCTAACCTCCTAACTGTCGTATCGGGTATGGCCAGTTTATATATAGATTCGAGCTTTGTTTATAGAGTAATACACCACAATATATCAAATACATTTGATAATGTATGGCACAAACTTGCTAGCTATGAAATATGTGACAACATCTTCTCAACTATCGGATTCTCTTTATCCTATAGGTCTATAAACGTCGATGATGATAGGCAGGATTATGATGTACATCTTATTAAGGCCGACCTTTCTCAACTCGTTCATTGATTTTCATTAATGATCATATTCTGACACCATTTGTTGACATGCATGAAGAAGACAAAACTGTAGTTCGAAGAGAATTGGTAATCAATATTATCATTATTCTCTCTCCACTGATCTGGAGAATTTTGTGCGATAAGTAAGAAGTAGATTCTTACATTCAACACTTCTAAGACCAATTTTTCCTTTCACTACCACCGCTCACGCACATATTTTACCCCAGTTGAAACTGGTCTGAAATTGAAAAAGTGTATCTAATCCGTTGCTAAAGTTGCTGGAAAGATGATTGAATGAGTCTACAATTTGAAAATGTATCTGACACGTAAATCAATCTTCTAAAAAGATATGAGTCATGGATTTTCTAAGATCGTGTGCTGATGCAACATCTGGAGTGGTTCCGCTCAGAAAACTCTAGCTTCCATTTGCAAAAATTTAAATCGACTTCGCAATATACTGGAATTATTTCTTTTATTTTCACCAGTCCCTTTCTCACAGAAGAGACGTTTTATATTTATCTCGGCTCTATCGTTATTTCCATGAAAGGTGGTCGACTATGCTTCAGTTTTATTATCACCACAGCAAATAACCCCCTTCTTTATTCTGTGTGCCTAACATCAAACACAATTTCTATGAACAGAAGTATTTTCTAAGAATTTACCATCTGTTGAACAGGTGTCTACAAGAGTGCTTACCTGAGACAAACAACATAAACCTTTTTAAACCTAACCCCAATAAACACTTGTCATAACCCGCCCTTATATGTCAGTAGCCTTATCTGTTGGTGTCACGTAGCCTTGATAAATGATGACGTAAATTCTAATGACTGTCGGTCAAGTGTGAAGTAAATAAAGATCGCGGCCACTACAGCAATATATAAACATGAGGCCATGATTGCAGACGACAGACTATAGCTGATTTTCAGGAGACATGTTGTTCGTCGTACGGGCGAGTAAAATACATTTAAATGGCACTTGTTTTCAAATATCCTCAATCTCCGGAATTATTATTCACTGAAAACCGATTTAAACAGGAGTATATATAGATATTCACATGATAGACTTACTAGGGATAACAGTTACAATATTTTCTGTGTCTTGTATCGATTGACAAATGTAAACATAAAATTGAAAATTCTATTATTCTAAGGAAAGCCTACACTCGTTAGTTCCCTCCTAAAATCAGTTGTGATTTCTTGTTGTTTATATGTAAAATAAAAGTAATAAATAACTCATAGGTTACTGCTTTTAGTATTGCCCACCAAATCTAGCAGCAATTAAGATTTTAATTCATACATCAAACATATAAAAAAAGGCTGCCGGAAAATATATAAACGCTTAAAATTAGATGTGGGTGTGGTAGACAATGGGATTTGCGTATATATTACATTTATTGGCTTACACCATTAATTATTGTATGTTGCTTGGAATACGAACATTTACTAAATATAAAAATGGTCTCATTAAAGAAGGGGGCATGTGGCTACGTAATTCTAAGCTCAGGGTATAATTGTGGTTGACATATATTAAGGAAAACATAGTTAAATAATATAAATAAATAAACGAGCATATATTGTTCACACAGGAAAAGAATTGAGTTACTTTTACACACTTAACTTCGACTAACCGTAGGTAAATTAGGCACAATCTTGAATATATTGGTTCTTATTCTGTATAAATCAAACGTTTACCTTTGTAGGAAAGATTAGACTTTCTCTAAAACATCCGAAATGTTGTTCAACGGACATCTATTCAAAAATGTACAACATATTCGTTACTGACCCTGACGAATAATTAAACAAGCCCAGTTCAAATCGATTAATTCGTTAAAATGCATATTCAATTTAATACGAAGTAACCACAGGTACTACTCCACGTAAAATAGTTAAAACATGAAGAAAAACACTTTTTTAGATGATTAGTTTTTGTATGAGCGTGTTATGGAAAATAATTTACGTATGTTTAATTTGTTAATTTTATTTATTTGTTTTTTATATCATTTTTTGTATGGGAGATAACATATGTCTGGTAGAAATAGTATCCAGCTGATTAAGCAGAAACACTTTTATGGTTGCCAAGAGAACGTCTCGCTGTTTGACGTAGGTACACCTGAAAACACAGCAGAAGAAATAAATATGTTCTCAAAATAAACAATACATGACAAGCATTCACATCACGTAGATGAGGAGGCTACATTGAGTACGTACGGAGAATCCCGGAATGCTACAGTTGAAGAAACGTGAGCGTCTCAACTATATAAGGCTGGCTAGTGAATTCGAGGGATCAACTTTCGTCACTTCTCTTTTATCTTCCACACTTCAGGACTCTCACTCACTAACTCGTTCGCCGCAACTGAACAATAAAAATGTACAATAATATTTCTGTACAGAATATGCCGTCTTCATTCTCTTAAACACAACACTAATATACAACACTCAGTTCTAAAAGAATCTAGATTAGAAAGGGAAGATTATATACGAAGCTTTAAATGAGTGTGAGTCAACTGAACTATGTAAATAGCTGTACAACTATTAAAGTATTTTAACGGGTCAATCTAAACATATAAAGTTAAAGACGGGAAATACGTATGCAAACACCATTTACATTTAACGACAGAAGTGACGTTTATAAAACCATTATAAAAGAATGAACGAAAATTGAAAATTGAAAAGTCAAAACTCATTAGTCTATTTAAATAGTTTGTAACGTTGAACGTGTTTGATAGACATCGAATACAAAAGAACATGTTATTTTCAACATGAAAACTATTTAAGCATTCTGCTTTTTTTTACTGTTTCGTTTTTTACTTTATTTAAATTTTTTTCTTGTAGCTATATTTATAGCTTCTCTTGTTGTACATCACACTTATTGTTGAGTATATTTACTATGAGGGTCAATTACAGAACACTTCATATACGTGCATAACTACATAGAATAAATATTGCCGTTGTTTCATGTCTATTTAAAATGTTCTAGATCTAAACATTTAATATTGTTTTCTTTTTTTTTCTTTCTTCTTTTAGGTAAGTATATTCTGAAAATGAAAATCGCTTGTACCAGTGGAGGGTAAGAAGGTCGATTTTATTTTGTTTGTAAATTTGTTTTTGTAAAACTTAATATATTCAGTGCAAAGCCCTCTTTGAAATTCTGTCAGTAATTGAGTTCGGCAGAATGTTTCGAACCGGGCAAATATGACTTGCTCGTTCCATTGTTCAGTCTGTCGATTCAAATGGTTTCGTTCTTTTATTACTATTCTGGAACATACATGCGTTTACGCCCGCATACTTGCAAACTCTACGTTATTCTTCTGCCAGACATCTGTTACATATTGTGTTTAAAAGCAAGTACTTGTATTTCTGAATTCCATTGAGGTAATGTACTCCGGTGGCTAATTAAATCAAAAACTGTATTGTTTCACATTTACATCAAGGAAGAGGTTAACCCCGTGACATCTATATTGTAACTGGAATACTAGGGTGCAAATTCAAATTGAAAACAATACCTTAGAAAGGTGTAAAGAAAATGATCAACGATATTATGATTTAAAAAATATTTATTCAAATATCAAATGAAATCTATTCTCTCTCTCCGTCTCTTTCTCTCTTTATATATTATCTCACGCATTATAATTATATTATCTCTCTCATTATATATATATATATAATGAGGGAGATAATATATAAATATATTATCTCTCTCATTATATATATATATATATATATATATATATATATATATATATATATATATATAAGATCAAGTTCAAATATGTTAATAAAATGCACACAAACCTGATCTTTTCTAAAGTGCTAAATACCAAGTAGATAATTTATAAAATTACATAAACAATCTTACGTCAATAAACAAACGTTTATATGCAACACCACTTCAAAGACTGAATGAAAATAAAAAGTGACAATGTAGACTCTAGCATGTGAAAAATAACCAGCAGAAAACCGATGCTAAGAAAAACAAAGAATAAAAAAGGGAAAATTCAAATCACAACTAAGTTAGTGTTGGTCAAATATAAGTCACGGTCCGTTGTCTCTCCAAATTTGCACTCATAAACATCCGATGGACGTTCGTTTCTCTACACGAGCTACTAACGTTTTGACGCATCTTAGACCGAGCATGCATTATACACGAGCCTATAAAAGATTTAGGACTTGAGGTAGAAATCACAGCGGAAATCAAGATCACAAACTTTCTAGATTAAACGTTTAACCGCAACGATAGTAATTATAATCCTTACATGGAAATTTACTACGACCCAGTATATATTAGCCCCAAATCGAACTATCCACATACGTAATTAAACATATCCCTAATATCGATTAGCCACAGGGTTAGTAACAACACATATAATGAGGAACATTTTCAATACTAATATGAATACATATAACAGCACATTAAGAAATATCGTTTATACTAATAACAACATTTAATACCAAGACAGAGGGAATAAGAGCCAAAGAAAGAGGAATACAACCTAGGAACATAATCTCATATACGCACATATTTAATTTACAAGTACCATCTAACATTGGGCATTTGTTTCGTAAACTATTAAATCGATACTTCCTAATAAATCACTTACTTGATAACATATTCATTAAAACACGATTAAACTTAGTGATAGGTATACAAATAAGTTGGAAAATAATAAAGAGTCATGATAACCATATATCAAAAAGCGAGGATAACAACTTACGAAATAATAATAACAACGTAGGTGTAGAGATAAGAGTGATCTCCCGTTACAAGAAAAGTGGTTCACCAAAATCATAGATTATTAAGCAACTGTATTTCTTTAAGACAAAGTACACTAACCACACATGTTCGTTTAATAACCCAGATAATAAGAAAATAGAAACTTCACTATGCAAGAAATTAAATCCATAAAAGATAAAAATATATATCATGTGGTGAAATGGAGCATTTAAGAAAGTCCTCGACACCCACACTACAACACCCTACCTGTTTTATCTGTCTTAGTAAAAAGTTGACCAGAGGTATGTTTCCTTATAAGAATTGCTTACACACTCAACAAGAAGAGATAGATTTTAACTGTAGACATTACAAACGGATAACTCGGAATAGGTTGCTGTAAAATCAAGAAAAGTTAACATAAATAACTTTATAGCACAAAAATTAATAGTCTCCCAAATGTGTATTATTTATCACAAGGGGTACAATCTAAGTAAACTAATAATATAAGGAGATATAAGTTAAATTACAAGATTAAAAATGAATAATACAATTTGGATTATGTATAACCATTCAAATGTTTTTTTTTAAATAAGGCGCAAACTTTAAGAAAAATAGGTTATAATGTTACCAGTATAGATCGACCAAGAGTTGCCGTTCTTTTTGCTGCTACAATAATAATAATAATAATAAGAAGAAGAAGAAGAAGAAGAAGAAGAAGAAGAAAAATGATGGTGGTTTTAGTGATAATAGTAATAACAGTAGTAATAAAAATAAAAAGTAATGAAAATAGTAATAATAAGAATATTAAAACTAATGATAGTATTTACAGTGAAAACAGTAGTCATAACTATTACAATAATAGTAATTATAATAATAGTGATCGTAAAAATAATAGTAATAATAATTATAGTAATGATAATAGTAATAATAACATTGATAGTAATACAGATAATAATATTTGTAATACCTATAAAATAATAACCGTAATAATGATAATAAAACTAATGATGAAAATAATTAAATAAATAACTGTAATAATAATATTAATAGTAAGCGTAGCAGGAATAACAATAAAAATAACAATAACAGGCTAATGATGAAGGAAATAGTAGTAATAATAATGCTAACAATAATAATAATTACAATAATAGTAATAATAATAATATACATAGCTATAGTAATCATAATAATAATAATAATAAGAGTGGAAGTAATAATAATTCTAGACTGCATAGTTATAATAATAATTAATAACAGTAATAATACATACTACATTTGTTTTCCTGTGGCACTTACACGTATTGAGAATATTTCAATACTAAACCGCAAATTACTGGTCCGTTACGTGCTAGCACCTAGATAACAACTGGACGTAACTGATTTCAAAGAATTCTTATGATTTAAGTATATTTTTATTTAATGTATATTTAATTCGTACAAGCAAGATCATCTGATGACGACCTTAAACGTCGTGGGTTTAAGTTCTATTTAAATGTTTAGATTAAGTATAGATTAAGTGTACAGTATAATTATAAATATTAGCTAGCGTTTATTCATAGAAATATATATATATTTTTATATATATATATATATATATATATATCTTTCATTTTATTTATCTTTTGAAGGTCTATGATGCGTGAAAATTATATTCGTCCGAGTAGAGAACGAGGCGGCCGTTGAGGGTGACCTATACTTGACCAGCACGAACTTTGGCCAGATTTAGATATTCACTTTTTTTCATCCTCTCTTTGTTTATCATCAGGTTTTCAGCTGACGATTTTTCCAATGCAAGGTTCTCAATTTTCACTTTTTATTTTAATTCATTCTTTGAAAAGATGTTGTATCATCAAAACCTTGGTTGATCATCGTCAGCCTGTTATATTGTTTATGTACTCTTACATATATACATATATATATATATATATATATATATATATATATATATATATATATATATATATATATATATATATATATATATATATATATAGTCTAAAGAAGCTTTGAGTCATTAAAAAGAAAAAAAAATGTAAAATGCAGTTTAAATTCCCAGACAAACTAACTAAATCCAAGATATTGCAGACTTAACATTCGTTGGAAAATTAATAAATGAAAAAATATAAGTAAAAAAAAAAAGGGGGGGGTTAATTAACTAAGAGTGAAACAAAAACAGGAGACCTTAAGCGTCTAATATTAACACGGGGATCATCAGCTGTTTACCATGTAACTGTTTCGGAGATTTAAAAACAGGACAGTTATAATATTCATGGCTCTCCAATTGTACTGATTATACGACCATTTCCCCCATAATCAAGTGTCGAAATAATTCAGCTTAAAATATCACTAATATATACATAAATCAATAATAATAATGATAAAATAATAATAATATATTACCTTTAAGACTACCGTATGATATAGTAATTTGCATATCAAATAACATTAATTATAACAATAATAAAAAAATTAAAACTATAATAATAATACTATCTAAACACTATATCCAAGAACCATTCTGCAATATGGTAGCTAGCAATAACATTATATAGGAATTAAAGTTGCATTAAAAAATAAATAAAAAATAAAGCTTAAGTACCTTAGGTACTAGAAAAGTAATTAGATAATATGAAGGAAACCTAGCCATACAGATCTAAATACCCAATATATAGTCTAAAGAAGCTGTGAGTCATTAAAAAAATGTCAAATGCAGTTTAAATTCCCAGACAAACTAACTAAATCCAAGATATTGCAGACTTAACATTCGTTGGAAATTAATACATGAAAAAATATAAGTACAAAAAAAAAAAGAAAAAAAAAGAAAAGAAGAAACAAATGAGGGTTAATTATCTAAGAGTGAAACAAAAACATATATATATATACATATATATATGTATATATATATATATGTATATATATATATACACTAAATGTACAAAAGCAAGGAAATTCCCTAATGTGTACACTTTTATTGTCATTAATTTAGAATATGACTACATATCAACCAAATCATTTCATTATCACATCACTACAGTATAACTCTCTATGGATGAGTGGATGAAGTGTGTGAGCTGCGCTGAAGAAAAATGCCTACCAGTAAAATACATAGCCCTGTTGTGCTCGCATACCCTTAATGACAATGAAAGTGTAACAATTCTGGAATTTCCTTGCTTTTGTACGTTTAGTATATATGAATTTCATCTTAACCCTATTAAGGGCATATTATTTCAGTATACTGGCATTTATCATGGAATGTCACTACTTTTGTAAAGGCCATGCCTCAATATAATGGTTCTTTTAAAGCATTTTTGGAATTTTCTGGAAAACAAAGGTATATGGTAAACTGAAATTAAAATGCCATCAACTAGACACTATAACCTCTATCTCTGCCAAAAATCAGCTGAATCCATCAAATAGTTGATGAGATATAGGGTGGCACATACGTAAGTACGTACACACGGATAACACAAAATCATGCCTGACCTTTCTGGATCTCTGGGTTGCCTTGACTAATGATGCTGAAATTCTACATACTTATTGAACCTATAAAAAAAAATTGTGCTAAGTTTTAAATAATTTGGTTTATTGGTTTTTGAGTTATGAATGATCAAAGATATGAGATTTCTAGCATAGGGCGTTTTTGAAGTCTATTAAATGATAGAGCGCTCTCGCGCCTCCCTATATATATATATATATATATATATATATATATATATATATATATATATATATATATATAACTTCTTTTGTAAGATGATAGAAACTGTCCCAGCAGAGTGTCTTATTAATTGAGAAAATAACATTAGTAGCGTAATATGTATTTATTCCTAGGACAAAAGAAGCTGAAGATAGATGGAAGGTAAACGCTTTCTTAGCTTGACACTAATGGAACTAATATTGTTCTGATATTTTGCACCACGAATATATATATATATATATATATATATATATATACATATATATATACAATAAGAGAAAATATAGGGAAAACAAGGATCAATAATATAATAGCATGTAAAATACATAAAAGTGAAACGTTGCATTGCTTTTAAACGTGTACACTTGACATCGTATAATCTTCGAATAAAAGCATTCAAAACATGTTAGATTCATAGTGATTCGCTTTCAAAAACTTTCGTGATCGAACATCGATATGCTCTAGAAAGCATTATCATTCTGTGTGTTTCTCTCATATTCTTTTTAAGCTTTGATAGTACTTTAAGATTAAGTCATCCATAATGGCAATAGCTTAAAACAAAAACAGAAATATCTCTGTAATGCAGTCGTTATTTTGTTTTTTGCCAAAATCACTTGTTTGTTTAGAGACATTTTTTCTATTAATATTGCTCGTTCATAAACTCTTCTGGAGATATCATTTCACTTAATTCATGTTTGACAATTTTGTGATTGAAATTCGATATTTTTTTATATTTCCTCCTTTGTCAAACAAAACTATTGTTCATTTAAGCATGGCTTAATTCAAAGAATGATATCCAATAGAGCTTAACGATATTTACGGACCGATACTTCATTATTGTCTGTAATTTCTGATGAGTGCCCAAACTCTAATTACATTAAACATGGCACAATGCAAAGATATTTGCCATTGTTAATCTGAATTGAGTCATTATATCTTTTTTAGAAAATATTACTTTCAATTATGTTTCATTATGATGCTTAATGAGTGTTTCTAAATTGGCTGCCTCTTATCTAGTTGTTCTTCGTATATCGACCGATGTGTCGGCTCAATTCTGTAGGGCTTTATACAAAACTACTGATACCCAGTCGGCGTAGACGTTGAGTTTTTTTCACATTAACATTTCGCCGTTTTAACACTGCAATGTTTAGCTGATCATTATGTTTTTCTTTTTAACAATATGCCTCAAATGTAACTAATACATGTGTGTGTTAACCATTAAATTATTAATTGACACAAGTATAACAAATTTTACTAATACAGGGTGGGCCAAAATAAGGGTCATATCTTTAAATTTGAATAACTTGAATTTGAATAACTTCCACAAAATAAAAGTTAAACTCACCAAACTTTATGTGTGTGTAGACTGACCCTTCCGAGATTTTTTGAAATAAACAAAACAAATTTTAGCCGAAAAACACTTCTTAAAACTTATAAAAACTAAAGTATTGTTTTTTACACTGTTTTGAGTTTTTTAAGCAAAAATAATGTTTTCTAAATGAGGGTACGTTCCTTAGGGCTAATACGGCTCATGCTTGCTTCGGAAGGGGTCCTTTACTTATTCTAAAAAAAAAAAAATCAATAAATAAAAAAGTTATGAATTTTTAAAAATAGGACCCTTATTTTTGCCCACCCTATATTATGTTCTTTTGATTCATATCTATAAAAGTATTGGATTTAAAAAGCTTTCAAAAGTCGTAAACTATAATATGAGGCGTTGCTAAACAGTGTATCCAGAAGTTTTATAACAGATATTCTATAATAACTATCGATTTGTTTTTTTCTTAAAACAAATAGACTAATCAGTTGCATGTTATCATTTTAAAACGACAAATAACTTTTTTGTTGACACTTTGAATACGTCCGCATTTTGTTTCATGTTATTTTCTTTAATATGCGACACAATGATAGTTTCTCTTTCTTTGGCATCCTCTTTCTGTCATGTAATTCTTTCACAGTTTAGCATACTACATATAACACTCATTTATTCATTAATACATAATATTTATATTTTTGCCTGACAAATTGCGCAATTTCCTGTTTGTTTTGACCAGTATTAGACATGCCCATCACACTGACACACGTCTAAATATTTCAGTCACCTACTATGCTTTTATTTTGTCAAACCAGTAATCGACAGGGACTTTATCCGAACATACGTATCTATTATCTGTTTTCTCAATATGTTATTTTAATACCAGACATTTTTCGATCGAGAACCATACATTTGTAGTAACTTTAATTCATACAATTGGGCCGAAATATGTGTAGTATGCCAACGGTCATATACTACAAATCAACCTTTCTAAAATAGTTTTTGGTAAAATAAAATGCTCATGATCAAAATCGGATAATAACAGTTAGTGATAAATAGATAGCATAGTTACGTAGATGTGAGAAATATTACACAAACACATGTAAATAAAATGTTTCCATACAATTTATAAATATAGAGTGGGGACATACTTAATAAATGATGTGTCATTCTTTAATACGTTTCTAATAACGTGTCTTAGTTTTGAAGCATATAAAGCCTTAAAAATACGAAGTTGAAAAAATCATATACTTTTCTTGCATTAGCTCAAACACGGTCAGAATGTTTGAAAGCAGCCGACAATTCTAATAAAGTAGATGTTGACATTCCGTAGTGGAAATGAAAGCCTTACAGTTTAGAAATGTCAATGACAGCTATTTACACTTTCCAAGGAATCGTTTTATAACACTCACGTGAAAATGTCACGAACACGTTTAGGTCATTTACTGTCAGTATTTTAACGGCGTTCGAATATCCGAAGAGAATCTGCTTATATTTTTTTTAAATATAAATCTCATATAACCCTCGAATATTTTGCCTTAGCGGTTATTCTTACAACGTCTCGGTCGATGTTACCTCCTAGCTTCTTTAAGAGGAGCTAGTCGGACTCGGAAATCTATACCAAATTTTAAACGGAACAATTTATTTTATCCACGGGAATAGATTGTTGGTGTTCCATCAGCTATTACAGGGTAGACATCAGAAGTAATATGTCAGTTAGTCGTGTGTCGGGTAAAATGTGCTAAGTAATTATCAGTTCTAAAGCATAGGTTTCTGGGGGTGTAAGATTAAACCCTCAGTATGGGCGTCACGAATACAATGATAAATTACTTAAAATTACCACTTCCCGATAGAACGATAGCAAGCTTCTTTGGTAGATAAAATAGAGGGTTTGATTCGAAATGCGATACATATTCCCTGGTTCGAGCAGTCGTATCTGAATTTCGTCGAAGCTGACATTTTCCGAAACGTAGTGAGACTTACATCCAAAATTAGAATAGTCGCCTGAATATCCCAAATGATACGAATTATCAATCCTTATCTAAAAAAATCCCGAAACAATCGTCGAAAATGTGTTCAGTTCTTTTCTAACGATTGCGTACTAATATTCCGTTGGTTAGTGAACAAATATCGAACACAAGTCGACATTACCGTCAATATTTGTAGCACATTAATACAAAATGTTGTTACGAGTGATAGAAACAATATTCTATTAAAATGGTATTTCTCATTGTGTGATTATTCACACACGGAAACATGTGATTGGTTGACAACAAAATAAAAGCAGATTTCACATTACTTAGGCAAAAGTTTGACAATGTCAATACCTGAGTTAGAATCGGACGTTAGTCAAAACGATGTTTTACTGTTTTTTCATGAATTTTTAAAATATGCATGAAATATACATGACAAAAACTTCATATAAATATTTGTTAATACAAAGTGACGTATATTTTTATAATCTGCATTAGTTCAAGGCGAATTAGATTCGCTTAAACACATAAGGTCTGATGTTTTTTGTGAATAAAAACAATACGTAAATAAATTTATCGTCATTTGTTACTCTCTCATCAAATAATAATTAGCGTATTTTTCCACAAAATGTCACAAACATTGGTTTTTTCGTGTTACCTATGAAGCGGATGTAGCAAAGTAAAGATTAAAATTAGCATACTCGGATGTCGTACAAATATCCTCCCAAAGACTTGATATAAACTACTAATGTATAACTAAATGAAAGCCACAAGCGCACATCTGTTTAAGTAAAACGCAAAGTATACAATTCGTCAAAATTTTTACTGTTGCTGTTTAACATACATGAAACTATGCTATAAATGTTGGGAGGACTGTACGATTAAAAACTGGCGAGAAATATAATCGGAGTTCTGCCAGGAACTCGGTGAAATCAAACTTGTAAAAAAAGATTTTCTTAGATCCTCCTAAAAATACATTATTGACCGGAGATGCAAAAATTGTAACAATCTAATTATCGTTGTATTTTTCTGTTTACTTTTTATGAATAAATTGTTTTGTAAATTTAATTGTCTGGCTGTTTAAAACCTTTGTATGCATCACAAATGATCTTACAAACATTGATTTAAGGGGGAAAATTAATAAAATGACATTTTTGAAATGAGGAATCAATAATTGCTAATATGATTATATGGAGTGTTATGCGGTACATCTATAGAAGTGTAGGTTAAAGAGATATTATAAAATTGATTCTATTAGTGTGTGGTAAGTTACATCGGCGGTGAATGAACTACAGGGAGACAATAACTTATGCAAGGTCAAATTTTGTACAAAGTTACGTCTTTACTAAGGGAGATAAATACAAGATTATTTAAAGAATATTCGAGACAATCGAACTAAAAGTCAAAACCTTTCCATCATTTTTAATTTTGAAAATAGGTATAGGCACGTTCATATTTTATTTATACTTATGGCCCTGTGGCATTAAGATTAATCTAAGAATGAGGAAAATAATGGAAGTTAAAAAAATAATGCATAATTGTGTGGATGTTGACTCCGTACTGCATGTCCGATTGCAACGTAATAACAACTGCTAACGGCTGTCCTTGAGTTTGATTAAAGTTTAAACATCATATCCACCAAGGGGATATTCTAACTATGTCCAAGAGTGTCTACAACGGCTTAAGTTATGGATTTAGAAGTGTTCGCATTTTAAATGTAAGTAAATAATCAACTCATTAGTTACTGTACAAATATTTTTTTTCTTAATTTTTATAAGTCTGTGAAATATTACACGATTTGTCTGTGGAATACATTTTACTAAAAATGCAGATGAAAACTATTTTGATGACATGTAGTAACACATTGACTATATCAACTTAAAAATATATTTGCTGACAGGAACTACAGTGGTACTTTCAATTATACACATCAAGTATATATTGAGCACAAACACGAACAAATTAGTTTAATGTAAGGCATCCACAGACATATGTTTCGTAGTCTACGCATCATTAGTGTGATAATTCTATGAATATTTCCTCTTTTGGAGGATAATAGCTTAACCAATCCAGGGTGAATGTCGCATAGTATTGTGACTGAAACAGGGTGTGCATTGTATAAAGTATAGCAATTCGAGACAGGCGGTTAAAACAAAATCAAAATATATGAGTAAAAATGATAAGAAAATACTACTAAAATGTTATGTATGCATTTTTTATTTGTTATATTTATTTTAGATTTTAGATTTACTTATAACCATTGATTTATGTTTTCATTCGCTCTGTGTATATATGTTAAATGTTTGTGTCTGTATTCTCGCCGTATTTACCTGATTGTAGTATAGAGTTTCATGTTGTGTTCAGAAGTTGTCAAATGTCGGATATGTAAAAGCACAATTTTTTGCAAGATTTTGTACTCAGGATACAATTCTATCGGATATGCGAACTCAATTCATGACAAGCGAATTCGGAGATTTCCGCAAACAATTTTCAAGGAATCGTGGAACAGCTGCTCCAGTTCTCGAATGGCCAAGAAAAAACGGTTCGTATATATGTTTTAGTAAGCATTTATGAATTAGATAGCGGTAAAACACAAGATTGATTGCTACAATTTCTCAGAGTGTATGGAATCTAACTAGCTCAACTTATGTTTACAGAATATTAGATCAATATTAATGAACTCATGATTAAATAAACCAACACTTTTAACGAATATAATGGCGATAAAAAATGGCAATAAATAGCTAGAAAGATGGCGTTGTTTAGACAGGAATCTGGAAGATAATGCGTATCCTTAGAAAATGGCTAAAGGATTGCAAAAATATATTGCAACAATCATAAAATTGTAAACATCTAGAAATAAACGCCCCGGAGATAAGACAATTGATGCAGGATGTTTTTATATAAACTGTGTTTCTCGCTTTATTGCAAATCATAATGTTGTTAATCACTTCAATGATATACATCGCACAAGTTTGAAATGTTGCACACTGAAAGAGTGCTCCTAAGTAGGTAAGATACCAAATATGTATCTTAAAAAAATAATATTGGTTGTGTTTAAATGAAGTTTTACCACCGTTTCAAAATAAACTGTAAATATCGAAACAAATTCCGACATCGTCTCTAAGTCATATTCATTTACTGGAATTGGGGAGTGAATTTTTATTACATTTTTTAGAATTAATTTATGGATATTTAGTATGTAGTTGTTCATTTATTCACATGTCAGTTTACTTTGCAAATGCAATTTTAGAGGCATCCAACAAAACGACATCTGTGGTTAATCAAACTTAGTATTTAAATAGCAGGGCATTGCTTAACGAGCAGATTAAATAGATGCATATTGTGCTAGATACGTATAATAATTTCTATAAGACTCTCAATTCGTCGGTTTGTCTGATCTGATTGAGTTTGAAGTCGAACTTTGTTGGTCTGTCACGCTTAAGATTTGAATAACATTTATCTGGCTTAAGTAGGTCTAAAATAGCTTGTTCGTCAGAGTGTGACAGATAATTTTTAAATAATATTTTATTACAAAATGCGTAGTCGGAATTTACATATTTTTGCGTGTTACATCATAGCTATTGAGTTTTCATTAAACACTTATTTTATCTTGAATTTACGCAAGACAAGAAATGTAATCTTATTTCCGTCCGCAAAATAATAAAGTTATTTTTTAAGGAAATGAAAAACAGGTTTTCGGGGGTGAATCTCCGTGTGTGAGATTCTATTTAAGAATGCGATGTTTTGTGGGAGTGGGGCGTATAACGAAATAACTAAATATTTAGAGATAGGCGAAGTGAGCAGGAAAAATGGATGTTAAAAGAGATAAGAGAAAATACAAGAAGACTTCTAGTAAAGAATGAAAACAACGAGTCGAGGGGAGAAAGAGGAAAGGAAAGGGGAAATCAAGTAAGAAAAAAGAAGGGTTAATTAAAGAACGCTCCACAGAATAAAACATAGAAAGAGAAATAAAGAACGAGAAATAGAAAAAATAAAGAAAGTGAGAAAAAAGGAAGAATGAAATTCACCTAACTAGAAAGAATGAAAATTTAAAAGAATGTTGGAAATAAAGACAGTTAAAAAGAAACGGAAGGGACATGAAGACTATATACAAAGAACCGTAGAAAATAAGACAGTGGGGAAGATAGGAACAATAGAATGATACATAGAATTTGAAAGGAAGAAGAAATATAGTAGTAAGGTAAAGAGGGGCAATGGAAAAACGACAGAAAAAGAAAGAAAGACAGGAATTAATTTAAAAAATGAAAAGGGCAAATAAGTAAATTTAGACAGAAAACATAGACATACAGAGACAGAAAACATAAGAAAAGAAATAAATATGTAATGAAGAAAGTAAAAAAAAGAGAGTGAAAATAAAGAACGAAAGGAAAGATGAAATGAAGAAATACATACATACTGAACAAAATAAAGAAAACATGACAGTTAGAAAAAAGATAGAAAAGAGAAATGAAAAACAAATTCAGAAAAAATATGATAGAAGGCTGAAAAATGAAGTATAAAAAGAAAGAAAGGGAAAAGTTAACCGGGAAATTAAGAAATACAGAAGATAAAAAAATGTGCATACGTAATAAAATAAATAGACAATTAAAGATTGAAATAATCAAATTAAAAAGGATAGAAGAAAATAATAAAGTTAATATAAAAAATAGCAAAAATGTATAAATGAGGACAGAATGAACAAAAAAACTACTAAGTCAAACGAGAAGTGGACAATCAAGTAAAAGAATAACAATAATATGAGAATGGGAAGAACGCAAAAAAAACGAAAGTAAAATAAAGAATAAAATAAAACAGAGATCGTGGAATAGGAAACATATGTTTTTTTTAATGATGTCAAAAACTAAAAGTGAGAACAATGCATGCATAAATGAAAAAAAAACACAATGTACTTATTGAATGAAACAATCAAGAAACCAAAAAAGAAGACAAAGCACAGAACATCAGTATAATAATAGGAAAATATAAAGGAACAAGAAGTAAGAAAGAAAAAATAACAATGTAACGGATTAACTTTCGGCAATTAAGCTGGTTTTGACTATCGCGTCGTATTTGTAATGATTGTTCAAGAAGAAAAAGTCGGTAGGCGAGTTCAAAACGTGAGATGACTACAGGTGCATGCAGAAGTGAAGATAGGTATTTAGAAAATTACAACATATAGAGTGAAATACTGTTTGTGTCATGCTAAGGTCATATCCTGTCAGGAGCGAATTTGGGCCACAAATATAAAATATATGTGATAACACATCGACTGAGATTAGGATTGATCGTTTTACAGTCTATAAATACGATACGTCTTTTTGTGGCATACAATGTTTTATAACATAAAGGTGTGATAAGTTCTGGAAAAGTATTTTATTTCCTCTTTGCTTTCCTATATATGCGCTAGAAGTGGTCTCAAGTAGATTGTCAATTGTGATGTAAGCACATTTCTGATCGGCATTGTCAGGTTTTGACTGTGATAATTCTTACTGATATTCATATGTTCTTTTCAGTCGATTAGGATACTCTGAGTAATTGATTGCACAGCGTGTATCAAGGGGCAGTTTCCGCTGAGAGTAAGTATATATATATATATATATATATATATATATATATATATATATATATATATATATATATATATATATATATCTTCTCTTCGATTCGGTAATAGTTTCACATTTTATTTCCGAATTATTTCTTGAAGTTATATGATGGGTTGTTTAGAAATATATCAAATATTCTTTGCTTTTTTTTCTTTTCACATATTGCATGGTTTTATTTTTTATCTGTATATTTATGTTACACTCTAGTTATTATAATTTTAGTTGCAATTTGCAATTATGTGAATCCTTTGAAGTCTACTAGTTCCTACATTTTTTGCAAGCCTTACCAGAACTACCGTTTGATAGTTTTCATCAGACACTTTCATTTTTCCAATAGTTCATGTATGTAAAGATGAGTCGAATCCCCCTTTTAAGTCACTATTACATACATCGAGAAAAATAACGGTTTTTGTCTGTTTGCCTTCTTCAAATAATATGTATTGTCGACCAAATAAAAGACATTGCTTAAAAACCTAATTCTAATTATGAGTATTAGTGTGTTTTTTTTTCACTGGGAGAAA
This sequence comes from Sepiola atlantica, assembly GCA_963556195.1. Taxonomy (NCBI): domain Eukaryota; kingdom Metazoa; phylum Mollusca; class Cephalopoda; order Sepiida; family Sepiolidae; genus Sepiola; species Sepiola atlantica. The sequence continues at coordinate 129,173,817 of OY744520.1, read as the reverse complement.
AAGGTGTGTAGAACGTATTAAAAGTGTTGGGATGAATCGACTACCGTTACAAACGTCAGCCACTGCTATGCTAGCAACGGCCGAAAACAATGTCACGACAGAGTTCAATGCTGAATGCTAACAATGATGCTGATTACAACAAGCACACCTAGAATAGAATGAATAGAGTTATGAGGTTACAGTAAATAATTAAGTGGATAACGAATAAACAAAATAGAAATCGAAAAAGAGAGAAAGAATAAAGACATAATCAATAACTATATAAATAATGATACAACATCAAGAAACTAACAAAGTAACACACAACTTGTCTATTTCTTTTTGTATTGTGTTTCTTGAATAGAAAATACAGAGATAAAATAAAATAATGGAGTAGTAAAGTAAGATAAATAAATCAAATAATGAATGGAAAACGAATATAGACAAAGAAAGACAGTGATAAAAATAGGAAAATAAGTTCTCACTTTCTTGTTTTCTGTTGTTGTATATCAGTATAACCTTGTTGTGTTTTCTTTTTTGGTTATTTTAACTCCTCCTTTTCACCTGTCATAATGAGAGAAATGAGAACATGAATAACGAAACGCAGAACAACAATAAATTAAACGAAAATATCAGTATGACTATGAAAAGAACGGAATTACAGAAAAGTATCTATGAAATAAGTAAATACGAAATAAATAGACAACATAGAGAGAAATAGAAAATAGCACAAGATTTAGAAACACTATTAAAGACTAAAAGAAAAAAGAAAGAAAAATAATGATCAACTAAGAAAATAAGGAATAACATTGAAATATAAAAAAAAACTGGATTAGAAATTATTAATAGAAAATAACAAAATGTTTTAAAATACTGAAAGAATAAAAGATGCGGGAGAAACAAATCAATGAACGGGCGAAATGATGATAGAAATAAAGTACAAATACATAGAAAATACACCATTTACGAAGAAAGACTTACAATTATAGAGGAAAGTCTGTAACTGTGAAAGGAAAAAAAACATCACAGAAAGGAATTTCCTAGAAATAATCTTGGTGAAAAACAAAGTAAAATTGATGTGAAAAAAATTAAAGATACATGAAACAAATTATAACTGAAAAAAATCAAATGAAAAGGATTTTTCATTAGAAGGAGTAAAACAAACTTGCATTATTGTAAAGTGTCAAAATTGATAGAGATAGATGAGAAAAAATGAAAACAAACTAAATATAAAGTAGGGAATAAAAAAAACTTCATAACAAATATATATTTTTTAAAAGTAAAATATAGTAATTTATAACATTTACTCAAGAATACAAATGAATGAATAAAAATAAAAATATTAGAATCAAGAAAAAAGGACATTTCTGTTGTTTTATTAAATGAGATCAAATATGGAAATTGATTTTAAAA
>OY744520.1:129157425-129167425 GCA_963556195.1 Sepiola atlantica | reverse complement strand
GTAGATCATATATGTGTATGAACGAATGTTATAAACAGCGACTTGTAAACAAGTACCTGCACTTCCTTTTTTTCTGACGAACCACTGAATCGGTTACTATTTTACGTCCGAACAGAAGCTATGAAATATATATTTTAAAGAAAAAGAAAATAATTATAAACGATTTAAAACGGAATTATCGACAACATTTCGTAGACAACTATAATTCCGTTATATGTCCGTATATTTAATTCTTAGTATATTCAGATGATCTTTTATTTGTGGATGTCTATAAATAACGGAACATCGAGGAGTAATCATACAAAATGCATAATAAAGTGTAATGTGACATGGGAATGTAATTGTTGTTGTGATGTTAATTTTATCATCTTAGAAATTACGTAAGTACTTTTAATATTAAAAAGTTGTGAGAGTTTTGGGGAGTCTTGTTTTTGAAATTGTAAACCACTATTCGTGTATTCCATCAAACTAAAAACACCCGAAAAAGTAAACATTTTCTCAAGAAAGCTAGCTGAATTAAGATTTACAATCTAGTGTAGTATATAGACAACAGTACCAATAAACAATCTAAAATAATAATAGTGGTTTAGCAAAAAGTTAACTGATTAAGAACAGTTCCCTGATTTGCATCTGAATTAAAATGCCCTCTGTAAAAGATTGTGTTGAGAAAAGCAAGTTACCCTAGAGAAATTTAAAGTGAACAAAACGAACACATATTTTCTGGAAACACGCACAATGGCTAAAAAGGGTTAGCATAGAAAGTTTTAGTTCGCAATCTATAATTGTCAATGAAATAGGCGAAAATTGACTCCCTCTGGTCGCATATTTTTGTTAGTCTGAAAAGATTATGGAAATGTTAATGAACTACCAATACTGACCCCCCCCCCCAAAAAAAAAGGAGCCAATGACGGAGAATAGTATAGCATGACAACAAAATATATAGTACACAACTCGCATGCCCCCAAAAGAGAAGGTAATCCTGGGAGGATGGTTCCGTGTGAAACGAACATATATTATACTGCCCCCAAAGAGTAAGTAATGCCTGGAAGAAATATATCATAACAAATGTAATTATACTTCACTACTTCTTAAAATAATAAATAAAGCCTTGGAAGGTTTCTTCCCTTTATCCCCCTCCAAAAGTAGGTGATAATGCATGGGAGAATCATATCATGGTAACGGGACATATACTACACTATATCGAAATCCTGCTAAGATGGTGTCATAACAACAGAACATATACTACACTACTTCCTCCAAAATAAAGGATGTAATACCCTCATCAAAGGAGAGTTCGGTATCAAAGAAACAGAAACGATACTAACGGAGTGTAGTATATCATAAATATATACTACACTACGCCTTCCTAGTTTGTACCAGCTCGGTAAATATTCTCATTGCAACAAAACAGTCACTACATTACCCCTTCTCTCTAAAGAAATGTAAAACCTGGGAGAATTTCTTTCATCCCCCTTAAAACGAAGAAGGTAATTCCCTGGCAGAAGGTCTTATGACACCACTAAAAAGTATACAATCAGAGATTAAATCATCATTTAATTCATTATAAAAAAAACTATTTGTTCTGATTCCTAGGCTTTTTGGTGCAGTGTATGTTCTCCGCATCCCAGTAGCTACGAAGCCGTATTTCTAACGCACAACTATTTCGTATATACACGAACACTTGATAATGAAAATTACAGATGTATATTACAGAACATTAATTTATTAGAAATTGTGATAAAAATGAATATGCAGATTATCAATACTTGGAAGTATTTGTGAGTGTTTGCGGATTACTATGTATACGGTATAACAAACTATTATGTCGTGTCACCAATTACATAATAATAACCCGTTTTGATGTTTATATAGTTTGGATAGGAGGAAAAAAATTTCGCATTTATTCATGTATATATATATATATATATATATATATATATATATATATATAGGGTGGGGAAGCAACATTTCTTTTCGCAGTAGACTAAGTCAATTAATTCGAAGCCTAGCATATATTGATGCTATAATCATACCAAACACTATTATTTTCACCATTTCACAAACTTCTGCCCAAATAAGTAGTCAGGGAAGCAAACGTCCAAGAGTGTGCTATTTGATGAATGCATTCGTCACTTGAAAAGAGATGTGAAGAATAGTTTCAGTGTCCATAGTAAATGTTTATGGTGTTCAGAAAAGAATGTCTGAAAACAAAACAATTACTAGGACATTTTGAAGTGCAGGAATCAACTAACACGCATAACACTTTTATTAAACTCTCACATTCTAAATTCTAAAGGATCCAATGAAATCCATAAGAAATGTCAATTGAACTTGGGATAGACAACAAGACCATCTGAAATGCAATACAATATAATTCACATTTTACACAAAAAAAAACCTAAACGCTTGTAGACTACATGTATGAAGGAAAACATATCGGAAAGGTGCAATAATATTATTACGTCGTTCAAGAAAAATACCTTTATTGTAACGATATTTATCCCAAAATTGAGAGCTGAGGGTAAAATGACATTTAGAACTAAAAACCTTGCCCAAGTAATATTTTTTTAATATTGTAGTTTCCGATGGAAAGAAAGTGCCTATATAATTCTACAAAGCTGATGAAGATTCACTGTTAATCATTATTACAAGTCTCTGAGTTGTCAGGTATTACCATGGGTTAAAGAACACTACGCACATGGTCATTATGTAGGACATGTAGCACCACAGTATTGCCTACATAATTACCATTCTAGAAAAATACATGATTTCGCCAAATCCAACTTTAGCAATTTTTCTAATCATGTTCATAGCCTCGTTCTAGCCCAGATCTAGACCATATTGACTATCCTATTAAAAGGCGTTTCAAAATATGCTACCAAAATGACATCACGCAGCAATATCAACTCTTTGAAAAATTCTATTGTAGAAGAATGCGAGTAGTTGTCGCCTAAATATTTGCGGAACACTTGTGCAAGTTTCCAGAAGCGCGTGAAGGCAGTTATTTCGAAATAAAGACACATAGAAGAAAAATATTTCCTGAATGTACATTTTTTGTGGCAAATAAATTATCAGTACTTAAACCAGCTTATGCACTATCTTTCAATCTCCGCCTAAAAATATAGTAAAGTTTGCATCCACACCCTGTATATATATATATATATATATATATATATATATATATATACATATATATATATATATATACATATATATATACATATATATACACATATATATATATACACACACATATATATATATACATATATATACATATATATACACATATATATATATACACACATATATATATATATACATATATATATATATATACACACATATATATATATATATATATATATATATATATATATATATATATATATATATATATATATATATATATGTAAATTATAACTAAAAGGTACACTTTTAGAGAGTTGGAACTATTGTGAAATAAGGAAAGCTCAATATACTGGATAGAGCAAAAATGTGATAAGTCAATGGTTTATTTAATAATTGATGCTCACACATTCACATATGCACGCTTATTTGGATTTCGTTATTGGTGATACTCATACCCGTTTGAACTTATCATTTTTTTAAAAACTCTTTCAAATTTAGAACTTTGACAGTCCTATCCTGTCAACTTATCAATCATAATTTTTCCTCTGATGATAAGAGTTTAACCTTTGAAAAGCCTGGTTTAAAGAATGAAAGAGAAGAAAAATAAATATTTTTTTATTTACTAAACTGCTCCTTGTTTTGAATAACTGAAGATATCGATTTGCTTCCATTTGCAGGTCTGATCAATTTTCATTGACTTACCACACTATATATATATATATATATATATATATATATATATATATATATATATGTGTGTGTGTGTGTGTGTGTGTGTGTGCGTGTGTGTGTGCGTGTGCCTACTTATATTATACATCGCGTATATTTCGTGTTTCAGTATTTTCTTTAACAATTTTCAATATAAGTCGAGCTTAGCAGTAGTAGTAGTAGTAGTTGTAGTAGTAGAACTTGTAGTAGTAGTAGTAGTAGTAGTAGTAGTAGTAGTGGAATTAAATAGAATAATAGGAGGCGATTAACTTAGAAACGTTTATGTTTGATTCGCGAAGGAAATCGTGAAGCAAAATACATGTATTTACATCATATTTTGTTATAGTTAAGTCGTGTACACTCCACCCTACAGTCAATTAGACATTTTTATTTTCTAACTCTCATTTTTACCACAGTTCAAAACAACAACAACACGACATTATATCACAATGCGGAACAGACTAATCAGCATCATGTGTGTAAGCCATAGTGCATATTTGAATGTGTCAGCATCAATTATTAAATAAACCATTATAAGTTTTCTTTTATTCGATATTAATTAGTTCCGATTTCACACTTAATATTTTTGGTATGTGAATTCGAAGTATATATTTATTTGATTAATTAATTTCCGTTAACAAATAAGGTTCGTCAATTTGTTTGGTTTCGGAAAAAATAATAGAGCGACTGAAATGAATTACTTTTTTTTCGAAGATCGCCATGACATTTGAAAATGATAAAATGGCGGAACAGGCAAAAAAATACAGTAAAATTAAAAATGAATGATAGTCTCGTCTGTTAACATCGATCGGATTCTAAAGAACCAAATTATGTCGGTGCAGAACAAAAAACACACTCTTTTATACTATCGTTTTTTTAGAATCAAATAACGATAAAAATGTAGAATATTACGATGTTAAGCGTTCAATTCCTGCTGTGAGTTGTCTGATAGTCACTAACTTTTTGAAAACAAGTGCATTTCAAGCACACACAATTGTTTACTTTAATTTGAATGTATACTTAATGTTAAATTCTACTTAAAATATGTTAGTATTACGACCTGTCATTCTTTGTATTAGAACACAGCAGTACAAGATGTTCACTATTCCTTAATCATCGCTTATTGGAAAACTTAATTTTCATGGATCAGTTAATTTTGCAAAATACAGCATTTTTGGAATATAGTCACAATCCTCTCATGTTGAATCTCTTTAGCACCTAATTTGTTTAAAACAGTCGCTGCGTTTAAATGTCGTTTCTTGGCTAATCTCAACTAACCTAACAGTACATTATTTATTTACCTCCGGGTAAGAGTTAGCCACTAGTCAAGTGTAGGATTTCGATGCAAGTGGTTTTGTGGAATGAACTTGATAAAAACCGGCCACTACTAGGTATCTTTGACTTTTACATATTATTAACCGTTACTTAGCTCATAGTATCTTATTACTCGTGTGTGTATTTTATTCAGATGGTTTGCAAGAGCGTAGCGCCGATTTAAAAGATAGTGTCACTTTGTTATCTGTTATACGTATCACCCTACGACCATTTCTATCATTTATTTCATATGCATCTTCAGAAGTGCTGTTAATTATCTCCTAATATACCCTCTTAAAATGGGATTCATATTTGTATACGTCTTTGAGAGCACGCATTTGCCGAGTCAGATACACACTTCGTAGGCACCAGTTCAAATCATGTAAATTTTTTTTTTCTTCTCTTTAGGATTTTTTATATATTCTTTTCTTCGAAGTAAAAATAGACATTTACTTCCTAACGATATTAAAACACAAACATGCACGTCACTAATATATATATATATATATATATATATATATATATATATATATATAATAAAACGTCCGAAAGAGGGTTACTTAATTCAATATTCTACATATTATTAACTCTTTAGGAAGTGGAAAATACAAACAAAAACAACGCTGTTCTATAGCCAGTAAAAACAATAGCAAAAAGTTCAGTGTATATATATATATATATATATATATATATATATATATATATATATATATATATATATATATATATGATTAAATAATGCTCTATGTCGATAAGCTATTGATTAGACCGGCATATATGGCAGTTGTGTGTCATTCATCAACATGTGAAGTCTTGGTTATTTCGATCTCTTACTTAACTGGTTTTAAACACAACTTTTTGTTTCTTATCATCAATTTAACAACAATTTAATTTGCGTTTAGTTTGTTTAATGCACCTGTTACGCAACATGATATCGAGACACTCGTAGCTTATACTAATTTCTCATGAAGTTAAAAATATGACACCACCTTTAGTATTGATATGAATAGCAGTCGTATGGACACCGGAAATAATATAAAAACACTGAGAGATTATTGTGGATATAGGCGATACATGGCAACGTCACAGAAATTATTGAAGCCATATAAAATTTTTGTTATATTGATGAATTGTTATACACGTTTTCTAACGCAGCATGTAACGTGATCTAATTGAATCGTTTAATTTTCTAAACGGAAACTTAGACACCTTAATTTTAATATTAAAACAAAAATGAAAAAATTAGCTAACGCACATCAAGAAAGATTGAGATGTCTTAACTGGGAGACTAATTAAATACTGGAAAAAGTTGTATTAATCGTGAGGAAAATATGTAAGTTGCTGCCATCTCTACATGTCAATAGACATGGTTGGCATGTGTGTATACAGAAACATCAATAGAAGAAAATACGGAATCGACGAAGTTAGACAGTTTTCACAGTGATACACGACCAGGAAAGAGTCGAATTGACAGTATGAAATGGGATCTGAAAATGATTAGTTAAATCAAACAATACTCAATGTCGGTCACTCCAACTCTTATTCTCACTCTATCTCTCATCCTCTCTCTCTCTTTATCTCTATTTATGTCTCTCCATTCGTCACTGTGCTATAACAACGACTAAAATCACATAAAACAACAATTTGTGGTGAATGTTTTTTCTGTTTTGTGTAATTCAAAATAACAGCTACTGGAGAAGTTTGTATCTACTAACGGGAGATCGTCGTTTTTTACAGTCTAGTGTAAAGTACTCTTCGACATAACAGCTTCAGAAAATAAGTACTGAACGAGCAGGTTATATTCTTGAACATGAACATCGTATATTAAACAAGTTCACTGATAATGTCAGTGTAATATATCTAGTGTAAGTATTTTCGAAATATTAGTGAGCGAGTTTGTGTTCAATCTTAAAATTTAGGTAACATTTAAAAAAATTAATATTAATCACATTTCGATCCCTGCCCTGGTAAGTCATGCTGATGACGGCTCAAAGCCAGATCCAAGTGTCCATGTCTACATTTTGTGCAGGCAAATTTAAATTATAATTTAATTATATATATATCTGTATACAGACATGAATTTATAAATGAATTAATTAAAAAATCTCTCTCTCTATCTCTGTCTGTCTCCCTCTCTCTCGCTTTGGAGCCACAACTAGCTCAGTTGTCTAGATTTACTTTTACAAGACTTGCTGCAGATAGACACACGACACAACAAACTTGTCTCTCGCTGAATTGTATGTTACCATTATATCACCATGATTACCATGGAAAATATTGCCTTAAACTGTTAAAATAAGTTGTTTTTTGTAACATGTTCAATCTTATTTTACTGTAAAAAGTATTTACGTTGAGGGGGTAGAAACGCAGAAAGTCTGTTGAAACACATTCTGTGGAAGTACTTGTAAAGCATGCACAGTGATGCAACATTGCAGCGACGGGATAGGACCTTGAGCTTGGTAGACAGGACGAAACATATTATGTTAGATATTAGTTTATTTACCCAGTAGAAGCAGGAAAAACTAGTGGTTGGTGCACCAGCCAAGATGTCGCAACAATACTTCAGGCATAGGGGAATGGGGCGTTTTAGAGATATATCATGTTGGAAAGAAAGTAATGTCGTATTTTACTTCATAACTTTGCAGCCTCCTACGTTGTACACAGTTCTATATTTTTTTGTAAATTGGAATCTAAATATCTTTCTTTGCCTTGTAGATAAATTTATTAGTTCGAAAATATTAAGTTTAACGGTCTCAGCCGTCAGAAAATGGATATTAGTGTGGAGCATCTGTGGGATAACTGTTTTGAATGATCAAAAATGTCAATGGTGGTTTGCAAAGTTTTCTTCTGGAGACTTTAACCTGTCATATCGGCGACGTTCGCGAAGTCCAAAATCAACTGATTAAGACGCCATTAAAGACACTGTGGGGGGCGATCCCAAGTTAACCAGCAGATAATAATCTCAACAATGCAATACAACCCACCCCACAATTAGTTCATGCCTTGACAATTAAGAAAAGTTTCAATACTTGGACTCTGACTTGCTCACAGTTTGACAGACGATTAACGGAATCAAAGATTGACTGTTTGCACATTTTTGCTTTCCAGGAATCATCGGGAACCATTTTTGCAAAGATTTGTGACTGGAGATGAACAATGTTTTTTTACAAGAATACCCAACGCAAAAGACCATATTAGACCGAAACCAAAGGCCACAGCTTGTTCCAAAACAAGGACTACACCCAAATAAGGTTATGCTCTCTTTATGATTGGACATGAGAGGACTGATTCATTATGAGTTACTAAAGCCTAATCAAACAATCACAGCAGTAAAATATTGTTTGCAGCTGCATTATCGAAGCATTTTCTATAAAAAAAACGACCAGTATTACTCAATGCAAAGGGTGTAGTGCTTCAGCATGATAACGTGAAACCTCACACAGCAAAACTCAGAGAAAGGTAATGAGCTTCAATTGGGAGGTGTTGCTTTATCCGCCTTATTCACCTGACATCATTCCATTTGACTACCATTTTTTTATCTTTGCAGCATCACTAAAACAATAACATTTACGAAAACGACGACAAACTCAAAATTTGTTTTTTTCTAAAAAATCAGAAAAATGGTTTGCAGAGGGCATCAAGGAGCTCGTTGATCGTTGGACATAAGTCATAGAACATGAGGGGAATTATCGTAAAGATTAAAAATGCCTTAATGTGAATGTTTCAGATAAAATAAATGTGTTAGGCAAAAACGTCATTGATTTATTTCCAACCTGATAGTATATTGCTATGTGTGAAGAGTTTTCTAGACTTGAAGATCAAGCCCCCTTTCTTTGAAGCAGAATTGGAAACTATTTTACGTAAATATTCCAATTTATATTACGTGTGAATATTAGGCAGAGAAGTTTGAACGTTTGACTCTCGGGAACAGTTCTGTCAGCCATGGGAATAGGGGGTTGGGAACGTTTCTTATAATTGTTGAAGGCAAAATAAACTTTCTATTGGTAGCTTTGAATGTAACCATTATTTTTTGGACCCATTCCACAACATAATTTCTTTTCTAAGAAAAAGTAATTGCCTCGGATTAGTGTGTGTCCGATTCACCCAGATGTCTTATTCACTCAAGCGTGTTATAGAAAAGCTGGTATTATTTTCTTCGACTGACACTAAATATTACTTTTGGCTAGCCTTTCTGACTCTCCCAAAGCATACTCCATACATTAGGTAGAAAAAAACCTTACCCACTATAACTGCACTACTGCCATTCTCCCCATGGACACCGGGAACTAATAAACAACGCTTACCTTTTTTTAAAGTGACCCTCATTATTTATTAATTAAGTACACAATCCAATACACACACATTTAATAGACGCTTCCTCGAATTTCGCTTACTTTCGAGAATATAGGATTACGTTATTTCATCATTTAATCAGCGAATTGACTTCAGAATAACTTCAATATACGTATATGTATTTACAATAATCTCACTGTTTGCATGTGCGTATGTCTGAAATAGGCTTCCAAGATACTCGACGCATACCCTTAAATTGGTCATTTTCTGAACCCTTCACCTTTCGAACGCATAATATGCAAAGCTTTGAAAAGAATCATCGATTGATTCGTATAAAAATGATCCAAAACGTGTGAAGGTCGACTTCTGCCGAATCGTACAATCTGTGCATGCGTGCATGCATAAAAGACATGCCGCCTTCGTTTTAGTAAACTACTCATCAAAATATGTAATACTTACTTTTATGGTCCGTAGGTTATCGAATAACGTCCATAAACGAGAGGTTTAGGGTTCGATCCTGGTCTACTCACACATTTTTGTTATTTTTCTTTAA
>OY744520.1:129084925-129152425 GCA_963556195.1 Sepiola atlantica | reverse complement strand
CGTTAGCATTCAAGCCGAGCACGTTCATCTCAGTTACTTGCAGATTTTAAAATCATTGTCCGAGTGTTAAATTCGTAGAATTTACATCATTATTATAATAGAGAATTCGCGTCAGCGTGGTCCGTATTCAATATTTAAAATATTATTTTAAAGGGGCGCGTTGCTAAAAAAACTATACTGGTGCATACATATAATAACTAATGTTTTTTTAAGGGACAGCTCGTTTTAATAGTATGCCTCGTTTTGCTTACATATATACACACTATAAATCTTAATAATACAGATACTTATAAAAAACGGCGCTGGTACATAAATCAAAGAACCATTTACAACTCAATGCATCGAAAGGATTATACTGCGAATGTAGCCATAAACCTGAAAACAGTAAGCGTAGACTTTGTAGACAAAAATACAAAAGGGTAAATACCATAATTATTAAATGCAGCAAACTCGCCCCAAGATTATATAATAGACACAAATGTGTTGGGAAGACAGTCAATTGGGAATCATGCAAACGGGTTTACTATTTATATGCAGATAAATGATAGATACCAACTCAAATCATTAGTGGAAAATTAAAATGAAAATCCCCTGCAAAATGGTGATACAAATAAACAAACGCATTCAAGAAGAAAGAGCAGACGTGGTAATAAGCAAGAAGAAAGAAAGAAAAACCTACCACATCGTAGATTTCGCCGTTCCAGCTTTTACAGAGGGTATCTTGAGGGGGGGGAGGTTTGCAGATAAACTAAGAGAATACATGGAGATTTCCAGAGAGCTAGTAAATTATTTTAGATAATTTGAAACTAAATAATTGACACCATACAACGCAGTGCACTGATGAAGACATTTAAAATATCTAGGGAAATCTGCGAGTGAAAAATGCAACTAACATAACAACTAAAAACCGACCAAATACCGAACAGTTGAAAAGGTCACAGGAAGACGAACACAGGGAATGTAAACTGCCAAAGGTGATATACATTAAACAAAAACCCGGTGACACTAACAGCGGTTGTTACAACAGAAAAGTGTTGTTAAACGTCTCAGAGGATGGAACGTCCAATAAAGTAAACACTGTCTAGATCTCCACTTAAATGTTCCCAAACCTACTGGAAAACTAAGAAGGATAATTATCACTAAAAGTCTGGAGAGATCTTACGATTTCGATTCAGTGTTAAACGGCCTCTCTGAAAACGGAAACAAATTTGCAACGGGGATCAACAGAAGCGGATAATGATGTAAATCTGGAGAGATGTATTGTGACTTCGACTCCATTTTGTGTCACTGGCAATGACACGTGTGAAGGATCCTAGTGAGTATGAAATAATACTAACGACTTGAGTAAACATATGAGAAAAATAAGCAAACATAAGCCAGCACGCATCTTTTCAATAAAAAGAAAACCTAGTGGAAGCAACATCTTTTGTAACCACGAAAAGTGGCCGTCGTGAATTAAAGAATAATGGAATGAACGAGAATCTATAGTACCAGACAATCTTCGAGTGGAATTGTACAGATACTACAAAACTGTTGAAGAGGCTTACCAAGCAAGCAGCTATTCTAAGTTGATGGAGGGGAACAAAGCATTAACTTCCTCTGTTTGCAACACTACCCAATCATGTTAAAGACTCTTTGATTTGACATTATAATTATGCCAGTGTCTGATCCTCTTAACATTTCGAGGCGATTCTCAACAACGTACCTATTGAATGTATCGACACGTGCCTATTATTGCTATTCTCACAGCGACATTATTAATGGAGGGGAACTATTATATATTGCAACCCATTTCTACCTACAAAGATTTTAAATCTTACGTTTAAGTTCGAAGGAACGCGCAGAATATATTCGGTCAAACGCACACACCCTTACGCATTACCTCCTATTTTCAGATAAGGGGTTAGTTAATTGCATCGCGTTAAGGATACCTTCATTTGCGGAGGAGTGCCGACCGTTCTTTATAATTACAGTGCTAGATTCTCCCCATATTCAAAAACGACATCATCATCAACATCATTATCGTCAGCAGCAGCAGCAGCACCACCACCACCACCACACCCATCATCATCATAATCATCATCATCATCATCATCATCATCATCATCATCATCATCATCATCATCATCATCATCATCATCATCACAATTATCAGCAGCGGTAGCACCATCATCATCATCATCATCATCATCATCATCATCATCATCATCATCATCATTAGCATCAGCAGCAGCAGCAGTATCATCATCATCATCATCATCATCATCATCATCATCATCATCATCATCATCATCATACTCGTCATCATCATCATCGCCATCAGCATCATCGCCATCAGCATCATCATCATCATCATCATCATCATCATCATCATCATCATCATCATCAAGTACATAGCTTTTTCGCATCATCATCAAAAACATAGTCAGAAATATATCAGGTTCGTGCAACTTCTATCATCAGAGCCGCCGTCATTATAATATGTATACATTTTCCGTCCTTTCTCTGGCGTCATCATCAGCTGAATATATACATATATATATATATATATATATATATATATATATATATATATATATATTATCCATCTTCCGATAGTCATCCATTTTCCCCTACTCATCTAACAGCATACAACGATAAGGAATAAAAACAAGAAGAATCTGGCTCAGCTATTTTACTTTTTTACCGTAAAATGTATTATCAGCTGTATACCATTACAATCAATGCAACGAATGAAACGTTTAAGTCGACGGTGACAACATACTTCTAATCATGATGCGTTATTTAATTTTTGGAAAAAATAATTTTGGAAAAAATAATTTTGGAAAAAATAACTTTGGAAAAAATAATTTTGTAAAAAATAATTTTAGAAAAAATTATTTTGAAAAAAATAACTTTGAAAAAAATAACTTTGAAAAAAAAATTATTTTGGAAAATATTGTTTTGGAATTAGTGAGACCTAAATGTTCCCCCACGAATCCTAATAGCATCATCATCATCATCCTCATCATCATCATCAATTTAATCGTTAGCTATATCACTTAATCCCTCTTGTATCATCGACATTTTGCCGCGCTATTCTGTTATCCAATTCCATTGCCTTCTCTCCCTCTATTCTATAGATCGTCTGTCTTCATCCTTAATCAGAATTAGCGTCATCGCCTAAAATAATCACCGTGTCTAATTAAGTTTCCCTTTTTGTAATAATTGGCATCAACATCATCAGAAATTATTCCTCATACTTTTTGCAATCATCGTCATCATTGACATCTGCAGCACCAGCATCTTCATCCTCATCAAGCTTTATCGTGTGCGTTTATTTAGTGTCTCAGATTTTTGTCTCATTATTATGTTAATTAAAGTTTATTCCCTATCTTTTTTCCTTCATTACTATTCCGTCAGAACCCTTAACATCGTCAGCATCCCCTTGCATTGATGTTTTTATCTTGCGTCTTTATATTTTTCATTTTTTTTATTTTCACGGGTTTCGTATTCCCAATGCAATATCAGCATTTGAAACCTGATCGTTCCCATCATAAACCCCAACCCCACCGTGCACGCTATCAACGAACGGTTGTCAATAAAACTGTTGATCTAAGTGCCAAATTACATAAAATTACGTTGTAGCATGCCATTCGCATGGATCGGCTTTTGTTTTAAATCTTCTATAGTTCGGTGAATGGGCTGGTGAGGTGAATAGCGAGCAGTGTTCGAAACTTATCAGATTTATAGCAGCACTTTCATTAGGAATGTGTACAATCATCACGTGGTTAATCTCATGGGTACATATTTTCAAAAAAAATCCAAAAACTAGTGTTAACAAACCCAAAAGTAGCAATTCAAATGTCGTAACAGATTTTTTCTACGAATGATGTATACGTCTAAGGTTTGTTTACTCAGTTTCATATTGGCAAAAATAATAATAATATTCCCTAAGTTATAAGCACTTTTGAATTTTGAAAGACAGCTATTCAATATGTTTTATAGTTAGTTTAAATTAGTTTAATTTATTCACCGAACATTTTGAAAAGCAGCAACTTGAAGGAAGGGAGCTAAATGTGTTATATATTTAGTTTAAATTTAATAAAGGTAAAAAGTGGTATAATTTCTTCGTGAAAATAAAGATTCCTTCGATATTTGTGGAATGTTTAAAATATGTATTAGAGAAATATTAATAAATATTCCTTTAATTGCAGTTTCTTTCGAATATTTCCAAAAATAGATGAATTACTTCATATCAAATCCAAAACGAACAAAAAATACGAAAATAAAACAAAAACACACAGAGACAAATAACAAAATGTATTATCAAAACTAACAGTTAATTCATCACCATACAATACCTAATATTTATATCATATTAAACACATATTGTTTAACACTACATTTATATACAAAACATTTTTTTTAATTTATTAATTTCTATTGTCTGCGGGACTGGTTTGCCCTACCCTACTCTCTGGCATCCATTTTCGTGAATTTACTACACAGGCAGATTTTTCCTTTTATAATCATCCGGACAACACACAAACAACAACACCACACTTACTGTTATGTAAGATTTTTAGAAATAATAAATTGTAAGTGCCATTTCGATTAATTATTTTGTTTGCTTCCAGCTTACAACCTAGACGCCACTTTGCATTGCCCTCAGCCTTCTTAAATATACTACCACGATTCCACAGACACGCTTCAACCAAACTACGATTCTCTCTCTTTATCTCTCTCTCTCTCTCTCTCTCTCTCTCTCTATCTATCTCTCTCTCTCTCTCTCTCTCTATATATATATATATATATATATATATATATATATTTGAATCAAATGAAAACAGTTTTCAGTAGAGGGGTTGTGCCGTCGGAGCCCATCTTTATATTATCAAAATGTGTGTAATATTTGGGAGTAGACATAATTTTGGCTATTTACCTATAGTTTTAATTTAATTCGAATCTAAGGGAAAGCCGTTTTCGGGGGTAGGGGCTCAGCTTTAAACGATATATTACTTATATAGCATATGACTTTAACTGTGAGGTCAGTAGTGCACATGCTAATTTTCAAGTAATTTAGTCCACCGGATTGGATCAAAATTAGACACTAAGTTCAGGCGGTAACCGACATAGTTACTGTTATATATATATATATATATATATATATATATATATATATATATATATATATATAACTTTCTAAAATAATGTGAAATATTAATTCTAGAAATTAAGCCAAATCAAAATAGCAGCCTTAGTAAATATATAAGTATTTCAAATATAGCTTTATAGCCACAATGTATATCTAGCAGGTACAATTTACGGTATATAACCTACTTTTTTTTCTCTATCTACTTATCTTTAAATATTTTACAGCTTAATGTCACGTAAGACAGACGTTCACTTGATCATTTAATTTATTATTTTACTTTATTTTCCAAGTATTTCTGTAAGTTGACAAACTGTATATTGTATGCACTCAACAACACCAGCTACTAAAACATTATTTGTTTACATTTAATATTTGGAAATCAGACGATCTATGTTTTTAAAGAAAGATCAGTTGTTTGGTTTGTCTGAATATTCTAATGAAGGACCATTGATTATCAATTGTTTAGATATACGTGAGTATATGTAAAGCTTTAATACACAAATATTTGTGAATGCAAAACATTGAAGCAATGGGTTTTGTAACGAATATATATATATATATATATATATATATATATATATATATATATATATATAAATATACAATAATATTTTATAATAAAATATAAATTATTTATTACCTACATACATCGATGTTTCATGCTAACGCAATCTTCAGTGTAGGAACTAATTCTCAACGGTCGGTGGGCGCGAACCCCGATCACAAATCGCCAGATCGCGCATATAGCTATTTGCACTGCTTGTTATTAAAGTTACTCGAGAGTGTCCAGCCTTTGTGGGAGGGGGCTGATAAACAATAATATTTTATAAATAAATATTAATTATTTATTACCTACAGACATCGATGTTTCATGCTAACGCAATCTTCAGTGTAGGAACTAATTCTCAACGGTCGGTGGGCGCCAACCCCGATCACAAATCGCCACTGATTCGTAGTTGAGGATCTTATCCATCGGCCATAGCCAATTAGTTAGTGAATATATAGAGGAAATTTAAATGTAAATAGCGAATCGGCGGCTATGTACCAAGCAGTATAGAGTGATCTACGAAACGGCGTTCATATATATATATATATATATATATATATATATATATATAATTTTAAGTATTAATTACCACGTTGATGGGTTAAATAAGTATACGTGAATCGACATGATTAATGTAATTTTATTTCAAAATAATAAATACTACATGAAAGAAATGTGCGACTACAATATAGATATAAATAAAGGGTACATTCAGTTACATGCACCATGATATATGATGTTTATTAAAGCTTAGCAAGCTCACATGTGGGACTCAATGCACCTTGCAAATCTTTGAGCAGCATGATTTTGCACACAACTACACCGCAATTGGAGCAATGGCCATACGGGTTTCTTTTAAGTTCAAAGATGAAACGAGGCTTTGCTGAGTAAACTTTTTTTCTTTGAGAATGTAACACAGTGGAAGCGATTAGAAGGCGTCAAATGTGACCAACGAGATAGCTTCTGTATTGGCGATAATCATATGTTGTTCTTGTTAGCTAGTTACATGGCGCGATTTATATTTTTTTTAAATGCAAAATTGCCGAAAAATAACCAAAACTCTTTTTTCTAGACAATCTGTCTTTAGAAAAAACGCAACAAATGAGTTAGACTCATTCATAATATTTGGGGGCATCTAATATATATTATGTCTGTCTGAAGCCGATACTATGCTATTACTTTTACTACTGTACTATTTTACTATCTGTCAATGCTCATTGTGCAGTATGATCTACTGTTATGATACTATATTCATAGGCATAACACCCTCCTTTAGTTTAGTATGTTTTATTAACGTTCGTTATGCGACTACCGTCCTTGGAAGTATCTACACCTTTTAGAGGTAGTGAAGTATTTGTACACTTGCCATGAAACGATCGCCACATACATTACACTCTTCTTGGTGCGGAGGACAAGTTGGGAAGTATATATTCGTTTGTCATGATATCATCTTCACAGGCATTACATATTCCCTTTCCGGGGTCAAGTAGTGTAGTATCATTCATGTTGTCATAATACTATTATCCCGGGCAAAATCTACTATTTAATTTTTTGTAGGTGGTAACATAATATCTGATCTGTTGTCAGTACTCCGAAGCATTTCCTAATACTCTGTGTGTAGCGTACGTCAACAAGTAATGTTCACAATATTTTCATCATTAGCCATCTCAATACATATATTATATACGCATACATAGATAAAACCTGAGCCAGGTGGTAAAGTCTGTTATTCCCCGTGACAGTAATTTAAATATAATGTAAAATGCAGAAATGTTTGTTATATCAATTGGCAGTTCCTAGAATGTCTTCTTTTTGAAAAAAATCAGTTCGTTTTTTTCGTTTTTTCAGCCAGAAATTGCAAATTGTTTCAAATCCTAAATTCGACAAATTGAATTTGTTTACTAATTGGATTCCGAGCGTGTTTTACGTTTAAGACTTTAGTTGTTACCTCTTTTATTCATGTTTTATTATCTAAAGTTTCAAACGTTTTAAATTATACAAATACAAACGAAAAAAAAGGATTTTTTTCGTCTGAGAATCCAGGATTTAAAAATAGTTTTGCTATGTGATAGAAATTAGATTCTTCCGCCAAATTTAACAAAACGGAATCCGAATTTGCAATGCAAATCTGTTTCCTGTAATTTATTTTGTAATAGAAAAAGTAGAAAATCAGGAAACACAGAGTTGATGGGTAATATGAAAAATATCTTGTCCGAAATTACAGAAGCAATTTGAACTGGAAGAATTACTAATCAAGTAGAACGGCAGATTAGGTTTGCTGAAGAAATTTGATCATAGAACATAAAGGCGAGCCTACAGAAATACACCTAGCATATCATTATGTGTGGATTTAAACACCTGCTATGCGGTTAAAATATTTGTGAAATATATATATATATATGAACTAACAAAAAAATGCTAGTTTATAAGAAAAAAAGAAAAAAAAATCGGTTTCGATTTATTATTTTTCTTTTTTATAAAAAAAAAATTGATATCGCATCTTAATGCTTCAAAAGGTATTTATTTTACCTATTCCTTCTTAAATTTAACAATAGATGCTTTAAAAAAATATAAACCTTAAAACACTTATACAAATCACGTGCTGCATTTACGCTCCTCATATTTGATAGTGGGAAACAACAGCTAACCCATTTGGCCCGGCTGTAATAACAACAAGCCGGTAGGAGAGAGAAAAAAAATACAAATCCGATGACATCAGGATATATTACACACCGAGGATGCCAGGTTTTGGCGAAATATCTGTATCACTTTAAACTAACAAAAAAAATGCTAGTTTATAATTAAAAAAATAAATAAAAAATCGGTTTCGATTCATTATTTTTCTTTTTTATAAAAAAAAATTGATATCGCATCTTAATGCTTCAAAAGGTATTTATTTTACCTATTCCTTCTTAAATTTAACAATAGATGCTTTTTAAAAAAAAATATGAACCTTAAAACACTCATACAAATCACGTGCTGCATTCACGTTCTTCATATTTGATAGTGGGAAACAACAGCTAACCCATTTGGCCCGGCTGTAATAACAACAAGACGGTAGGAGAGAGAAAAAAAATACAAATCCGATGACATCAGGATATATTACACACCGAAGATGCCAGGTTTTGGCGAAATATCTGTATCACTTTGAACTAACAAAAAGGAAATGCTAGTTTATAATAAAAAAAATTTAAAAAATCGGTTTCGATTTATTATTTTTCTTTTTTATAAAAAAAAATTGATATCGCATCTTAATGCTTCAAAAGGTATATAACAGCATAATCTATCTAGCTTAACATAAAAATCTGAATAACTATAAATATTATGTAAGAGAACTGCACTAGTATTGAAAACGATATTATGATCTTCGAAACAACAAAAACACAAATATAGTGCATCAGTACGCAATGCAATTACAAGACTGTTGGATGTCGCCAATAGTCAAATTAAAAATATTAAAATGGTCAGGGAAATTTGAATTTTCAGATGAAACGCATAGATTATGTAATGATCGAATATGTAAACAACTTACTCGATCATAGAAAAGCATTCGCAACTTACTGTAGACCGAGTATTCACTTTACTTTGGGATAATTATATTTTTTAATATTTAAAAATTTAACACATTTAAATAAAAATATAACAATCTCATACACGCAAAAAGTATGTATTGTGCTAAAACTACCATACAAAAAGTGATTTAAAATAGCGATATTTTACAGAAAGAATGCGATATATGTTTTATATTTTTCCCGCGTTAGAGTAAAGTAGCATGTTATACATTTTATCCGCTTAAAATCGAAGAGTGTTCAATTATATTTCAAGGAAAGTAAGTTACACTCGTTTGCTGATAGAAATGAATATATAAGTAAAGGTTTATAAAACACTAACTCTAATATGTTAGTATCTTTATAAAGCCCTGATTAACTATGATCATGATAGTAACATCGAAATTCATGCAATGCTCCAGATCATTTCTACAGGGAATGAAACGCAAACGTTTCCGTTTAGCCCACTTGCCATGAGTATATATGGATACTCTCTATTTCTCTCTCTCCTCTCTCTCTCTCTCTCTCTGTCTATCTATCTCTGTTACGATCTCTCTCTCTTTCCCTCTCTCACTCTCTGACTTGATCTCTCTCTCTCTCTCTCTCTCTCTCTCTCTCTCTATATATATATATATATATATATATATATATATATATATATATGTATATGTATATATATATGCGTCTTTTTACAATGGTTAGCTGTAATAAGTAACCGAACTTTTGTATTACTTTTATTTAAATTAAAAAATGAGTTTTTATGTATTATCACCATCCACTTTATTAATTAATTATGTGTAGCCTGTAGTATCAATCTTCTAATTAGCCTTTTTAGCTTTGTTGGAGGTATTTTTCTATTTAGAACTTTGACCGATAGTTATCGTTGGGGCCGGGCTCTGTTTTTTAACCGACCTCATCCTGGTCGGACTGCTTCCGGATTCTTTTTATTTGGGGTGCTACCATTTCCTTTTCCTGACATTTTTCTTAACGTTAGTATATTCCATGCTCTCTTGAATTGTCATAACATCATCAGCCTTCGTCTTGTGAAACTTTCTCATTAGTTTTTTTTATGTCCTTTCATAGTTTTTTTTTTCTTCTCGAGTTTTCTTTCTGTTTTGAATAGTGTAATTTGTTTCTAAAACTCCACTACATATTTCTATTATTCCTTAGACTAACGAACTGTAACTTTGTTCTGTTCGCTTAGAATCACGTGTAGGACGACTAATAGAGTAATACTGGATAATTGATCGTTTTTGTATTTAAGATCAAAACGTAAATTTTAACTGAAGTGCGTAACTAATTAGTTAAAGGAACTGATGTGAATAATGTTTTTGAATTGCCTTTTAAATAGTTTTTTGAAATTGAATAAATATAATAATATAATATATATATATATATGTATGTATCATCAAGTTAAACACACTCAATCTGCTTGACAGTTAGAGCTAATAGTAATTATTTATATTAATTATTATTTTAATACACTATACGCCACTGTGTATGCTGGTGATACCCGGGGTTCGTGCGTCTAGCCATACTGTAATTATGAAAACAATCGTCCTGGCCATTTTCCGGATGTACTCGCGTAGTCCGTTTTATTTTGAAAGTCTAATCAACCTTTCACATTAGACATGGCTGACGAGTCTATCTGAAGTAAGCAAGATACACACATACGGATATATATATATATATATATATTATATATATATATATATATATATATATATATATATATATATATACATACATACCCATATATATTTATATATATATATATATATATATATATATGTATATATATATATACAAACATTTTTAAAATAACAGAATTTGTCCGTTTAATTATACCTATTTTTATTTTTTTCCATTTTTCTGATAGTCTTTTTCGTATTAAAATCAAAAAAAAAATATTCCATAAGTTAAACAGGTTTAACGAAGGTTTTCGATTCTTCGTGGAATCATTCTCAGGTGTCAAAAGCAAATAAACAAAACGTCAGGAGAAAGAAGATAATTTTAAAGACGGCGAAGAACGCGCATAGAACGAGATTGGCACTCTTCCAGGAAGTCATTGACGATTTAAATTCAGCAAATCGTACTACGTTAAGCATTTTTAAATGTCTTCACTGGTTTCATGTTTTTATGTAGATAGCTTCCAGTATTTTTTTTTTAATTCTTTCGGAATGTATAATTTTTGTGTTATTGACTAAAATGTTGGTTACATCAGAGAGGGGGCAGTTATGTTTTTGTAGATGTTGGTACATTTAGGAAGAGTTAACAAGATGCACGGTAAGGCGGCGGGATGGAATAGTGCCTGTAAAACCAATGTAGCTATTAGCTTTATTATTATTATAGGAGTTGCATACTCAATGAAGGACATTTAAACTTATCAATAACATTTTTTCTAGTAGTTTGTGAGTTGGGGAGGAGTTATTTTTTACAACAAGATTGTGCGTTATAAATTTATTGTTATTGCCAATCTGGGGTGTTTATATGTGTACAATATTTTGCATGGCTTTTTTTCTAATCTAAAGTGTGGTTGCTTTTGTCTACAATATATATATATATATATATATATATATATATATATATATATATGTATTTATATATATATATATATATATATGTATATATATATATAACGCCCTTAACTATGTGATATGAATTAACTATCAAAAATCATGCAGTAAAGCGAGTAAAGCGTTTAAGAACATTAAAGGAAATGGGAAACAATCAGACATAAATTGTTAAGCATTATAAACTTATGTTATAAAATTAAATTTGCTCCTAAATAACCCCTTACCAGAAATCTATAATTAGCATACTTCGTCGTCATGATATAGGTTAATTTACATAGATAGTAAAATAACGTCCCTCTAACAATAACCACGTGATCAACTGCACAATGTATATAGTTATGGTGCTATATCTTTAAATCCGTAAGAAGATTTCGTAAATAAACCAAACAGACAACAGATGTATATCTATATAAAGCTAGGCATGTATATATGTGTATACAAGTGTGTCTAGACGATTCACTCCTAAGCGAAGTAACCGATCATTATTAATTTTAGAACACAGCTGCTAGGCGTAAAAGTGTATAATGTGGTCTCTGTTTAATCAAATTGTATTACATTCAAATCAGGTGAAAAGTGAGTGGGAGCGTTTCCTGAGAATTCAGATACATCTGTTTTTTGTGAAATTTAAACAATAGCATTTAGACTTTTTTATTGGAATACTTAAAAGAGTTTCAAGACTCATTATGGCGGCACACCCTCCGATTTAAAAATTAAAATATTTAAGAGTTGCATTGAATTTGATTCAAAGTCATGAAACACCAATCGTACAGGATTACACGAATTTCAATTCCTTTCTATGAGGTTTATTACTTAAATCTTTAATTTAAGATATTTTCTGGAATCAATATAATGTAATTGAGTTTAGATAAAATTGGAATATTGATTCTACGGTGTCCCATGTTTAAATCATTGATGTTGCCCTTTAATGATATCATTCAGAGGCAGCCTGGATCCAGTGCAAAACACTAATCCGCCTGAGAACGGGTATAAGGCGATCAAAAGTTGCTATGAGTAGATTAGGCTACAACACTGACCTAACCATCTGTGAATGTGAAGAGGAGGGCCATACGATGAAACACTTCCTAGTCTACCGCTACTGCTTAACAGGTGTAACCTGAATGATCTAGCAGAATACCACACTATTGCAAAGGACTTCATAGAAATGTGGGGAACTGTCATATAACCACATGTTTTAAAGACACGCAAATATAAAGAAGATACACTCAATTTGTGATGTTATAATTTTTATTGCGTAATCCAGTGTGCACGGGGAAAATATAACAAAATAACAAACATGCTCCGCATTGTTTATATATATATATATATATATATATATATATATATATATATATATATAAGGTACATGCAACATTAATGGGCGATCACGAAAATATAAAGACAATTTGATCATTTCTTCTATTTAAACATTCCTTCGAATTCAGGAAATCAACTAATTTTTATAAAATGTTCAGTATTTATTAATCAACGATCACCTAATATGATAAAACGATTTTTTAAAATGTTAGCGAAAATGTATTACTTTTTAAAACAAAATACACTTTAACTAAAATTATATTTTCATTTATGTATTAATTTAAAAAATGCATGAATTTAAAAAATAAATGAAAATAAGGCACTGTAGATGTTTCAAATAAAAAATATTTAAAACATTATTTCGTATATATTACGAAAAAAGCCCTTAAATTCCATGTTAATTCACTCTCCTAAGACTTTAATTTTGTAATTATCTTCAAAACCGTTTCTAGAAAACTGATATTTACCTTTCCAGCGAATTTTAAGCATGTTTTTCTGAATCTGCAGTTTTAACAGATATATCGTTTTTTTCGCCGTTCTGATAATATTTTTCACTCTATTTTTTCACACATAAATATACATTTGTTTTCTTTTAGATATAAACTTAATGATGATATCTTTAACAGTCAATCAATAGTTAAACGAAAACTACTTTAAAAAATTAAGAAAATACACTTTTATAGTCACTACAAGCGACGGCCATTTTTGCACGTACCTGATATATCTATCTATCTATCTATCTATCTATCTATCTATCTATATATATATATATATATATATATATATATATATATATATATATATATATATATTGTTGTATATAACATAAAACTTATGTCTGGATATCGTTTGGTAGATCATGTCAATAGTCCGAATCAGAATCTTAGTACCGGGGGGGGGGGGGATTGGCCGATCAATCTGCCAAGTTTCTGATTCCGACTATTGAAAAGATCTACCAAATGGTATCCAGATATAAGTTGTCTGTTTTATTCAACAATACTTGCTTGCAAGAGAAGAGGAAGCATATATATATATATATATATATAATCATCGAGGTAATATTTGTGTCCACAGGATAAACATCCGCAGAATCTTTGGTGTGTTTATTAATAGTGCTCAATAATAAGTAAGGTAGATACAGCCAAATATTATGTTGACGAATTTAATCTTGAGTTGGTGACGTTCAACATTTTAAGTTTTACAGATCGTTTTCTCAGAAGAAATATTTTGAATTAAGTCTCATGGCCTTTAAGGATGATATGTATGCCTTATTTCAAAATATCAAACAATAAATATCAGACTTATAGGCCTAAGGATGTTGAGCTTATTAAAGCTTTGACTGAAAAATATTAAGAATAGTACTGTGATAAGTTTGTACAAATAACACCTGTATTATAAATATATAAAACGGACACTGTATGCCTAGTAACGACATTTTTTTCGAATTAAACCTACGCACTTTAAATGTCGTAGGAAAGATTTATTTTTTTACGGATATCATATGGATCTCTTATCTGAGAAAATGTAATAAAAAACGCGTAATTCTACTTTAAATAAGTACTTATGCTTTTAATGATATGTAAACCACTTGATTTCCCGTTAAAAAGGAAATCTTACTTTTTTAAGCGAGTACGTGTCAAACTTGACGGAAATAAGAAGAACAGTTAACGAAAACAATTATTTAAAAATTTAAGTCGAGGTATCAGTGGTGCATGTTAATTAAACATTAAATAATGGTTTATTTCTGAGCTATTCCAGAATTTTAAGGCAGTTGACAATTTCATCCACTAACCTTGAGTCCGAGTGGCTGCTATTAGTGTTAGGTTCGGAATGTTATAACACTGCAACGTAAGGTTGGAGAAAAAAATGAAAAAGTATTTATTGCATTATAGTAACACATTTTTATTGGATTATAGTGAACAAATATTTGTTGGGTTATGGTGCAAAATTATTTATTGGATTATTCTGAAACGAATATACTAGTACTAGAAGTGTAAAATAATTTATTGGATGATAGTGAAATATTATTTATTGGATTATTGTGAAAAATAATTCATTGGATTATAATGAAACATATTCATTTGATAATAATGAAAAACATATTTATTTAGTTATAGTGAAAAATGATGTATTGAATAATAGTGAAAAATATGTATTGGATTATAGTGAAAAATATTTATTGGATTATAGTGAGTAATTATTTATTGGATTATAGTGAAAACTAATTTATTGGATTATAGTAAAAACATATTAATTGGATTATTATGAAAACTTATTTATTGGATTATATTGAAAAATGATTTATTGGATTATAATAATGAATATATTTTTGATTATAGTGAAAAATTATTTATTAGATTATAGTGAAAAATTATGTATTGGCAAAATATTATTTATTAGAATGTTTTAAAAATACTTCATTCGAGAGAGAGAAAGAACATTATTACAATAAATACATATGAATACCAAAAGAATATAGACTATGCAACACTTTAAATACCTGTTACAAGTAAGAGTTACATCGGTGTAAAGAATAAATTTCGGTTGGAAAATCGACTAATGAACATTGATAAAAGAGTACAATAAACAAGAGAGAATAATTGAAACGAAATTGCTCCAATAAAGAAAGTTTTATAGCACCGGAATAAGAAAAGAGAAGAAACGCTTTGGTATAAAAAAGGCTCATAATTTTAATCGTGAGATCCTTGAAGACATTGCCATAAATCAAATAGAACATATTCTTTAAACGTAACGAAAAAAAACGAGGAAAAACAATCGACAAACGGGTATATTAACAAACACAAATGTGAATAAAGAAATCTCACTAATTATAAAGACTGCATAATGAATCACACTTAAAGAGCTCGTTAATTTAGCGAACCGTCACGATCGAGTTAATTGCGATATTAACTCTTTCCCTTAATCTAATGATTAATGATTTACAATGCTTAAACAACTCCGATAAGTTGATTATAAAATATTTATAGAGTTGGTCCTGACTGCGACACATTAAAGAAGTCAAAAATGGTCGGTTGCTTGTTCATTTCACCAAGTTGATAATGAACAATTTGTGCGTTTATACGATCTGTACGTGCTCTAAGCTAAGATGGTTTGCTGAATTCATTACGGTGATCTCCTTTTCGGCTATTTTTATGAGAATCGACTTTCTTTAAACTCGCCTTATTATTTCCTTTCACTTCCTGCCGCCACTCCTTCACTTGCTTTCTTCTAATCTCTCTTGAGTCTTGTATATTTTATCACTTGCTTCAATCGTCGCCAGTAATTTCCATTGACATATTTGAACTTGGGCCGTCTCCAAGTCACGTCAAAACGAATAATATCCTTTATTTCTTTCATACGAAGTTACCTTTCCTACCATGAAATATTGTAAAATAAGAATAGTTAATGGATATATATATATATATATATATATATATATATATATATATATATATATATATATATATATATATATAGTAATCCAGGTAGAGTAAAACTCCACAGGGTAGACATCCAAAGGAAATCAAACCGGGCTCATAAAAGAGTGCTCAATAAAAATATACAGCTGTATTATGAATGATTTTTTATTCAAACATGTACAAAGTCTGCTACACTGGAGTGTCGATGTTATCGATATATAGCTATCAAGAGCTGAGGTCTCATCAGGCAGAAAGTGTTTTTTGTGATCCAACCCGATCGGTGGAATACAGGAAGAATGAAGTTAAGCAAAAAGAAGAAGAAAGAATAATAGTCATGTGACCAATTAAAAAAAAAGATTGGCCGTTAGAAAAGTTTTATTTACAATAATTCATATTTTTATTCTATTATTTTTATTGATATATATGTGTATATATATATTTATATATATATATATATATATATGTATATATATATATACATATATATACATATGTATATATATATATATAAATATATATATATGTATAAAATATATATATATATATATATATATATATATATATATATATATATATATATATACCTGGTTTGTTGTTATTGTTTTTTACTGACGATAGATAACCGGCATATTACCGGTGCGTTTATTATTTGTCGCTACCCTAAGCGGATATTAAAGAATATGTATTATCCCTTAATGCAACGTGCCATCAATTGCTACATATACATATATATATATATATATATATATATATATATATATATATATATATATATATATATATATATGTATGTATGTATTTTAATTAATTAATTTAAAATTAATTCATGCGTACATTTTCTCATTATTTTTTATTTGACTCATATTATCTTAAATAACCGTTCAAGGTAGTGACAAATAATACACGCAACGGT
This sequence comes from Sepiola atlantica, assembly GCA_963556195.1. Lineage (NCBI taxonomy): Eukaryota > Metazoa > Mollusca > Cephalopoda > Sepiida > Sepiolidae > Sepiola > Sepiola atlantica. The sequence goes on along the minus strand of OY744520.1, from coordinate 129,134,971 downwards.
AAAATAACCGATGCTGTATCGCCGGTAGAAAAATAACAAAAAATATAGTAACTTTATAGGCAATAAAAAGTAAAGCATTAAATGTGACAGGTAATTCTGCCCTATGAGTAAACCGCTAGACTACAAGATTTGTATCGGAGGTTCAATACCTGCACGAGGTAATCATGCTGATGTCGGTTCATAGCCAGAAAGACATATCTATGTCTTCCTTTTACGTACGCAAAAAAATAATTCATAAATTAATGAATAAAAATGCACGCAAGATCTAATGTATGAATGAATTTTTTAAAATCTGTCTGCTTCTCTCTTCCTTTCTCTCTCTCAATAACTATATATATATATATATATACATATATATATATATATATATATATATATATATATATATATATATATATATATACAGGGTGTTTCAAAAGTCTTGGGAACATAACGATTTTTAATAACTCAACAACTATTAGGAGTTGAAAAATGAAATTGGTACCGTTGGAAAGGTAAAAGTTTCAAGTTTTGTGGGGAATCTTCAAAGTTGCTCAATATGAGCACCATTTGTCACACGGCAGACATCTAGTCGATAGTCCATTTCCTGCCAAACGCGTTCCAGCATCTTGACGTCAATGGTTCCCACAACTGCCGTTACTCGAGCCTTTAGTTCGTCAATATCTCTTGGAAGGGGCGGCACATATACTTGTTGCTTGACAAAGCCCCAAAGGAAAAAGTCACACGGGGTAAGATCTGGAGAACTAGGAGGCCAGGGCATGAGAACGTCATCATCTCGCCCAGATCTCCCAATCTATCTACCAGGCAGCCTTGTGTTAAGAAACTGCTTTACTCTAAGACTCCAGTGTGGTGGTGGACCATCTTGTTGAAAAATGAAGTCATCAGATTCTGCTTGTTCCAACTGAGCCATTAACCAGTTTTCCAGCATGTTGAGATAGGATTCACCAGTGATAGTTGCCACTTCAAAGAAGAACGGTCCATAGACACCTTTCTTGGAAATTGCACAAAACACGTTCACTTTTGGTGAATCTCGCTCGTGCTCAAGAAGTTCATGAGGATTCTCAGTACCCCATATGCGAGTGTTATGCTTGTTAACTTTGCCATTCAGATGGAAGGTCGCCTCATCGCTAAAAACAAGCCGGTTATCAAAGCCGTTATCTTCCAACTTCTCTTGCATTGCAATGCAAAAGTCACGGCGAAGTGGCTTATCAGTGTCCTTCAACTTTTGGACTAACTTGAGCTTGTAAGGTACTATTTGCAGTCGTTTCCTTAAGACACGCCAGACAGTTGCTAGGGCAAGCTGAAGTTCCCTGCTAGCTCTTCTCACTGATTGACGGGGGTTCCGCTGAAAGGCTGTCCGAACTTGCTCAACTGCATCTTCTGAAGTTGAAGGGCGACCTGTTCGCTTACTTGGGCACAAACACCCATCTTTCACAAATTTAGCATGCCATCTGACAATGGATTTCCTTTCAGGGGCTTCTTTTTTAAATTTCCTGCGAAATGCACGCTGAACACATGTCCACGATTCAGTCTTTGCAAATTGGAGGACGCAAAATGCCTTGTCTTGTTTAGAGAACGCCATTACTGCACCTGGAAAGATAACACGAAAATCATTAGTATGACCAAAAACGTGATTAAGCAAGCTTTAAAATGGCACCAGTTTCATTTTTCTACCTGGAATAGTTCATGAGATATACGCATTTGTAATGTTCCCAAGACTTTTGAAACACCCTGTATATATACATATATACATATATATATATATATATATATATATATATATATATATATATATATATATATATATATATATCTATATATATATATATATACATGTATACATATATATATATATCTATATATATATATATATATATATATATATATATATATATATATATATATATATATTTTAACATAGTTCACCCCAAACAAGGCAGGCCGCCACTGTAGACGTCAGGGGCTACTGAGAAAAAAGAAAAGGGGAGAAGATAAGGGGCGGTCAACCTAGACTGGGATCTGTGCAGCGAGATGTATGTTTACATTAGTTTTAAACTTCTGCATGTGTGTACTGTCGGGGAAACAGGGGACAGGAAGGGAGTTCAAGAGGCCAGCAGTACGAGGAAAGAAGCTATTTGAGTAGAAGGCTCTCTTACATCTGGGGACCTCCACAGTGAATGAATGAGATTTAGTTGATTGTCGAGTTAGTCTAGTGAATTTTCGTCGAGGGGGCACCAGAGTAGCCAATTCATCGGAGGATAATCCATTGAAGTATTTGTAAAACAAGCACAAGTATGCCACATTGCGGCGATGGGACAGAAGCTGGAGCTGAGTTGACAGTGAGGGACCTGTTAGGTTGGCGATTCTTTTTTGGACCTTGTCAAGGAGGGAGAGACTAGTAGATGATGCGCTAGCCCAGATGTGGCAACAATACTCCATGCATGGGTTGATGGTGCCTTTGTAGAGATACAGGATAATGCCAGGTGTGAAAGTTTACTAGCACGGTAGATATATGTATATATATATATATATATATATATATATATATATATATATATATATATATATATATATATATATGAGCGTTGTATCTTTTATCCACGTGTATTCCTATATATATATATATATATATATATATATATATATATATATATATATATATAAATAATAAGAGAATTTGAAGTGGTTTTCTCCGGAATTCTTCAGTGTATTCTTTATAATATATATATATATATATATATATATATATATATATATATATATATATATCAATTCTTTTTTACGTACATAAAAGTAATCCATTGACATATGTTTTTTGCTATAAGCCGACATAAGCAGGACTAAACTGACAAGTATCGTCCACTGATGTAATTGTGTGTTGTCTTACATTTTGCCATCAGACAATGGAGCCTCGCCTGAAATATGTTACATAGTTGTGTTATTGATTTTACTTGCGATAAAAAGGGCGGTTAAATTTCAGAATATTACATTAATTCGCCCTTGATTAAATGTGTCACTTTGTTATTTTATATATATTTATTACATTTTTTTCCGTACATAAAAGTAATCATGGACACGTGTTTTATATTTCCTAGGTTTTTAAATCTGTTTTTCTGTTCGTTTTAACACACCCACACACTCACACACACACACGCACACACACACACACACATATACCCACATATATATATATATATATATACATATATATATATAATATATAGAAAAAGAATGGGGCAATAAGGGAAAGAAAAAGGTAACAACTATATATTTAACAACACACATATATATATATATATATATATATATATATATATATATATATATATATGTGTGTGTGGGTGTGTGTGTGTATATGCTATATATGTATATATACATATATCTGTATGTATATTTTCATAATGTATTCGATGAGTACATAAAATATTCAAATCATTATCAAACGCACTGTGTATAAACATCTAATACTATTGATTAAGTATTAGTTTATTATTATTTTCACTTATTTGCTGTAAGATATTCTAGTGACTTCTGAGAAATATTTGTTATCATATGTCTATGATTACGGTCTCTTAGTAGCGGTAATGCAACTTTATATACTCTTATAATTATAAAATAACGATGGAGTCATGGTCGACGTAGACTAGATGATATTAAATTATTTTGCTCTTCAATAAAATCAAGCACCCACTACGTTAAGACTTATAAGGAGAATGCCGTGGTTTGCTGCTATTTGACGCGGATTAAGCACTTTGTCAGTTTAACATATAGTATCTCTCTTCTTAAACATAAATAGTGTAGCTTCTTTCGTCTGTGTCATAGTTAAATGCTTGTATATACATTGGTAACTGAAACATAAACATGTTGATTATCATAAAATATCCAGGTTCCAACGTTTCCTGCTACATCCTACATTTCCGAGTGCTGGCAATCAACGAAGGAAGTGGAAATGAGAATTAAACTTTAAACACATATAAATTATTGTTATAAGTTGTATATTAACCTCTTTCATACATGTGTATAATCGTAACCTCCAAATATATACTTTTTCATCATTGCAGAGTTAAAATAAAAACTAAAGTCGAATATAAATCTTTCATTCATTAATAAATAACAGAGAACCAATGTGACAATACTAAGATTATCAAGTAATATATTCGATTAGTAATACATCCTAATTTTCACAATAGGATTGACCTTATACCATATTGGTTGTTGTCGGAGAGTTGACAACATCGAAAGTAGGTTTAGTTGAAGGGCATATAGATTTAATGTACAATGTATGTTAAATTGATTCATCGGTGGGCATTTCAGCGTTCACGAACGTAAATTATATCAACTGCGTCTATAGAGTTGATATATTTTTCCTTTTTTTCTTTGTTGTTTGTAGCTGTGTAATAGTTGTCGCGCTAGTCTTTAAGGTGTTCGAGTTTTTATAAGGAATTCCAACCACACACTTTCTGAGTTTGGATATCGTAACATATTTTTGTTACCTTTTTTAATTGCTGTTAGAATCTGTACAGTATATAGTAATATTACATTCTTCGCGTTTGCTGTGGGGGAAAGGGTATGCGAAAACACGTACGTTCTCTTCGACAGAAAAAAGCTTAAAGGTTTTTTGCCGCATTCTTCATCTGGACTTCTTACTTGTAATATAACTTTTTTGAACACGTCAAGTTAATTTCTCATCTTGATGTCTAGTTAACATTCCCCTTTTCTGTCAAAACTAATTTATAGTTAGAATTGTCTTTCTACATATTAATGCATTCCACACACCAGATTGCTACACATATATTTTTATACCATTGTCTACTTGTTTCATGCGATGCACGATATACAAATCATGCCAGGAATAAATCAATAACTCTCCGGAACCAGGCATACATTCGACCATAACCACAAAACGAGATTCTACCTCTAGTGTATTGTTCATTAGCAAAACAGCAAACTTATTATATAACATGATTTTTAGAAATACACATGAACGTTATGATGTTCTTCTAACAATTGGTTTATCTTTTAAAATCATACAAATTAAATTTGTATGTCAATTAAATGTAATAATTTTTGGAATTTCAAAAAGTTCTGAATGAAGCGAATGTGAATGTCATAGCGAACATCATCTATTTATTAGAATTCCCAGAAGAGTTATCGTCTGCCCGTGACAATTGACGCTCAAATCAAATGTTTAAATTAAGTGTGCGTATCTGTAATGTTATTATCTCCAAACTTACATCTTCTCTGCATCCCCTCTCACAGACGTCATGTTGCTAGTCTCGATCTTTCTTATAAATATTATTATAGCATATGTTCTTCAGACTAGTCTGATTTATACCCTGTTGCCTCTGTTCCAGCTCGTCTGACTCGTTGGTCTAGTGGTATTTATCAATTTGCTGTTTTTGATGTATCATTGTAATACAGTTTCTTAGTCAGTAGCTTCTTTCCAGGCTCATAGAGCTCTCTTCCTTGTGACTGTTTTCATCCAACTTTCAAGACTAAGATGAATAGGCATCTCCTGTCTTTGCGATACTCATATTTCGTTCTTGTTTGCTCCTTACATCAGGTTTCTTAATGATTTGCCTGGTGCGATTTACATAGAACAATGGTGTTCACTACATTCGATGTTATACCATAGCATTGCGCAAAGGGAAGATTATCTGAAAATTATTAAGATCTTGGCGATTTAGGCTTAGCCGCAATATATCTAAAATTGGTTAAGATCCTCCTCAGAAGTTCATGCAGCTTAAGATCAAGTATATTTTATCATGAAATAATATTGCAGAACACTAGTTAACTTTTTATCTTGATATTTTTACTTTAATGAACCTAATTATATATTGGATTGTAATTCAATTATCATATCTCAACCTGCCCGCATCCTCTCGAGTTGCTGTATAACGTAGAGTAAACTATACTCTTGTATTGATGCTGTGTTTTATAATGCAGTATATGTCATTAAATGAAATGCCGTGAACACGTTTGAAAATGGTAAACGGTAAACTACACATTTAAATACAGGTTAAACAATAGAGAAACGAGAGAGTTCACTGGTTTCGTTCAGATGAAGGAACATCTGAACAAATGTTAAGGTTTTGTAATTTATTCGATAACACAAACACATAGGAAAAAGAAGAACGTAAAAGATACGCTATTGGCACGCGTTTAACTATTTTAAAAAAAGAGGAATAAAACGCGTGCCGAGAGACGTTAAAATGGGAAAAAGGGTGAGAAGGAAGAAAAACAAGAAAGAGAAGTGAAGAAATATGGATGAAGTATAGTAATAAAGCATTTCCTCTTTCTTCACCTGTATATACATATACATACTTAATTACCTCTGCCAATGAAGTTATGCTTTCGGTTGAGATGCTTTATTAGTTTGCTTGTATATAACGATGTGTCTACATAACTTGACTAATCATTATCAGACTTGCTAAAAATATCGCTCAAGTTCTAACTTCGAACTGATTTTAATTTCGGATATCTAGGTAAAAGATCGATGTTAAGATAAAAGTCACATATTTGGCGATAAGGTCGGTTCTATTCATCGTAGAGACTAGCTCAATGGTCATCATTGTAGCACTGAATCCCCCCTTTTAAAGCTCGGTTCAGGCCGCCATTTTGAGGAAATTTCACCTACTGATTTCTCTAAGTGGGTGCATAGATCTGATGCTTTTTGATAATAGTTACAATCACGCAAAATTTCAGACAAATCAGATTATGTGTTTCTGTAATAAACGTGTACATAGCATGAGTCCGGGAATACTTCTACACACATGGAGAAGTTAGACTCAGATAAGATATTGCTCTACTCTTACATTTTCTGGCAGAAGTATCCAGTCTCTTGACTAACTTATGTTATCATCCGCACTGTAATGCTACTACTTCAAAGAACCCTGTGTTAAATTAATTATTACTCATACATGTATTTTTAAATAATTAATTCATTTCGGTTCAAATAAACCCACAAGTAGTGAGATACCTTTAAACAGGCAAATAAAAACAGATTATAAAATTGGTTACTTAATTTAATGTGATTTCATAACATTTTTGCCATAAAAACATACAAATCATCTTTAAATCTCTATGGAATCCCTAAGGTACCATCGTAATAATAACCATACATCACTTCTGGCTTTGATCAGTTGTAACAATATTCGACAAACAACACCCGCCAATTCTCCTAAAATCAAATTGATTTGATTTCCTCATTAATTATTATTTTTTTCAAAGGAAATAGCAATAAAGCTACCAAGAGGGACATTGCGGCTTGATTAAAGTATCCTAATTATATTTTATTATTGTATTACGCTCGGAAACTTTGCTAGGGTTCTTTATGATAAATATATTGCAATTCAATCGTAGAATATTAGAGTTTAACATTATTATTATTATTATTATTATTATTATTATTATTATTATTATTATTTCTAACTAAGAGTTTTCTCAAAAGTAACTCACTGGTAAAGACATGTGGTGTTCTCTGGAATCTGAGTGAAAACAAATACCCCCATATTTTCCGTAATCCAGGTTCTTCCAAGCAATGTTGCAAATGACTTTACGCTTCAACTACAGCCGTTTGTAATTGAGTTTACACTGACTTTCTCTGGAAAGGAGTAACGATAAGCCCCTCAAGATGTAAGATTTTCCCTGCCATTCAATAAGTTAGGATCTCTCTCTCTCTCTCTCTCTCTTGCGCTCTCATCTGTCTTTTCACACTCCCCGATCATTCGTGATCATTTTTTGTGGTACTAATCAATATGTGTGCAACCACGTTTTCTCTGTGTGATGGAAAGGGTTTAGGATTATGCAGCTTTTCGTATATATTTACACTGACAGTCGCTTCCTAATTTTCATTCTATACATTTAGCAGCACTTAAGAAGTGCTATACCACTGCAACCAACCAGTATTTTGGGGGTCACCTGGCCATGTTGTTTAATTTCCGTACTCGTGGATATGTCTTACTATTTTAACTGATGTATTAGTAAGCTGTCAATTCTCTCTTTGATTTAATTTTCATGTAGTCGTTTTTCCAATTTCTTAAGGTTTTTTAAAGCGTCTAAAATTAGTGTTGTAGCAGTATTGGCATTCGTGTGCAATTTTCTGTTCAGTTCTCTGTCATTTTACATGCACTTGTTCAGCATTTTTGTTTTCTATCTTTCATACTCATTCGTTGAACTGATGAGACAGTGAAATACATTATTTGCAAGTTTTTTTTCTTCTCTTTAACAATTATCACGTTCTGTATTCTTACTGGGAGGAGTTTATTCGTTTGTATGTATATGTCTCAGAGAATGTATGTGTTTCCATTTGTCAGCATGTTTAACATGCAGACGTTTGCACTGTCATAGTGGACTATTTCATAACCTAGTCATACCTCTTTTCATAACTCCTTTTGGGTTGTCTTTTAATTAAGCTATGCTGTGATTGATCTACATTTACTGTTTTCCTGCATATTCTCGTAATTATCTTTTAGTCAGTTATGTTCTACTGAATGTTGTTTATATAGATATTTATTAATGATATTAATATTATTATTAGTAGTATTAGTATTAGTAGTAGTGGTAGTAGTAGTAGGAGTCGAGAATTGGTAGTATTTTGTCATGCGCTTTATGAAATCTCCCTTCTCAATCAATCGTTTAAATGTACACAGACTATTTTAGAATTTATACAATATAAATATACAGATAAAATAATGTTTAATATTTCATCAAATATTAAACAAAAATGTGTCTACTCCATTTTTCCATTCATTTGTGAATTCATCTAATTCTTTCTTGAAATGAAACTGAGGAATAATTAGATAAAGAAAGATAAGGATAAACCGGCTAATAGGTTATGCGTTGTGCAAAGAAGCAATCAAAACGTTAATCAACTTACGTTTTACTACGGCTCTCACTTGGGAAATCTACCAATAAGAAGATTACAATTTGTCCTGGGTAATTGACAAGCAAAAATTATCTTTGACATCTCGACCTAGAAAAGGTCCATTAACTAGACTCTGATATGAGATGAGTGAGTATTCATTTTTTATATCTGTTATATTTCAAAAATGAAATTCATTCGTGTGTGATGTGGAGATAATGGACCTTTATTCTGAACAAAAAATCACCGATCATTTTAAATTGTTTAGGCAAGATTATAGGATAAACATGGTATGTTGTTTATATTAAACTGGTTCATGGCAACGCTTGTGTTGAAATAATATTTATTGATATTCATCTATTAATCATAAAATAGATGTTTAGTAAATTATATCGAATTTTCTTTACTTATGAATTTTTATTAGGATTGAACAAATAATCTACCAGGGAATTATTGTATTATATATATGGTGATGCCAGTTTTTTAAAGGGGAAGACAATCCCTACAAGATTGCAATGTCCGAATGTATACACGCAGTCTTGTAAATCCCTGTACACACACACACACACACACACACACACACACACACACACACACACACACACATATATATATTTATATATATATATATATATATTGTTGGTGTTTACTCTGAATTTTCATTGAGCACTCTCATAAACCCGGTTTCAACTTCCTTCGGATATTTGTAACAAGTTAATTATATATATATATATATATATATATATATATATATATATATATATATATATAATATGTAAAATATATATATCTATACATATATATATATTTAAATATATATATATATAAACATATATACATATGTATACACATATATATATATATATATATATATATATATATATATATATATATAGTTAGAGAAAGAGAGAGAGAGAAAAAGAGAGACATACACAGCGAGATAGATAGAGGGAAGGAGAGATAAGGAGAGCAGATACAATTTTTTGTCTAACAAGAGAAAAATGTACATTTAACAGAATAAAGCTACCTATATTTGAATTGGTTTTATTATTTAATATTTTGCAAAGATTCATTATACATCTTTCGTATGTTTACTAACTTCAGGAACTTACTGAGTCGATAATACTAAGTTTATTTTTTCATAGAAAGTTTTGGAGACATATAGTTATTAAGTTATCTGAAGCGTCTATTTGTTCGTGTCCAGTCTCGTGTTTGAGTTTTTTTGTTGACCTCCAGACAAGTTTGTGATTAAAAGAAGTAATAGTTGTGCTCTGTGTGTTGAGACAATGTACTCTTCATGTGTTGTTAGTGTGTCTACGTAGTAGGTGTGTCTGCGTTTGTTTGCGTGTATGATGGAGTGGGTTTTTTATTGTTTGTGCGTAAGTTTGTGTATTTGTTGATGTGTTAATTTGTTGCGGGTAATATTTTTGTTTCGCCAAGCGTGTGTGCGTTTTGTTCAGCGTGTATATTCTCTTCTGTGGGTTTACGTGCAGTAGAGGTGTATTCGGCATTGGTAATACGCATTGCACAGTGCTTTATTATGTTGCGATCGGCTTGTATGCATGGATATGCATAAATCACCTACATTCACACGTATAGTTCACCATATTTACATATGTATACACTTATGTGGATACGCACATCCCACAAACGCACATATATATATATATATATATATATATATATATATATATATATATATATATATATATATATACGTGCACTAACACATATGTATGTATATATGTGTTTCTATATCACGTGAGACGTGTAATATTTAATCGTACATTTTGGGAACGACAACGGTTATTTCCCTTGCACTGTAATTATTTGTAATCTGTAATTATCTCCCTTGTTCTTTTCTGATGTATATAAACAAAATGCTTACGTGTAACGTTCTTACGCACCGGGGACGACCAAGTAACATCGTGTTTGTGTCTTTTTTTGTATATCCGTAAAATTGTGGAAAATATCAAATCCTCGTCATCGGCGAAGTGAAGCAGACACGCTTTCTTCTTACCGTCTTCATGAATATCTAAAGCTACGAATAGATTCTAAAGTTTGTCCAACCACTTTTGCCAGCGATTTCCATTAGTACTCGGATTTTCGTGGACGCTAAAACTTGGAAAATTGGGTAGACCGTTGTAAGACATTCTGTTTCGTTTTTGTTTTGTGGATATTTCTTCATTTTTTATTTTTTATTGTTGTTTTTAATAAAAAAACGTGAGCTCGTATGTTCGATTACTCTGTGAGTTTTTTTCGTTTGAATTCTCGTCGCTAGTTGTTATGATGTGGTTATTCACTGAAAATAAGAAGTAATACGAGCAAAGGGGACAGAGGTAAAAAAGGGCACTAACACGATGTTACTTGGTCGGTCGGCCGGTTCGTAAGAACGTTACACGTAAGCCTTTTGTTTATATACATCAGAAAAGAAGAAGGGAGATAATTAGAGATTACAAATAATTACAGTGCAAGGGAAAAAAACCGTTGTCGTTCCCAAAATGTACGTTTAAATATTACATTCATGTATTGTTATTTGTTTAATTCAAGTATGATTATTGTTATGTAGTTCTTTCTTTTGTTAAGAGATGGACTAATCTTGTGATTTGTATATCAACTTGATTTAAAACTGCTCCTCGTACATTAGCGAATGTGTTGTGAGGCATTAAGTGTTCTGTTATCTAGCAGTCTAGTAATGTTGTTGTGTAAGAAGATCCTATTGTTTAGTGTTTTAGTACTATTTTCAAAGGGGTTGTTTCCTGGTGTACATTTGGGTTTTGTAGATGAAGTTGAAGTCTATTTACTTTTAATGTTTTATGGCTTTTTAAAATGATGGCACAAACACTACATTATTGTTCGTTGTGATCTTTGTGATCCCTTGTATTATATGTTGGTTTAATTTGGATGTAGTTAATATGTGTTTGACGATCTTTGCTTGATTTTTGAGTTTTTTCATTATTTTGTTAGTCGTTTAATTTATTGATTTTGTTTAGTAGATAAAGGTTTCTGGTTATTTCTGTAAATAATTCTACATTGTTTTTGATATGTAATGAGACGCATGCTAACATCTGTATTTGTTTCGTTCTTGGGGATCCTCTCTTTCATCTACTAGTTCTAAACATGTGTGTATTAGTTATGATAAGTATCCTCTTTTTGTTAAAAGTGTTCGTAGTTGGGAAGTACAGTGCTATGGTTTGAATTCAGAATAAAACAACACATCCCTCTGCAATACGCCGGGGCCGACTAAATAATCTAAATAATTTAGTCAACACATCCGGGTCAGCTATTGCTAACCATCTCATAAATAGCGCCGAATGTGCGTCGACATACATACGGGACTGGTTTTCTGTCATAAGTAGAGCACATTCTTTATTCCACCTCAGAGTTCTGGAAGCTATATATATATATATATATATATATATATATATATATATATATAAAGTCAGGCCAACCCTCCCTTTGTAAACAAAAGGAGTGGCTTCTAGGACTTAATGTGATCAACTTGTGACCCTCCCCCCAATTTTTTTCTCCTAAACTTGTCACTGGTCTTCTCCGAAATTGATTGGAAAAAAAGACAAAAGAAATAAATTTGTCCCACATTGTAAAAAGGGCTTCCTTCGTCATTTATATTACTTTTTAGTCAATGCTTATAAAAAAAGAACGAATTATATCAAAAATAATTAAAATACCGGCATGCCCTGTCATTTCCGTTCTTCTCAAAACCGCGTATTACAACTCAGCGGATAACGTCACAACAACCCAAGGACGTCTTACCAATAAACAAAAATAAAATTTGTTTATTTTATTTAAAAAAGAGAGAAAAATATATATCTCTGATGATAGAGAATTTCTCCGAAATTAATTGGAAAAAAAGAAAAGAGAAATAAATTTGTCTCGCATTGTAAAAAGGGCGTCTATCGTCATTTATATTACTTTTCAGTCAATGCTTATAAAAAAAAGAACGAATAATATCTAAAATAATATATATATATATATATTTATATATATATATATATATATATATATATATATATATATATATATATATATATATATACTTCCCTGATGTCATTGCGACTGACATAGGGATATTTCATGTGGGTAAAACCGACGCGCACATGACTGAATCCTTAGAAAGTGACCTTCAGTCTTTAGGAGAATGAAGTAAAAAATGAATTGTAACTTTTAATGCCGCAAAGACAAAGCTACTTTCCTTAATAACTGCAAGAACCCTCTTCAACCACCGATTTTCATGGCAAATAGCACCTTGCCTGAGAGTTAATCATTCAATGTGTTCGGCCCAACTTTCACAGATAACATGAATTGGAATAAATATATTGAAAACATTGCCAGGGCTGCTGCAAAGAAGGTGGGATCCATCTACCATGCCAGTAAAGTTCTTACAGGTGACATTATTCTATATCTCCACAAAGCCACCATCCGGCCATGCATACAGTATTGTTGCCATACCTGGGATGGTTCATTATCCGCTAGGCTCTCCCTCTTAGACAAGGGCAAAAAAAGAGTATCCAACTTGATAGATCCTTCACTACCCACCCAGCTACAGCCCCTGTCACATCGCGGCAATTTTGCTCCATTGTGTCTGTTTTACAAGTACTTCAATGGATTGTGTTCTGATGAGCTTGCTGCTCCGGTATCCCCACAACGTAAATTCACTAGACCAATCCGACAATCTGCCAAATACCATTAATACATAGTGTGGGTCCTCAGATGCCGAATATCTTTTTACTCCAAAAACTTATTTCCCCGTGCTGTTTGACTCTGGAACTCCCCCCATGATCCTTGCGTTCCTGACGTTACTGACATGCAGAAATGTAAAACTAATGTAAACAGACATTTCGCTGCGCAGCTCATAATTTAGGTTGACCCCCTACCCCAACCTTCGCTCTTTTTTTCTCAGTATCCCCAGTAGTCTACAGTGGAGGCCTGCCTTGTTTGGGGTGAACTATGTTTAACAAAATATATAGCGTTTATCACAAGATAGAACACGATCATATGAACGGGCTCAATCGTAGGTGTTACGAGAGCAAAAATGAAATAATATACATTACTGTGTCTTTTGAGGATACAGGGTTCCATCCATGTTAAAAGAAAATCTGGCTAGTCCTGACAGAAATAATTAGGCAGTCCAACTCGTTTTTGAAAGCTTTCGACTTGTAGATAAAAACCCGATGGATTCGTGTTTGGCGGTGTCCTTTTTTTGTTTACTCGTAAAAAGTCAATATATATCTATTTCAAGAGTGTTCAATATAAAATTAGTTAATAGTAGTCCCATGCATTAGTACCCCCATTTTAGATAGCAGTATAATATACTTCCGTTGGTCATGATGATATCCGCCAATGGATTACCTCTTCCGTTAAGGGACAATGCAGTATATGTTATTTCGCCATATATACTAACTAGGATTATAGATATACAGATACATACTTTTTAAATGTGTATATTCTGTTAATGAATATTAATTGAAATATATATATTCATACGAAAAATTGTTGGTCTCGTCTATTTATTGTCAGGGCCTCTTTATAAACTTAAAAAAAGCTCTCAATATCCATATATACTTAGGGTACTTTGATGAGTATGTTGGACATTTATAAATGTTAAAAAATAAGAATATAAAATGTTTATTATAGACCCGAGGCTCGGAAAATGCAATTCCAACAGTCTTCATTGGTTTCTGAGAAAAAAGTTGTACGTGCTTCAAGGGGTATATTTATATATAAATATATCGATAATTATTTCTATTAATGAACTTTTATTCCCATCTCTACTACCTTATAAATGTTGAGTTAATTCTTCGAGTCAACCCCTAAAGAAATAAATGAAATAAAAAGGGAGAACTAAAGATAGAAAAAGGCAGGGGAGAAATAGTGAGATGAGGAATTGACAGAAAGAGAATACGAAAGTTATAGAGTGTCATAAATGGAGATAATAGTTTATAGAAAGTGAATGTATGTAAACACGTATATATAGATAATTTTGGAGGAAGCATCATGGATATGAATGTAAAAAACAGAGCAATATATTTATATATATATATATAATACTAAATTATATTTTGATATATTTTACCTACATACGACGTCGTTTCGAGCGTACGCCTATCATCGGAGAAGGAACATAACAATATCATACGGTCACAGGTCGCGAACCCGGTTTAGAGTAATACGTTGGATCTGTAAGAGTCTGTAGTCCTTGAGAACACGAGCGAGTGTCATGTGATTACGGAGAAATTAAGTTATAGTTACACTGAAAGCGGCGAGTAAAATATCTAGACATACGATAGAACTCAATAACGGAGTTGGAGTTGGGTCTCAGATGAATGTATTTTGTATCTCCTCCATAGTGCTCTACTTTCAATTTAACTTGAAACGGGATCTTACAATATCAAACTATATATATATATATATATATATATATATATATATATATATATATATATATATATATATGATTTACGACGAGTGAAAGAGAGGGGATGAGCGAAAGAAAGTTATTAGTAGAACACTGACCAATACATATGCATTAATATGAAAACTGGTTCTTAAAAATGTTTAAAGACGCAACTGTAAATTAAATAAATTAAATAAAGAACAATTACGCGTGAATGGACGAAGAGTTCTGATTTTTATTGTCTTTCATTTTGGAGCAAGAAATAATTGATTTTAACATTTCATGTCTAGAACGTCTATCGCACAGGTCAATGGGTTGCAGATAGCAACACAAACTCAAACCGAAGTGAAATATTTAACCCCTGACCTCAAATAAGTACAAATTTATAGCCAACCTAAATGAAACAGCTAACCAATCAGCAGCTTAGAAGTAATTTGATTTGACGATATACAACTTGGAATCGATTTTAAGATAAAAAGAAGTGTATGCCTTCGATCGGCGCAATTCGCGTGCCATGGCATTCTAGATTTCTGGTATATTTGGATATTTTTGTAGATGAGATATTATTTATACTTTTGAAGGGTTGTCGTTCTCAATTTGGTGGTGATTATGTTTAACAATATTTAGGCCGTTCTAATCCTCAACTTTCTAGCAATGGCCGTTATTATTTGAAACAATCCTAGATTGCAACCCACAACACATAGGTAGAATTAGATATACAATGATAAGGGGAATCGGTGCTTTTGCGTTGACCGGGATATATATCAGTTGAATTACAACTATAAGTATTAGGGTATCAATTCGTCAAAAAGCAGTTGAAAACAACCCTGTAATTTAGGTGATTTAAGTAGGGATTGTCGATGTTTTGAATCAAACTAAAAAGATTTATCTATGTTTTTGATGACTGCCCCTTTCTTCGATTGAAAGTAGCGGTTTATTCAAAAACTTAATAAACACTGCCCCCCCCCCCACAACGACCACAAAAAAGTAAATATTATCCAATAATATGTGTGAAGCTTCTCAAGGTCAGGCAAGGAAAAATACTTTTATATTGAGGCAATTTTTATCTCAATCCGTAGTCCCCATTTATGTTGGAGATTGAATTTACCAACATTGAAAATCGACATTTCTGTCTAGCTCTGGCCTTGATTTAAATATATGGCGATTTATTTAAGGAATTTGTTGTGTTAATTTTGTTTTAAATTTATCGATTATAAAGTAATCTCTGCGTTTACCATCGACTATTTTGTTCTATATCATTGCTTCTCCACGAGAAGAAAGTAATACACTGGTGATGTTAAATGAGTTGAAAATCCATCTTCTGTGAAAAGAATGCCGCAATTTAGAAATATTTCCTTGAAAATTGACAAATAGTTTAATAGAAGGAAAGTCATAAAAAGTGCCTAAGTCTAGTAAGAGGTTTTCTCAACTGACAGAGAATAGAAAAGACTAAGTAACGGCTACTGCACTGTAAGTTGAAGTATATTTAGAAAAGTAGTAATTAATATTTTTTTTAATATCAGTCGCAATTTTAGCGTCAAAGAAAGTAAAAAGCAATGAAATAAATGCGAATAATGTTTGGTATGAATTAATATCGAATAATGTTAGATGAATAGGAAAATGGAGCTAAACATAATGATTTTAAATGTTAAGTTGGTCTCTGTTCCAACTGTCGTGAATTCAGCAAAAAAATGTATTCGTTGTCTGCTGTGTATTATTTAAGTTGGCGAAAATGTAAACACGTAGTTTTATATATTGTTGCGAATGACTATAGAGAAAGTAAGGAAAGAAGAAAGAGAGAGAAGGAGAGAGAGCATGAACGGTAATAATAGGTAAATCTAAAGAAGAACAAAAAACCATCTTAGATTAAATAACCCCGACACATAAATAAAAAAGAATACCTAACGTAAATATGAACACACAAATGTTAGGTAAAATGTTAGATAAAAACACTTGTGTTGTCTGTCAATTAACAGTGCAAATTTCGTGGAGAAACTGATATTACGTGCTTCCATGGTATTGGTATCAACTAGTGAATCTTGTCGAAATGAACACTTCAGTTCATTTATCGCTGTAAATATTTTGAAACCGATTTTAAGCCTTAAAATTGTGTAAATGCATTAGTTAAAAATTGTAAGCATACCTGAAGCAATGAAAGTGACATGTCTAAAGTCGATTCGATTAAGAGATTGTAGCGACCATTTTAAATCAATGTACAGTATAACTGATTAAGTTCGTTAAATGTATTCCGTAAGTACCGGAATGAGATTAAGTCTATATGTTATAGTTTGAAATAACGTTATTCAATAGTCTCGAAAATTATTTGAATATGAGATTAAATTATGAAGAATTTATTGTATTATGTAACATATATATATATATATACATATATATATATATATATATATATATATATATATATAGAGAGAGAGAGAGAGAGAGAGAGACTCAAAATGCCACCAATGAAATCGTTACTGAAGCTCACCATCCTTTTTGCAATTCAACCATATTCAGTTCTATGTTTAATTATTTAATTAAAAGTTTAAGTCATGAACATCCAACCGTCTGATAATAGCTGTGTTAATACGGGGACACTTTGGGGGTCATCTCATCAATTTTTAATGGGGTTCATTGTTAGCGGAGATTACTTTAAGATAGTAAGCTGTGAGGTTTTCTTTTAGATAATGCCCTTTTATTTTATTTATAATGATTATTCGGAAGAAACAAACTATATAATCTCCTACCAACATATTTTCGTGAGAAATTATATATTCAAAATGAAGTCATTCAAAAAAAATGTCCGCCATTAATAACATAGCCTTACGTTAAAAGAAACAGTTCATCAAAATAATCAGTTTATTACAAAACATGTTTATTTCTTGGGTTTAGTTTATCAATTTTTCCATCAATGTATATATATATATATATATATAAATTGATAGAAAAATTGATAAACTAAACCCAAAAAATAAACATGTTTTGTAATAATATATATATATATATATATATATATATATATATATATATATATATATATATAATCAAGAAAGCATTGTTTTCGTATGATAACATCATTTTAGAAATTTTAAACAACATACACAATGTATCTTTTTAAATAAATAACATTAATTTTAAACTTTCGGAATATAATTGCTTTTTTAAAGCACATTTTTTGTTCTTTTTCCTTCATATTTTCTGAAAGTGTTATGCTGATTATGGTGTGACAAAATCTTCCATATGCTGTCTATTTGCGTGGTGCAATGCTAGTACAGAAAGTTGTAGACACATTTTCAAATAGTGTTTTCGTATGATAATTCCTTTTTCATTTGAAAAACATTAACAACGTGTTATGTTTGTTTAAATAAATAACATTTATTTCGAACTTAGACTTTCGGAATATTTGTTTTTTATTTCAGATAAACTATTGTTCTTATTTTCTATGTTGTCTAACAGTTTTATGTAGACTTATGAAACTAAAATAAAATCAAGGGCGCAACTATTAAATATAGAAAAAGATGAACAAAAGAAAAATGAATATTCAACGACGTCTCAGTTGTGGTTTTCTATTTAGTTTTGCCCGATTGGGGTACGTCGTCATTGTACTATGTGCTTCTACGGCTTTGCCTTTCGTGGCTGCTAGAACTTCAGGGCGAATCCTGGTCATTTTGTCACCAGATGTAAGCTTTTGGTAGTATTCTTTATTTGGCGCGATTCCTCGGTGATTATTTTCTTCCAAATTACCTGTTATTAGATTTAAATACAGGCTGTAGTATCAACTATGCTCTCTCGGTTATCGCTGCAACAAAAAGAGGATATTATTTAAGCAGGTAACATGTTTTATAACGTGGCATTTACTAATCGTCAGTCGCAAGGCTAACTCCGAGGATTATCAAATAGCTTTTCAACGGGGAATAAGATGAACACGCTGTTTAGTTTGGATAATGGCCCTATGGAAATAGACGTATCTGTTGGGAATCGTTGGTTTGACTTGAACGAATCAACGAGTACAGATTGGGGCCTGTTTTCACAGTCAGAGCTAACAGACGTGACAAGGTTATAGTGTTACGAGCCCCCAGATAAGGGGCCAGTCTGTACCTTCGAGAGGCTCTGTAACGTCGCGGGCCTTGCGTGGGAAACAGAGGATCCGTGGCGTCACTCGTTCTCGTGAGAAGCGAGTTTTCGTCAGTCTGATTTGGAAGGCGAACCGAGTAGGACGTGAGATTCACGATGTAAATATAAGGGATACTTCCCTTAAGGGAATACAAGCGCGAGAAATCCATTCCCTCCTCTCTATGAATGGTTAAGAAAGCATTGTTAACTAACTACGATAAAGTAGTGATTGCTCTCTCCTGCTCTCTGGACGTAGCGAATGACTCCCAGTAAATAACAACGCTTGTAATAAAATGAATTAAATAAAAAAATTAGGAGTTAGCCTTCGGAGTGCGTTATGAGGCTTTTGTTGCAGACGCGGATGGCGTGGTTCACTGCAGGAAGGAAAGAGCAAAGAATTCATCCACTAGACGACACGCGACCAACCTCTACAAGCGAGTGAGAAAGCAAGGTATGCAACATACACTTTTTGGTGCTAAGTGACCTGCAATTTCGAGCATGGGATGCGTTTATTTTGAACCATGAGTTACCACTAAAAATGAAAGAATTTTCAAAGCAAGAAAACAACTTGCGAGATCCGAAAGGAAAAAAAAGAGAAAGACGGAGAGACGGGGGAGATAGAGACAGAGAGAGAACTACAAACAGTAAGTAGAAAGTCGTTGTTTTGTTTGAAAGAAAAAGGCGCGATGTCCCGTAAAAGTAAAGACTAGACAGATAGACACACGCACACACAAACTCAAATATAAAAGAAAAATGGAAACAAAACTGAATAGAAAACTAACAAACACACGCACACACAAAATCAGATATTAAAAAAAAGTGAATAAATAATAATTCGTGACACAGCACACATGAGTTTGGAACAAAAAGAAAATGTAACTCTTGTAAAAAAAAAAAGAGACGATAACGCATTTACACACATACACACAACAGAACATATTCGGTCCACGTTTAACAAAAATGCCTTCGATGGGTGGGGAAACTGATGACTTGATTGTTATTTTGTCGAGTAGTTTTTTCTCATCAAATTGTATTGTTTTAATCTTTATTTTGTTGTTTGATGTAAATGTATCGTCGAGAGAGAAACTCATTGAATTAATTTCCTTGTTTGTTTTTGTAGCTGATGGCATTGTTTTGTTTTTTTAGTTTTTTTTTTGCCCTCTCATATAAAAATTTAAGTATATGAAAGAAAAAAGAAACAGTGACTAATTAAGATTAAGTTGAGGTCAGTCAATTAAAGGGAGTTAGAATGAGAGAGTTGATCTTTGGCGGTGCGGTAAGGGTTTTAGCGAGGATCCGATGTGGAGGCCGTAGGGCGTGTCTCTTCCAACTGACGGGTTGGGATTGAGTTATGTTCGCTACGCGTGACCCGTTGAGGTAGCCGGTGAGCCTGCGATTATACGGACAAAGAGTTGTTCGGTGTCACACGCGTGAAAAAAAGCTAGTTGTTACCATGAAAAGATTGCCATGATTATGGATATATTGTTTGGGGGACCTCGGATTTACCGTATTGGTATTGGTCAATCAAGCATGAATGATGATATATTTAATTTGTAGGAATGGGTCCGTCCTAGGTGTAGGATATGACCGACCGTGCGCAGAGACACCTCTTCACCCCTACGACATAGTTAGAATCACGGGAAGGGTACAGTTAGCAAGCGATGCAAGCGAGTCCGCATCAACGGGGTTTAGAGTTAATTTGGGGTGAGGGAGCACTTCGTGCGCGTGTCAGGGGAAAATGTAGCCATGGATAGGTTCAACATTGAAAGAAGGTGCCGTATTTTTGAGTCCTGTGATAGGGATAGATAGGAAATGTGATCGGATTGAGGCCCAATGTGAGTGTCGAAGATGCCACCTTAAAAGACACACAGTTTCCAAAGAGGTGTCTTGAGCCGAGTGCAGATATAGTGCTTAAGGATAAAACGGCACCTAAAATTAAATTCGTGTGCTAACCATGTTATATGTTTTGAAATAGGGTGTTCTGTTTGTTCCCCGTAATTCGCGGTAATGTCCGCCAGTTAGAAAAACGACCATCGGTTGTAAATCGATGTTATAGAGTACGAGGGTAAGGTGAGTGTATGCCTATGTGTTGGTGTGAATGCCCCGAGGTCAGAGGTCAGACCGTTGTGGGTTCAGTGGTGAACTGAGCAGGTGATGGGGCGATGTCGTCCGATAATGTTTATGACGGGGATGGCGACGAAAGCCGATATTGATCATAAGAGAGGTTTCCTTACATCCCGGAGATAACGTTATGGGCCGAATGGAACGGCCGGTTAAAGAGGTTGGACGTTAGAGGTCCAGCCGTACTAACCAATAGTTCTGAGCAGACCTACAGCGGGGGCGTAATACAAATCGAAATCTTAGGATTGTTTTTTTTGTATAGGGAGGGGAGGAATTTTAAATAATGGCCCTATGTGAATTGACGTATCTGTTGGGAATCGTTGCTTTGACTTGAACGAATCAACGCGGGTGCAGTCGAGTGAGATTGGGGCCTGTTCTCACAGTCAGAGCTAACAGACGTGACAAGGTTACCGTGTGACGAGCCCCCAGATAAGAGGTCACTCTGTACCTTCGAGAGGCTCTGTAACGTGGCGGGCCTTGCGTGGGAAACAGAGGATCCATGACGTCACTCGTTCTCGTGAGTTTTTGTCAGTCTGATTCGGAAGGAGCACCGAGTAGGACGTGCGATTCACGATGTAAAAATAAGGGATACTTCCCTTAAGGGAATACAAGCGCAAGAAATCCTTCCCCTCCTCTCTATGAATGGTTAAGAAATCATTGTTAACTAACTACGAAAAAGTAGTGATTTGCTCTCTCCCTCTCTCTGGACGTAGCGAATGACTCCCAGTAAATAACAACGCTTGTAATAAAATGAATTAAATAAAAAGAGATGAGTTTGTCTTCGGAGTGCGTCATGAGGCTTTAGTTGCGGACACGGACGGCGTGGTTCACTGCAGGAAGGAAAGAGCAAAGAATTCATCAACTAGACGACACGCGACCCCCTCTACAAACGAGGGAGAAAAGCAAGGTATGCAACACCAGTAACCTGCAACCGTAATATAAGCAGTGCAGACTTTCCGGCTCAAGCCGAATCAAGTTCGGATGATTCAACACAATAGAAACCGAATGAAACCGATTTAGCAAAATAAAACTTTGTTTAGGGTTATGTTAAAGTTTTTTTTTAGTTTTAGGATATGCTTAGTTTAGTGTTAGTTTAGAGTTTTCTTAAGTTTAGGCTATTGTTACTTTAGGGTTAGTTTAGAGGTTTTTTTAGTTTTAGGCTATGGTTAGTTTAGGGTTATTTAAGAGTTTTTTTAATTTTAGGTTATGGTTGGTTTAGGATAAGGTTAGAGTTTTTTTTAGTTTTAGGTTATGGTTGGTCTAGGGTAAGGTTAGAGTTTTTTTTTAGTTTTAGGCTGTGGTTACTATAGTGTTCGGTTAGAGTTTTTTGCTTCAGGCTATGGTTAGTTTAAGTAAGGTTAGAGTAAAAATTAAAAAAGAAACAATTCGGTTCTTATTGTGTAGATAGTTTGGTGAAGCCCTTTAACTTTTGTGATCGTAACTTTTACTCAGGCAAGAACGGGTATCTTCCATCATCGTCGATGTTCTTGGTCAAGTGGTCACTTATTTAAAAATGTAAATAATGGCCCCTCCCCCCAAAATTAATTTTACATTTTGAAAAGTAAATGTATATTTAAAACAGAACAAAAACTTGGATGATTGCAAAAATATGCAACCACCACAGATTTATCATCCTAAAATTGGGGAATCATCGGTTATACGTCTCGGTTTACAGCTTACTTCTCACTTTACGTTAATTTTATATAGAAAAGTGATGCCCCACTTAAAATTATTTTTGGTTGATATATTTTTCAGTTGGTTAGGTGTAATCGCCCAAAAAGTAGAATACGTCAAGTATTTGAGATGTAAAATTGAAATAAATATCGTATTTAATATCAAACAACTGAATGCCATAGCAAGTGTAATTGTACACGTGGAATCTCGAAATAAAAACGTTTCTAGTATCATTTTTAGTATTTCTATCGAGTGTAAGGAATGCGTTCTCTTAATAAAAACAAACACTTTATATCGAAATGGAACGTTAATTAAGTGTGATAGTGGCTGGTGGACATTGTACTGTGTATATTTTTATAAAAAAGTATATATACAAGAAATTGTGGAAAACAGAAATAGAAATGGAATTAAGTTCATAAAACCTATACCAAACTGAATAATTTCGAAATATATTTTATATGTATTCGCGTAGAATTCCTACTGGAGCAAGGCAATATTTAATTTGTTTGCATAGCGAAATTGTTTACAAGAAATTATGTCTTTCCGTTGATGGTGGGGGATGTGTTCTCATAAAAAACAACCTTAGCTCAAAATGGAATGTTAATTAAGTGTGTTAATAGCTGGCGGGAATTGTGTATTCGTGTTTTGTAAAAATGTATAAATAAAAGAAATTGTGGAAACGAATTATTAAAATGTAAATAAGTTTATAAAACGAATCAGAGAACAGAATAATCGCGAATACATTTTTATTTATTTGCGTATTAATAAATTATATGTGAGCAAAGCAATATTTAATTAGCTTGCATAGCGTAATTTTCCACAAGTTATATAGTAAATAAAAGTTAAGCAAACAACCATTTATATTTGGAAATGTAATATTGTATTCACTGAAAAATCATGCAAGTAAACACTTATGCGTAATCGTATTTCGTTATTTTATTTATGAGATTGATTGTGTTATTGTGTTTTATTGATGTAGGATACAAGACAGGAAGAAATGTTATTGGCTCTACAATGAAATCACACTCTTAATTTTGTTGCGAAAACATGGATTTCCACATGTCGTTACTGCATAAATAATTAAAGTTTAGCTGTTTGTCATATTTGAAAAAGTCTATAAGAAAATATATCGTTAGGAATAAATAATAAAAATAGAAATTGATAAAAATCAACATCTAAAATATACTTACCTGTGAGCTGAAATATGACGAGCGATGAATGTGTCTGTTTTAACTGAATGTGGGTAACGTAAGCCTATAATTTACCCGCAGCCAGAATCACAGAATATAATTCATAGCATTATAGAATCCACTAATGTGTTAACAGTGTGTCGGCATTATAAACAAATTACCCAGTGTCGAATGGTGACGGGTTAGTAGTAAGTTTATAGAGGATAATATGGTAGCTACCATCTATTTCAAAGACATTTCTGCGAGAAGTAGAAATCTCGGAAAAAATGTAATAATTCGTGTAATAAGTAAAAATGTAAGAATATTTTTCTGAAACACACTGTAAGAAGTGATGTTGGTGTTGCATAGTAAAGATTTGCATATGGAGTGTGAGTTATGTTCCTATGATGACTAAATTTACAGGGTAAAATTCGACATTATATAGAAAATATTTTCAATATTCATTGCGAGTACATAAAATACTTTTATACTCAATGTAATATTCATTCCGTTTAATGTAATAACCAATAACATTACCAGTTCACTATTATCTAACGATATTTTTGTACATGAAAATATAAAGAATGAGGAAAATATTATATAAATTTTGTATTTACATATGTGTAAGCAAAACTATTCACAGTTCTCAATTTATGTATATTCTCACATTTTTATTTTCTGAATATTGAGAAAAATTGAATACTTGCATAACTAGTCATTCTCCTTGTGCATATTTCTCTCGTGTATCTAGTGTGTGTCGATGTAACGATGTATTCTCTCTCTCTCTCTCTATTGATCTATCTATCTATGTATGCATATATATATATCTATATATATATATATATATATATATATATATATATATATATATAATATACTCTATAAAATGAGTCCAACCAATATTTGCTGTACTTGTCAAGGGGTTGAACAGATCTTTTATTCTGATTGCACTCTCAGCGGTCGTCGTTCAATTGTTAATAACTTTTACCATTTAGTAAGGCGATTCTCCAGGAAAACAGATAAGCCTTTTTGTAACCTCGTTTTAACAAAACAATCTCTGTAATTCAATACATATTGTCCCAGACAAAAAGATTACCTTCATAAATGTCCCGGTAGCTTTCTCTATGTTCGCTTTTGTTATTTAGCTTTATTTTACTATCGTATCGAACAACTTGTAGGGAATATATTCCGACATTGTTCATCAACTTCACAAAAATTTCATCGAATCATCTTCTTTGTTCTATTCTTTCTTTTCTTGTTCCTTTTGATTTTTTTTTATTATTCAGACGCGTATACTTATTTTTTAGTTGATGGGGGGGGGGCTCAATCTTGTGATTTCTTCCATTACTATCTCCTCTCAATAGGCGCCTTTATTATCAATAATCAAACTGGATTCATTTATTTGGGCGAAGTTATTCATGTAAAAAGTAGAAAAATTGATATCATGGGAAATAAGAAAGGTTATCCTACGTCGCGGATAATAAGAAACGAAAAATATAATATTCTAGAAACCTAAACCGACACACACACACACATGCTGCGCACGAACAGAAACACACACAGTCATCTGTCTGAGGGCGTATTTTTATTAGTATGAAACTAGAGTTTAATATCAGCATTCACTGCACATCAGTATTACGAAAATAAAGGTTTATATATCACTAGGTATTTCTAAATACCATTTTTCTAATCAAGCCTTTGCGATTGGAAAATCGTGCTGTAAAAATGAGTGTTGCATGTGATGAGATACCCACAGACAGTGGTGCAAGCCTACTACGATATATATACTTTAAAACTTATTGGCCATTCTCTATACTTTTGATTATATACTGCGATATATTGTTTATCTTTCTTTCCCTTTCTCATCGATAACCCATGTTTATCGGACTACACTGAACGATAAAAAAGCTTTATTATTAAACTAGCAAGGAATCTCGGCGTTACTCGGCGCTATAACAACAAAGTAGAATACATTGAATATTGTATGTACCAACTTTTATATGAACACTTTAACCTCTTCTTCTCTCTAGCCGTCTCTCTATCATTTCCCTTGTACACATTATTTTCTTCCCTCCCTCAATCTTATCTTTCACTTCACCCCAGATCCCTTGTTTTAATGTGTTAAAAATGATGATGATGTAATTCATTTCCCGGAGCAAGCGGACAGTAATACTGTTATTTTACATGTATTGCTTTGCGACAATGCGAGTTGAACAGAAGCGTTTGATTCACATAAATATATCACTGTAATGTGAGTAAAGAGGCATTCAAAGCACTACCAAAAGTACAGTCCAAATAAAAGTGTGAAGAGAAGTGATGTTGATAATAACAATGTACTTGCTTCAGGATTAGGCAGAATATAACTAAAGTGTATACTCACTCACTTACTAAATACGCCATGGTAATGGTAGTGAAGACACATTAACAGTACTGTCAAAAGTACATTCAAAATAAAAGTATGAAGAGAATTAATGTTGATACCGACATTTTTGCTCCCGGGCAACGCACATGTTCTCTTTATTACATTAAGCATTTTTTATGAGATATACTATTTCACAGTCGTGATACTATATTATTTTTATAACTCCCAGACTACGCTAACACTTTTCCTTGTATATTACAGCATAATAAACGGTAAAGTATGTTGTTATCTCGGGCAACATTCTGTTTAAAGACACCTGTTTCATTCTACTGTATTGAAAAGTTTTGCCATACGATATGCTACTTAACAGTTGGAATACTATATTATCATTTGTATGACTGCTAGACAACGCCAATCCTTTGCCCTTGTATACAACAGAAATAAAAACGGTACAGTTCTTTATCCATAGCCACGCTGTGTTTAAATAAACCTGCTCTATCTATTGTATTGAGAACTTTTGTCAAAATATATACTATTTGATAGTAGTAATACTATATTATTATTGTAAGACTCCACAACCACACCGATACATTTGATTGTATACGACAGCGTACAAAACGTTGCAGATTTAATCCAGGCAATGCTGTGTTTTAACACACTTACTCTATTTACTGCATTGAGAACTTTTAAAATCATAACAAAAACGCGGTAATATTTTTTTATCTCGGGCAACGCTGTGTTTAACCACACCTGCTCTATCTATTGTATTGAGCAATTTTGCAATAAGATATACCACTTTACAATAGTAATACTAACTAATTATGTTTATGGCCAATACTTTATATTTCATACAACATCATAAAAAAATGCTCACTCATTTTCTGTGTCAAATTATCAGTCAGCGTTTTCTTTACACGGCGTACAGTGGCGATCATTGACGGACAGTGACAGGTAGTGGCGAATAGTGGCGGACAGCGTCTACAAAATAAAATTTAAAAAGTGCTGAGCGATTTCCTGTTTAAATTATGTGTTGGCGATTTATGTACATGGCGGGCATTAGGTGACATTGGCGGATAGTGGCAGGCAGCGTCTTCTAATATCTTAAATTAAAAATGATGACTTATTATTTTTGCTTTTATATATTAGTTATCGATTATTTTACATGAAAGACAGTAGCGGATAGTGGCGGACAGTAGCGGTTAGTGGTGATTAGTGGCAATTAGAAGCGGGCAGTGTCTACTAAAATGAAAAATTTAATAACATGCTTACTCATTTCCTGTTTTGAGGTATGAGTTTGCAATTTATTTACATTGCGCACAGTGACGGCCCTTGCCGAACAGTGCTGGTAGTGGCGGGCAGTAGTTGGTAGCTATGGACAGCGCCACTAAAATTAACATGTTAAAAAGGCCGAGTCAGTTCCTGTTTTGAATTATGATTTGACGATTTCTTTACATGGCGGACAGTAGCAGCTAGTGGCGGGTATTATATACTAAAATGTAAATTTAAAAAATGGTGACCTATTTTCTTGTTTTTAAGTATGAGTTGGCGATTTATTTACATCACAGATAGTTGCGGGCCTTGGCGGCTATTGGCCTACAGTGGTGGGTAGTGTAGGTAGTGGCGTTAAATAGCGTACAGTGTCTACTAAAATTAAAAATGTTTACAATGCTGACACATTTCCTGTTTTGAATTATGAGATGGATATTTTTACATGCCAGACAGTCACGGGCATTGGCGGACAGTGGCGGGCAGCGTCTCTATAATGTACATTTTTTTAAATGCTGACTCATTTCCTGTTTTTTTTAATTATGAATTGTCGATTCTTAACATGGTGGATAGTTGCGCACAGCGGCTGGTAGTGTAAGATAGTGGCGACACCGTCTACGAAAATTAAAAAAATCCTATTTTGGATAATGAGTTAGCGATTTATTTACATTGCGGACAGTAAAAGAAAGTGGTGGGCATTGTCGGGTAGTGGCGGGTAGTGTCTACTAAAATTTAAAATTAAATAAAAAAATGCTGACTTATTTCCTTTTTTAAATCATTAGTTGGCGATTTCCTTACATGGCGAACAGTGACAACCATTATCAAAAAGTGGCGGGTAGTTGCGGGTAGTGGCGAGCAGCATCTACACAATTTTAAATTAAAAGAATGATGGGGCATTTATTGTTTAGAATTGAGTTGTTGTTTTTTACATCACGGGCCATGACAGACATTGGCGGGCAATGCGGGAGGTGGTTAGCAAAGCTGGTAGTAGCGAGCAGCATATACTAAAATTTTAAAAATATATAACATGCTGAGTCATTTCCTGTTTTTTTTATGAGTTGGCGATTTCTTTACATGGCGAATAGTAGCGGTAAAATTTTAAAATGCTGATTCATTGCCTGTTTTTAGGTATGAGTAGTCGATTTCTTTACACGGCGGACATTGGAGGGCATTGGCGGACAGTGGAAATAGTGGCGGGCATTTAATTACATGGCGGGTAGGGACAGGCAGCGTCTACTATTTTTATTTTAATGCTGACTCATTTACTGTTTTAAATCATTAGTAGATGATGTATTGACATTGCGGACAACAGATGGCAGTCGCATGTAGTAGCGGGTAGACGTAGTCTACGTAAACTAAAATTTTAAATGTAATGACATTTTGAATGCCTGCGTTTAAGAACATCTCCTCTATCACGAATATTGAGAACTTATTGATTATTATATACAACTTCCTATACGAAATACTGTAATTTTACAATGATGACTCCCGGCCAACGCTCAATAGATTGTATTGTATTAAATAGTAAAACACAAATCAATTATGTTATTTTACATAGGCAACGTGACCGTAAAACATACCTGTTCTATGGAGGATATTCAGCATTTTAGATTAACTAACTAATAGCACTTACTAGATAGTACAATTTATTGTTAATATTATGTCTTCCGGGCAACCCTATGCACTTTTTCATTCATACACAAAATAACAACATAGAAATAAGTTATTTCTCCCGGTCAATACTGTGTTATAACACATCGGTTGCATCTAAGACAGTGAACACTTGTTGATTACTATATACAACTTCCAATATGAAATACTCTAAAGTATGTATAATGCCTCCTTGGCAACGCCGAATAGATTTTCCTGAATAAAATAGTATTATAACAAAGAACGATGTTATTTATAATTTTGTTATGTTCCTTTTTATATTATTGCTATTAGGTGTCTTCCCACTACATATGATTCAGTGTATCTTGTAAAATGAGAAAAATAAGAATAAAAGATAAGATTTTGCCAATACCATTTCTTCGCAAAGGCATTTCATTGTAAATACAACGTTTTAAACGCATTGTATATATATATATATATATATATATATATATATATATATATATATATGTAAATATATATATATATATACACACACACACATATATATATATATGTATATATATATATATATATATATATATATATATATATATATATATATATAAACGTATGGTGTATTTTAAATAGATTAAGTTAAAGTGACTGCGGTATTGTGGTGACAAAAACAAGAGTAGGAAATATACGTGGGCGGTTATCGAGAGTAAGCAGTTGTTTACATTAAAAACTAAGATCCGAAGTTGTTTTCCGTTAAGTACGACCAGGGGCTCGAACTAGATAACACCAAGACGAAAAAGCATTTAAAAGAGAAACTGACCCGTAAGCATAGAACTAGCTAAGCATGACCTACGGCACAAAGCTAGCGAGCGTTACGAAGACCAAGTAGTTAGGGCTAGGCTAAGGAAAGTTTCCGATTAAGTCGTGAACTGTGAAGCTAATGAGCATTAGAAAATTTCAAGATGTGGATCGGATAAGTATATCAGAAAATTAAACCTCCGGATGGACGTGCGTTGGGGTCGACTCGTTAAGTCTGCAGTGGATTTCGGGAGCATTTCGAGGAGAGTTACACCTAACTGCCCAACCCTCTCTGCCCAGGAGTTTGGCAACTATTTGACTGACTCTACCTGCCTCGATGCGGCTAGAACAGCTGGTTGCGACAGCAGAGTTACGGATAGGGATGTATTAGATGCGTTAAAGCAGGTCGGTTGTAACAAATCGCCGAGACTTGATTGTATAACCTACCAAATATATTTGAGGGTGTCACACACTTTTTGCCGATTCTGACAGATATGTTCAACCATTGATTTGACGAGGAGGCTATCTCGGGTCTGGTTACCGAGAGAGTGAAAACATTTCTGGAGCAGCGGAACAGGCATGGTTGGTATGATCTAGACGAGCACAGGCCCATAACTCTGTTAAACACAGAGTTAAAGATTTGGGACAAGATTTTAGCAAACCGGTTGAAAGGTGGCATTAGGGAATTGATTGAACTCGAGCAGAACTACGCTGTGAAGGAGAGATCAATTCAGAACAACTTGCATCTAATCATAAAAGTGATAGAATTAACTTGGATCGCTTCTAGACATGTTTTAGAGACAACTGGTTTTAAACATGACTTCTGCAAATGGATACCCATTCTGTATCGTTCGCAGACCACAGAAGTACATGCAAACGAAATGCGTTCGTAGTATTTCGCTATATTTCGATCAAGCTAAAAGGTGAGGAGGCAAGTTCGATACTACGCGGACTCGCTTTGCGTGGCGGAATGCGAGCCAGGTTCTCCGTGTTCGTCGATGACATCAGCGTCAATGTGCCGTGCTTCCAAGACATCGAGAGAATGACAGATGCGCTCCCATATTACGAAACGATCACAGGGGCCAAAATCAACTGCATCAAGCTAACTGGGCTGCGGTTCGGTGCTTGTCGCGGTGACACCACTCTTTCGGCTCTTTTATGCTAGACAGATGTCCCGGTTCGAATCTTTAGCGTGTTTTTCAGACCGAGCCTGCAGCTCGAGAGAAATAGGTTGGAGGTACAGTCAAAGGTCGGGATGTCGGTTACAATTTGGCTTCGAAGAAAACTCTCCTTGAAGGGTAGTGCTGAGGCGTGCGGCACTTACGTCTTCCCTCTCATTCTTTACCGATTGGCCGTGCTTCCACTTCCTGTAAACCTCTTCAAAGCATATGGCGCATTCTGCCCTCAATTCCTTGGGGCAGGAAGAGGTACTGTGTTCGCGACCAGTTCTGTAATCAACGTCATGTGAAGGAGGCTTGAGGATGCCCAACTTGACGTGTCATCGAGGCGCCGAGAGACTGGCTTCCCTGAGTCAAACATTGCAGTGGAATCTGCGTGGAACCCCGCTGTTGATAGTACTCTCCTTGACGTTATTCTCTGCCATTCGGTTGAAGACCGTCGTAGGCTGGGGGTGAATTACAGTTCTTCAGAAATGAGTTGGGTACGAGGTTATCTCAACAACCCTGAGTTATGTCTGCCCTGGCGATTGGCCACGAATGCGCTACAATTTAATGCCAAACAGTACAGTTCCAGAATGGAGATCTCGCCTGAGTGTCCCCATTGCGACACACTCTTTGAAAAAAGACCGTGATCACGCTTTCTTCCTGTGCCGTAGTCCCCAGCACTACTGTCAATGAGGTGACAGCTCGTCTCAATCTTGAGCAGGCGCCGTCGCTACACTTAGCCTACGTAATCGGACACGTCTGGCGGCCGTGGGATGGGTAGAGACGAATGGTGTTTCTCGCTATCCTGACCGTAGATGGTGATTGATTTTTCAAACAAGGTTGATACAAGTAGCGAGCTTGTGTGTACGAACGGAGTCAAGTATGAGTGCGTGTTGCCAGCCTTAGCATGGCGTGCACGGTTTCTGGTCCTGTCAGACCCCAGCCCACTGTTTAGACAGTTTAGTCTTTTATCTAGTCGAATGAATGAGTTACCCCACATTCCTGGAAATATAAATCCTCCAATATAACCACTTCCCACTTTCAATTTTTTGTACTCAGCCTCCTCCAACACACACTTATTTTGGAAGCACATCACGTCTCTCCAGACTCCATCCCTCATTGTTTGACTACACTTTCATCCTACTCCCATTTAGAGATGGTCCTGCTTGTTTTCGGTTCTGAACAAACCAAGAAAACAGTAGGTAGTCTAATATTAAGAAAGGGTTAGGATGGTCATACTAACCGGTTTTTGCTTCACCCTACCTCCAAAAATATATTAATGGATTTCTGTATATATAA
This sequence comes from Sepiola atlantica, assembly GCA_963556195.1. Taxonomy (NCBI): domain Eukaryota; kingdom Metazoa; phylum Mollusca; class Cephalopoda; order Sepiida; family Sepiolidae; genus Sepiola; species Sepiola atlantica. The sequence continues at coordinate 129,102,123 of OY744520.1, read as the reverse complement.
CTATATTTATTTATTAATGAAAGAACTATGAAAAATGTTGAAATTGCAACATAATTTAGGAATAGACAAAGTAAGATGGCCCCTAGAGAAAATGTGGTATTTGGGTTACGGAGATGCTTCTAGTTAAGAGTAGGATATGCATTTTTGTTTACTTTAGACTAAAGATGATCAACGACACACCTTTTTCTCCACACTTTCAATGGTCTTGTGTCTAATTAATTTTGAATGTAATATTTTTATATTTTCTGCAAATTAATAATTTTAAGTGTAGTATCTGTTCCGATGGATGCTACTATTGTTCTGTAGAGTTCTAGGAGACCCACCCTCTCAGGTTTCCCCGAATCTTAGTGCGCTGGCTAAGCACACCGTACCTTTTGTCTAGCCTCCTGGCCAGGGGTTAGAATAAATACGTTGACCTTGTGTCTAACCAATTGAAGTAAATAACTCGACCTTTTGGCTGAGATCACAGTGTAGAATCTGTTCCGATTGATGCTACTATTGTCTTGTACATTTCTAGGAGGTGCACCTTCCCAAGCTTTCCCTCCTCTTTAAGAAAGGCTTAATTTAATGCTAATCACCTGAGGAGCCGCTACCATAGAATGCCGACGGAGCGGCTCAGGCATTTTTTGTAAGCAAGAGTGCGCTAATCCTCGTGCGCTGGCTAACAAACGTTGTCCTTGTATTTAGCCTCCTGGAGAGGAAGTAACTAAAAATACTTTGATCTTGTGTCTTACCTCGTTAAGGTAAATAATTCGGTCTTTTTGCTAAGATCACAGTGTAGTAGCTATTCCGATGCTACACTATCTAACCAAAAATCAGAATTCCATTCACAATCTATATTATATTCGTTTGAGGCGACCCTACCAGGTAATGCCGACCGCCTCCCAATCTTTTCCGTGGTCACTTGAGACGCTCCTACCGGGGACTGCTGACGCCTTACGATGGTTTTCCATAATCGCTTGATGTGCCCTTACTGGCGAATTCTTATACTCTCCCAGGCTTCAACTTTATTCGCATGAGTACACCCTACCGGTGAATGTGGATGCATTACCAGTCTACCGACGCGCACTATAAAATAAAGAAAATAACCAAAGTTCTATTAAAATTGAAATTAATATACCCTCTCTTTGAAAAGGGATGATGCTAATAAGGACAGTTTACCTTGTGACGTTATTGTTGCGAGTTCAGATGACGACCTCAGCGTCGAAATTATTTATTGTTTATTTAGTTGTTAAGATGTGCCCTAATGTATTTCTTATGTTTACAAAGATTTTAGCTGACTAAAATCAGTAAATAGTATTTATCCACCCCATCTGACGTTTACAAAAATTCTCTAAGACGGACATACAGACAGACAGACAGACAGACAGACAGACAGACAGACAGACAGAAAAACTCTTCGTTATATTATAAGTGGACTAGCGAAAATAGACTCCCTAACGGTTGTCTATTTTTGCTAGGCCGCCGCGTTTATGGGTGGTGAGACTAAAAAAAAAAAAGTCTCCGAATACCATTTTGGTTAAAAAGAGAAAACAATTTTTTTTCCCGCCAAAATTGTTTTTTTTTCGCGCCGAAAATAAAAAAAGTTATGGGGAAATCCCCCCCCTCTACTTAAAAATAATCGAGGGCGAACGCAGACCCCAATGTATTTTCGACGAACAGAGAACAGTTATACGATCATTTATTTGTAACTGGAAGAAGTGAAAAAAAAAACACTTCTTTATCTACGTAAAATTTGATAGGATGTTATCACTTTCCCTTTAGCTCATACGAAATTATTCATTGTTTATTTCTGACTTTGAAATTAGGTTTACAAAAATTCTCCAGGACGGACAAACAGACAGATTAACAGATAAATTCTTCATTATATTATAAGTGGACTAACAGGGGTGGGCGGCGTTGACCAGGACTCCCCTCCTTGTTTTCCCCGTCATTCTCTGTAGCCTAACCCATTTTCTGTCTCTGGACATACACACAGAAAACTCTCCGTAAGGAATAAGTCGGCATTTTCTTTTAAATTAATACATGAAGGACATGGAAAGGTTTTGTCCGAGGCTATTACAAAATAAATTAAGGAGGTTAAAAAGTGTGGGTAATAGCTTTATATTAAAACTTCTCGCTACCCATTACAATTCGTATATCTATATTTGTCTCTTCCCCGTTGGTCTACTTCCCTGTAACCCACCCCGATACCCAGTTCGGACGTGGGTTATTATTAGCTTTGGTAGCTCAGAGTACTTAACTGATCCCCCATCTAAAATAATGGTTTTGTTTCTACCGTCAAGTTTCTCAGTATGTACATGTAATCGCTTAATTATGTAGAATCTTAATGGGGCAAGAGCAAGGCTTCAATCATTCCACAATATATATTTTTTTACTAGACAAAAATTATTTTGTTGATAGCATGTTAATTTTTCAGCATAAAAAATACCCAAGATTTGTTATCCACCCCTTTCTGGCAAACAAAAAACACACGCAAAATATATGTTGTTATCTGGCGCCAAGTCTTTAACTTTGTTCATATGTCATCGTCATAAGCAAAAGTCCGAAATGTTTTATCCCACTCTAACCAAAAACCAAATGTAAACGCACAATTTATTTTGCTTAAAAATATATTTCGTTATATGTCCCTAAAACACTTTCTAGCCCGGTAATGCGTGATTAATTTCATATGAAAAAATTAGTCTCATCATGTATTAAAAAAAAATTGTTTTCTTTTTATTATTAGCGTCTTTTTTGGGTTTCTTTTCTTTACTGTGTTTTACGTTACTAAACGACGTAGTTACATTTTGTTACTAAGAACAAACCTTTCATTAAAACTACGTTGATGGAAGTTTATATTTTTAAAAAATTAAATCAAAATGATTACCATGACGAAATTAATCAAAAATTAAATAAATGAACTGTTATGACGTAAAGGTAGATAACTCATTTACGTAAAAATGCAGCAAAGTTTTTGAACATGTTTCTGTGGAACGAACTAATTCTAACCCAGCACCGCTAGGCCCTCAGTTCACGTCGTTAACCACTTCTCAATCGCGCCATCCCCTTTTGGCAGAAGGTGGAGTATGTGAAAAAGAAATGCGCATTAAGCACGGGTTGTTGTCTACGCATGCGTGGTGTGCAAAAAACGTACACATTCGACCAACCGCTGACATATTTCAAATATGTCAGAATAACTTAAATGTAAGAATGTAATGTTTTGTTCCTATTTTCCGATATACTGCGACCGACAGATATGCGATTTAGAAAATATAAATTTTATGGTTAAGTGTTGCCTATTTTTCAAACTATAATCTAGGCCTACGCACATACATACAATCATACACCCACACATACATATAAACACATACATTTCCACTTCATATATGAGATCATACATTGGTATCACTACTATTACTAATATTTATTTTTCATGCATTTATAAATTAATAATATTTCTTTTTCATTTTCAGGTAAGTGGCTGCTTAATTTTTAAAGACGGGTAAGAATTCTGCCTTTACTATTTTCAGTTTCGTTATGTTTTGCTACAATGTCTTCATTATTTTCATGTATGAATTGATAAAACAGAAATGAGAAATCAAAGGGAAAACTGGAGAGAGAAATACACATTTCCAAGAAACAGGTTTTTTTGAACGAGGGAGATAGAAAAAGAAAGAAAGATTCACACACCCACACACACGCACACACATATATATATATATTTATATATATTTATATATATATATATAATATGTATTTTATGTACACCCATTAGGTAATAGTCTGCTCTCAATGAAATAGGAAACGGTTATTTTTACGGCTTCTTTGTTTGAAGTGTCGCCAAAAAGAGACCGAATTCTCTCTCCCTCAGAAGTAACGTGATGTCACGACTCCCTTCTCTATTCAACTAACAGCTTTGGTTCCCGTTCTATAATAATTCTATTTAAGTAATATATTTTAAATAGTGTCGCACACCGATTATTAAGGCTAACAAATATAATAAAGAACACTCTCCACAATTATTCAGGATAGAAGAGAATGTTCACTAGACAAAAGATACAAGGAGAACCGAACAATTCAGCAATTACATTGTTGAGCCAACCAATACCATGGGATATCGATAGTACCCGTTCTTTTCATAAGAATCACAGAAGATCTAATTTTCCTCATGTAGGTAAGGTATTACTAATATTATTTTTCTAACTTCGTATGATTGACACTCTCTTAAAAGTGTGTGTGTGTAATCATGACTTACAAGTAGTAGTTGTGGCGCAATAACGAAATACACATATTCTGAGGTGGCATTATATAAACACATTTACATGGAGCAACCCACGGATACACCATAATATATTAAGATTTCACTTGCAAACAAGCTATGTGCCACTTTTCAGAACAATTAGATCTAAATATATGTTAAGCCAACGAATATTTCAAATCCTTAATAACATCTTTCACAACGTGTTCATGTGTATCTTTCCCGACACAGACGTTCGCCGTTTTGTATATTGTAGTATCTTAACTAATAGATACGAGGCTGAGAATAAAGAGAAAAATGATGATATTGTAGAAACATTTGGATTTACAAATTTATTCTCACATATTTTGTTGAAGACGAACGTAAAAGTTGCATACAAAATATAAAAGGTAATAATTAATATAATAGATGTTTCTTTCAACAACTACAAGACACATCTACAACCACCGATTGCTACGGCAAATAACACCTTACCTGAAAGTTAAATGTTAAACCTATTCGGCCTAACACTCACATACAGCATAAATTTGAAGAAGAAAATACACAGAATACATTGCAATTGTTGCTGAAAAGAAAGTGGGCTCCCTCTACTGTGGTAGAACACTTCTCACAACTGACATACTCCTATATCCCTACAAAGCAACTATCCGACTATGCAGTGCGTATTGTTGTGACATATGGGTTGGTGCATCATCCACTAGTATCTACTTGTTAAACAAGGTCCAGGAAAGAGTCGTAAATCTAATAGGTCTCTCATTATCCACCAAGCTCCAGCTCCTGTCGCAGTATCGCAATGTTGAATCTCTGTGCATGTATTACAAGTACTTTAATGAAACTTGCTTCGACGAACTTGCTGCTCTGGTACCCCCTCTGCGTAAATACACTCGACCAACGCGACAATCAGCTAAATCTCATCCATTTCATCATGTGGAAGTCACCAGATGCCAGATAGCCTTATACTCTAATAGCTACTTTTCTTCGCGCTGTCGGCCTTTGGGAATCAACGCCTGCTTCCTGTTTCTCCGACTGTACCGACATGCAAAAATGTGTAACTAATGTCAAAATACATCTTGCTGCACAGGTACTAATTTAAGATGATGCCAAAACTTCCACCATAATTCTCAGTAGTCCCTTATGTCTACAGTGGAGACTTGCCTTGTTTAGGGGTGAACTATGTTATACAAATACTTAGTAAAAACATAAATAAGTACTATAGAGATAATACATTAAAATCCTAATACAATCGTCTCATAGAGAAAGAGTATAATATATTGTTCTAAATTATCCTAGTGGAATGAGTTGTTTTTTGCTTGTTTTTGGCACAAAAGATGGCATTCACTCGAACATTGGTAAGACAATTCAAAGGAGATTACTTCGACATGTTCCAAAGGAGAGCATTTAGATAATTGGGGTTTTAGACTTTAAGTTAAATACCAGTGTCAGTGTGGGGTTATAACATGTGTACACTTTTAGATTTCAGTAAACAGTAAAATCCACCAGAGTTGTCAAAGTATACGCAATTGTAAAAACTGTGAAAAATAGAATGTATTGGTTTAGAACATATTACTAGTCGCACTGATGAATCATAAGTTCGATATGCGGCCATTAATGATAAGCCGATTGCAAAGTGTTAAAAACTGAAAATGCACCTATAAATACTTACCAGGTGTGATAGAGGATAAAGCGAGATGGCGTGAGACAACTATAACTAGATGATTATATACATTTGCATCCTTTATCGCTTGTAAACAAAAATAGAAACTTTAAAAGTACATTCGTATAGAGAATAAAGTGTAAGTCTACTCTCGAGATTGCACGAGTAAGCTTCCGAGATGTCAGTTACGAGTTTAAGAATATAGAATATTTTACAGATAAAACACCGTTTTTTCGTTGTATTTGTTTGTTTATGTGTCATACATCCAACCGCAGGGTGTTTAGTTAGGTGCGGAGATCACCCAACTGAGAGATATTCTGGCGGTCGGTATTCTTTACTATATCTCACAGATCCGTAATGGATGTTAGGACGTCGTGTATGCGGGGGCGGGTAGTAAGTGCTTGTGTGCACTTGGATAATCTGTTAAGACGTGATCGGCTCTATCAGCAGGGAGCCCAAACTTCTTGCATATTACATCGGCTGCCCGATTGATTGAAGGGCCGTATTTGGGTTCTGGCTGCTGTTACGATAGGGGTAAGTTGGTTGCTACGATTGAAGGAATCATATAGGCGATACTAGGATGTTTCTCTTATTACGCCAGAGATGCCTCCCTTTCCGTGTTGTCGAATGTGTGATATCAACATCAAGACATTTATACAAACTTGGGATTTTGCGGTTCTCAATCCTGGGCGTTGTACCAGTAGAGATAACACCTATGGTAGTCGAACTCAAAATTCTTATGTCAGAGGACGTCAAACGGAATCCAGAATCGACGCTACGCTGCAGTTCCTGTAGGCCAGTTGCCACTTTTCCTAGATACAACTATATTTATCTTAAACAATGAACATCATTGCATGCATAATGAATACAGAGAAAGTAGACCGTTTAAGGGTTGATCAAATTTTGTCATTATTTATCTATATACATCATTCCCTTTCCATGTGTAATTCTCATCTCATTAACCTCATAAGAGACAATCTAATACACGTGATGTTCAATCAAACAACCATGTAAGATTCTCAGAGTTTTAGTTTAATTCAACATTACTTTGACCGTTGTATAACAACGAATACCACTAGTTTTTTCCACTTTTATCTCATTGGAAAATTCATGAACATATTTATAAAGACATTTCCTTGCATTAATAAACACAATGTCTCTTTATTGTATGTTATGCTTATGCATGATATAAACGTACGAGATTTAAAAAATTGGTGTATAATTTCTACATATATTTAAAGTGTGTAGTAACAGACTATGTGAATTAGATATAAAAGTTAAGCAAATGCGAAGCGACGCTGGAAAAACGTCACCCTGTCTGTAAATGCTTAAATACACTTTAAACATATTAAAGGATGGCTATATTAATAGTGAGTACACAATGGCAAAGACCACAGATAGCTATGCAAGAGATGGGTAGCTTGTTCAGTAATTACACGTGACAGCAAATTAGAGAATTTAAATGGGACTTTTGTTGAACATAACTCAATCCCAAAGCAAATAGACATATTACATGGTAATGTATATAATAAACGTATACAGAAGACTGCTAAGGGGAAACACGTGTTTATTTCCTCAAATGTATTATTGTAATAATAAATAGAGTTAGAGATAATATTCCACTTTCTTTTCGGCTTTTTTTAATAGTCCGGGGAGGCTACAATTTCGCTGAAGTAGTTTTCATTTCGTCTCTGAGAGCATGACATGTTATTTGCTATTCACCTTTTTCTGTCATAGTTTTCGGACGGCCATAACAAATTAATTTTTGTAATAGAACCAGTGTTTCTAGATAATTTTTCACGTACGATAAGGAAAGATATATTTACCACAATATATATATATATATATATATGTATTGATATATATATATATATATATGTATATATATATATATATATATATATATGTATATATATATATATATATAGTCAGCTATTAAAATACACAATATCTTTTAGATTTTCATCTCAGTCTGTCTCATTCCTATAATTCTATTTTTCATCTTTGCATCAATTTGAAATAGTTTTCATTTGGTAAACGTTTTGATTAAAACTCGATGGTATTTAGACATAGATAAACGAGTCATACTTTTGTTGTTTGAGTGTAGGGTGTTATGTCATGTCAACTGTCGTGAATTCATTATATGTCGAAGTAATGCATACGTGTTGTATAAGATTGGTGTATAAATGGATTTGTATTATAAGCATATATTTTTGCACAAATAATCTGTATATGATAGTTTCCATTTAACCCGTGTATAGCGCTATGGTATGACCTACTCGTCCGGTTCAGACTTGATACGAGAGTTGTTGTAAGTGGTGACTCAGACAAGCGCTAAAATTGGCTTCACCGCTGAATGCATGTTTTTATCATATATATATATATCGATTGGATCGGGGCTCTTGTTTATTTTTTAGTGCAGAGGGAATATTTAATAGACGTGACGATGGGGTGAGTTGATGATGTTTAATATCGTGCTCAAAACAATATACATTTATTCCATTATTGAAACTATAACAACTAATAGCAGCTCGTGTAACAGCGGACTAGTAAGTATGGAAAATAAAGGTCAGAGAAAAATATTTCATTTAGAGGTTAATGAAGATTGTATCATTCCGATAATAAAAATATTACTTACTAGAATAGCATTCTTAATGTGTATATATATAAATATATATATATATATTTATATATATATATAATTATTAATGAAAATATATGTATTAGCATATACTATCAGTGCCTTTTTACTGTGCAGTCTCCTTAAAAGATCAAGCCAATTAGTGACAGCAGAGCAAATATAAGTGAGGCTCATATTATATTCCAATAACTATGGTTTCATTTTATTATATTTATTTTTATTTTTTCACATTTCCAGAAAGCATAACATTTCTGTAAAATATATTTTTTACGATCTGTTGCATTTGTCGTGTACCAAACAACATGTGTATGTTAATATCGTCTCTGCAACATTACAAAATCATCAGATGAATTCAGAAAGAGTAAAAACTTCTCGGATGAATATTTTCTTGAAAAGAACTACACTATACAGTAGTTCATTTTGGGGTAAAACCAAACAAGAAACAAAGAAAAAAGCAGACTCACACGTGGGGGAACCCACTAATACGCCATTTTGATTCGTCTCGTTCAGAGCTAGTACATTCTAAAAGTTGTGTGGACATTTATAAATTTTAATTCAGTAATATTTCTGAAAATAGTTAATAAGTTCTATAATATATTTATAAAACTTCTAATTCACTTCAGGATGATTTTTATACTGTCTAAAGTTACATCAATTAGCCTTCAGATGTCTATTTAGGTCATTTAAATACGTAGCTAACAACGGAGCTAGTCTTTTTATATATAAAATATGATATTATACAATAATATATATATATAATTATCAATTATTTTTTATAAATGAATGTATATGTAGATAAAAGAATACCACGTACAGGTGTTTTTGTCTATGAGCCGTTATCAGCATGATTACCCCGGGTAGGGATCTAGCCATCGATGTAAGTATCCATCGTCTAGATTTTTACCCTAAGCCCAGGACGCCGTGCTACATTTTATGGACGATTTTGTTATCGCCTCTAATGTGACACATTTTAAAAAAATTGTTTTTACTAGCGATAAAACACCGGTGTGTTTATTATTATTTTTCGCTCCCTGGGCGTTTTTAAGAGTAGACACAATACTGCATCTAATCGCTTTTAATCGGACGTGTCATTAATTGTATATATATTTATATATATATATTTTCATAAATTAATTTTTCCGTACATACAAAAAATAATTGAGACGTGTATCTGGCTATGAGTCGCCATCAACATGAATACCCTAGTCAGGGATTGAACCATCGATGTAATTAGCCATTGTCTAGCGGTTTATTTCCAGACCAAGACGCCCTGCCACATTTGATGCATAATTTTTATATCGCCTATAATGTTACGCACCTTGTTTTGTGTGTTATTCTTTTACTAGCGATATATATATATATATAGCATCTGCCATAGTTTAAGTAGATTTTCGTGCAAGTAAGAGATACCTCCTCGACAATACGTCCGACAGTGCTGTAAGCCTGGCGTATGGTTTTCTTCAGACCTAGGAGATCCAACCTCCAGGCTTCACCTTCTCTTTAAAAAGCAATTCGTTTATTGTTTATAGCCTTAGGATGTCCTACCGGGAAATGCTAATATGTACTTCTCTTTGGACACTGAATCCTCAATACCTCACCTGACCTTGTGTCTAACATCCTGCATTGGAAGTAAACAAAACACTTTATTTGGCCCAACATTTTACAGTACGCATTATAGTATCCTCACACCGTTTAATTGTAATGCCTGCTATAGTCACAACAATAGCAAAGTATCCTTCTTTATTGTTTTTTTTTTTCATATTTCAGTAAGTATTATAATTGGCATAAATATATCCAAAGTTTCTTCACAGGTTATTGATGTAAAACCAATAGTTCTAATGCGATATGAAATTATTTCGATTAGATTTCAAGGAAATGAAACTAAAAACGCAGTATTTATATCAATGTAACCTATGTTTATCCTAAATAATCCGCCTATAATCCGCCTGGAATCGGTCAAATGTAAGAGAAGCTCCATTAGAGGAGCTATATTCGCAGTTGTTTTTACAACAAAGTTTATATTATTAAGATGAACGACGTTATTCTTTGAAAGGAGACACAATGGTAATTCTCTCCGAGATGAACTATTTTTCTACAAGCGTGCAAATATGTGTAAGTTATCTCGTAAAATATCTACATATATATATATATATATATATATATATATATATATATATATATATATATATATATATATATATATATATATATATTTACGATGGAAATAATTTTCAAGTCATTGCCCAAATAATGAGTATACGCAAAGTTATTAAATACATTTGCAACCCTTTTAAGGATATAGTTATTATTAGTCACACAATGAAACACCACATCTTAAACAGATAAGTTTTCGTAAGTACGCAGAAATAGAAACCAAGAACAATGTCCCAAAAACAACTAAAATTTCACAACAATAGATTCATTGTAAAATACCTCATTTTTATACCTCGATTATATTTACTCCAGTGGTAGTAATCCAACATAAACCACGCCCCGTATGAAGGTGTTGAATGAATCTTGAAATGTTTTTAAAATGACATAACCTGATATTTCATGATAAATTCATCAATGGTTACTCTTTTTACCACGTTCAGCACGGTTTTGAAGACGACTATTGCGAGATTAAAGTTCTAGCAAGTATGGAGAATTACTATAGACATTGTAATCGTTGGTCTGTCAATGGAAAAGAGGATTAAAAATGCACAAACCGAGGATCTAGTTTATATTTAATTAAATATGTATTAATGAAACATTGATGCAGAAATATTTATATATATATATATATACATATATATATATATATATATATATATATATATATATATATGATGTTAAGATAATTCAAAAACAAACCCAGCAGAGTGCTCGATTATTAACTTTGACATATAAATAAGAGCGTAGTATGTGTTATAGATTGCTTTGCAGAAGCGTGGGTGTCAACATCTGACTTGTTATCGGTTAGCGTGTTATGATGTGTAGTACCTTGCTCTGTATGAAGGCCGAATAAATTGAAATAAATGTTACCCTGTCTCCGCGTTCTTTAGAATTGACTAACAAAAGCCAAATAATAAATTAATAAAAGATATCAAAAAATTAATTCAATTACTGTCTCAAGATCATGTGATGTGGTTTACGCTGGTGGCAGCACCCCGGACGAATGTTCTTTTATTTTAATACCTACTTGTTTACTAAGAACGAGCCTTGACGATGTTTAAGTAGTTAGCAGCTTAAACTAAATAATGTTTTAAAATGTGTAATCAAATATTTTTTAATGACCAAAATTCTTAATAATAATGATATATATATATATATATATGATAGTATCAAACTCGATATCAACTATTGCTATCGCTTGTTCATTCAATTCAAACATGGACATACTGAATATAGCTTTAAAAGTTTGCCACGTTCTTAAACCCTTTGACACATTAATTGCAGACATGTCTCGATTTTGATTCAATTTTCTTGTGTCTTTATGTGTTGCTGTTGGTAGGTCATTCACACACTATTTCAGAGATTCCAATTGAGAGATGTTCTAGGAGTCTAACTGCTTCTTTTGAAATGCAATTGTTAAAAGTCTTTTACATTTGTTAACCAGATATATTTGCTAGGTAGTTTTTTGAAGTTCTTTATCATGGCCCCAGCCTCCTATATGCTTAATGGAATTAGTGAACTAATCCTAAGGTTCTAGCTTGTTTAATGCTGTGTATGAGATCGTCTTGGCCGGTATCTATAAAGACACTAACTTCAACTGACTTTCTACTCACTCTCCTGTCCTATTGCACTAAGCCATGTTAAACAGTTCTGTTTTCGCAATATGTAGCTATAAGAAGGGGTGGCACGTAATGGGTTAAAATTTCAGATTCATGCGAGTAGTATTTTTGTGTTCATTTATACATAAATAACACTAAACAATCAAACATTTTGAGAATTTTGCAAAATTCAGAAGGTGCAGGTAAAAAATAACGGTTAGGGCTCCACGGGACTCAAAATCCATCATTTATCGGTGAAAAAGTGGTTTCATGCGACATTGCAGGTCCTAAACATCATCAAAAGCTATGAATGGATATAAATAGTTAAATCTGATATAGTAATGTAATTTAGGACCATTTTCAGGTTGTGAAAGGGTTTTCATGAATGTAAAATAGCCAAACACTAGTGAGAAATAGCCCAAATTAGCGAAAATCCTCCGTTAAGCAACCTAATTGGTTCCCAAGCCTCTACAATGGTAATGAATGGGTGTAGATAGTTGAAACCATTGTAATGTCGAAACCATTGCATTGTATTATATTCAAGCATTTTAATAACAATTATTTTCTTTTGTTTTCAGTTCAGTTCAGTTTAGTTGAGTAGATAGGATGAGTGGAATAAAGTACCAGTACGATGATTGGGATTTCCCTTTGCTTGAAAACCTCCCAACTGTACATGAGTGCGTGTTGGCCATAGTTCATCATGCTCCAACTTATGGATCTACAAACCAGAAAGAGCATCTCCATCAATTTTCTCTGTATCTGCTGGCTCACTGGCAAATAACATTTGGAAGAGACATTAAACTAACAACAAATAAAGGAGTGAAAGATAAACTTGATCGATACTTGAGAGAGTACAATAGCAAAGTTCAGAAGGGCAATGGATCGACGAGGTCAAACTTTATTCAATGGAAGACAAAAACTCACATTCTTTTCAATATTCCGGGAAAGCGTGTTGACGTGGATACGTTTGATATAAATGAGACACAGTTTTTCTTTGATCAGGTTGCACTCAACCGGAAGGTCATAATTGACAACATGCATATTGATGAAGAACATGAATCAATGGTTGTTGAGACGGAGGAAAGGGAGGAGCAAGAGATTGCTATTTCAGTTACACAGGAAGAAGAAAGGGTTACAATAATGAACAGCATACTCGACAATAGTGATACTAATATAAATGTTGCTGTGTACGGTCAGGGAGGGTACCTACCACAATCAACTGTAATGAAGTTGGAGTTCAGACAGATATGACTTTCAATCTCCGTAAAGGAAGCAAAACATTTACTGACTCCATCAAGATTGCACTGGCTGCTTCCTCATCAGCCGCACACATTTCTCCAGAAGCAGCACGGATGGCGTATAAGGTTGTGACTGAGAAACATCTGGGGTTGAACTACGCTTTGAAAGCTGATATTGAAAAAGTTGAAGTTGAACCGCCGAAGAATAAACGACCTCACGGAAGAATATATACAATATAAGTATGTTCTCCCATCAGCAAAGACGATTCGTAAGATGAAGCACTTGATGGCAATCCAGGAAGAAAGGAATGCTGCCTTAGCACTTCTTGATACTACTCCATCTGATGTCGTAACCTTCCACTATGACACCACAACCCGCAAAAGACTAAATGGTGAGTGGCCATCATTGGTGATTCAAACTTCCAGTGGGAAGAACTTTCGTCTGCGTTCACTAAACATGGCAGGTGAAGATCGAAGGAATATTTTAAATCTTTTTTTGGCATCACTTAATCGTTTGTCTCTGAGAGTAGGGTGCAATAAAGCTTTGATTTGGGAAAAACTGACAGCTGTAATGACAGACTCCGTTCAGAAGAATCTCCAAATTGAACAGCTGATCGCTGCGTCTCTCTCTTCCAATCATGTACCTCTACATCTCCTATGTGTGTCCCACACATGTGAAGCTTTTGATGTTGGACATATTTTGGTTTTTAAAGATATTGAAGAAAACTCCATTCTGCTTTCTTGCACGACAGATAATGATAATAATGTGAGCGTTGATACTGAGGAAGATGTTGAAATCCTAGAAGAATCTGATGATATTCCTCTGAATGAACCTTGTGATGGAATTTGGGGCACTCCACTTGGAAGAAATTGGTACATCGGAATGACTAGAAAAAAGGTTGACGAGAACAACTACATGGTGAAGTATCTGGAATGTGTCAACTGTGATTCTGCAAGGCGTCCATGGAGATACCCCCGGATAGATGATGAACAGAACACGAATATAATCCAGATCATTCCATGAAATGTGCTCGGTGCTTGGGACATGAGTACACGCCAAACCAAGTCGAGAATTGGGAAATCATTGAAGGTTTATTTCAGTCGATGTACAAGTAATTCGCTGATCTCCTGGATCTCTCCATGGATTTCCACAACTTCAATTGACTATTTCATGACATTACATAGCCATTCAGGATGTTTTATTAAATTGATTGCATTATCCACAATTCGGTTTATATGATTCCAGCGGTGTCATTTGGATACGTAGTTTGTGGTGCATTTTTAAAATTTTCTAACTTGGGGGCGGGATGGGGGAGGGCTCTTAAAACCCCAAAACTGGCGTTAAACCATTCGTGTCTTGTCAGTTTCAACAATCTACAGCCCCGCATAACCATTGTACAGGCTTGGGAACCAATTAGGTAGCTTAACAGAGGATTTGGGGAAATTTAGGCTAATTTGGGCTATTTTGCATTAGTTTTTGGCTATTCTACATTCATGAAAACCCTTTCACAGCCTGAAAATGGTCCTACATTACAGTACTATATCGGACTTAACTGTCTGTATCCATTCATAGCTTTTGAGTATGTTTTAGGACTTGCAATGTCGCATGAAACCACTTTTTCACCGAAAAATGATGGATGTTTAGTCCCGTGGAGCCCTAACGGTTATTTTTTTCCTGCACCTTCTGAATTTTGCAAAATTCTTAAAATGTTTGATTGTTTAGTGTTATTTATGTATAAATGAACACAAATAATACTACTCGCATCAACCTGAAATTTTAACCCATTACGTCCCACCCCTATTATAAGTATTTCATAGTCATGGTGGATGGTGTATGACTTTTTTCCAACGATTCTTAGAGTATGTGTCTTCAGGACTTGCTGTTAGACTGGTTATTTAATTTCCCAGTTCAGATAATATATTTGTGTGCGTGTGTATGTATGTATAATTTTATGTATATATATATATATATATATATATATATATATATATACATGTGTGTATGTGTGGGTGCGGGGTGTATGTTTATGTGTGCATATATGTATATATATGTATGTGTTTTTGTGTGCGTATATGCTTCTGTGTATGTGAGCATGCACATATACGTGTGTGTGTGTTGGAATGTTAGTGCACATATATATGTGGGTATGCGCTCGATCGTGTGTGCATGTATGCGTTTGCTCGTAATTGTATAGGTGTCAACCTAAATAGTTTCAGTATATATTATCTGGGTGAATTATATACTCAATGTATGTACTATATATAATGAACAAAAGGAATTCAGTTGATGTTTTCTATTCCATGAGAATCAAAAACACCCATGAGGTAAAAGGCATTTTCTACCTACTTAGAATTTCAAAAATATGTTTTATATTACAAAATGTTATGGATACAACCATTTTATATTCTAAAAATAAATCAACACAAACCACGAAACATGTCAAACTGTTAAATGGTTTGATTTACTGTCTACTACACAAAGCAGGAAAACGTTCAACAAAAATACAATAACAAGACGAATAGGAGATGGTGAAAGATGACGCAGAGGTTGGCTGAACAAAAACGAATCTTCTACCAAAGATAACAGCCTGCGGGTGGCTATTCATCCTGCATTCTCTTTGCCTTAAAAGCCTCGAATGATTGATGCTGCAACTTTTGAGATTACACAAAGTAGCGAACAAAGAAAGACACACAGTTCTTCTTTACTGTCAAGTTGGCTTTTATATTCGTGCGCAATTCACTTACTTATATGTATCCATTTTGGTACATACACAATTCGATGAAAAAGTATTGATAGATACATCGAAAGATAGATAAATAAGTATATGAGTTTTAATATTTAACCTGTCATACTCTGTGCGCTTATTTCAATGTATTTTTCTTGCAGCTAATACACATTTGTTTATTGGAAGAGAAACAGTCTAATGACTAGAATTGCAGACTGTAAATGCTGTTAGGTATGTGTACGTACTATTGACTCTATGACAGATATACATCTACTTCTCGCATGTAGTTTAACAGATAACATACGTAACATCGGTATAGATACACGCGAGTATATATATAACTATATATATATATATTTACATACATACATACACACACATATATATATATATACAGTAAAATGTGTATAGTTATTGTTTCCTATATGTTAATCCAATGAATATTCAGTGTTTTGATAGTGCCCAATAACAAGCAAAGTTGTATTATAGTATATATTTTTTATTCATACAAACATTATTAGCTACATATACATGTTTCAACTACCACTTGGTTCAAAGTCCAGAAACAGTACGCTATTACACATTTACTGTAAAAATTAGTGGATTACATAATTGCATTCTCTCATAAGTTTTGTTTTGATGGGGGGGGGCGAGAGAAGAGGTAGTGACGGTAGCAATACATATATGCTCATAAACACAGCAATGTATATATATCTACACCCACATCTGCATATCTACACACGTATACATTGTGTGAATATACATATTTACATCAGAACACGTATACACACGTATATTTATCCGTGATAGAATCTTATATTTATAACCGATCGTGCAGTCCCTATCGACCGGTAATACCCAGCTCTGGCCACTTAATACCAGAGCCATTCTTTGGTGTTAGAATAACAGCATTTTTAATATATGTTTAATGTATTTTATATATTCTA
>OY744520.1:129049925-129079925 GCA_963556195.1 Sepiola atlantica | reverse complement strand
AGTTATACAAAGTAAATGAGACAATAACTCTCTGATACAGTTAATATATAATACAACATATTCTTCAGTTTGCGGAGAAAAGGTTTGATGATGTTAAATTAATATGTGTATGGGTTAAATGTATGAGTCTTGCGTGCTCATTTATGAACAGAGTACAACAGAGGAAAGAGATATGGAATACCCAAAGAAAATCAGTTTGCTTGGTATTCTAAATGTTAAAAACTAAACAGGTTGACGTAAATATGTTTATGTTTTTTATTACGTTTAATTACTATGAATTGTTACATCAACAGTGAACATATTGTAAGGCTCGAAAGGGCGACAATTAATGATGGAAATATATATATATATATATATATATCTATATATATATATATATATATATATATATATATATATATATATATATAAAGATAGATGAAAGAAGAGGGATAAATATGGAAGTAATTTTGAGAATACTCAAAAATATTCACTCAATGACCTGAATTTCACTTCTGCTTTTAGCTTATAATAGCACCATCTCAACTCGCACCAGTTGTATTGCTTACTAGCAATGCACAGTAACCAAACAATCTCTCCCCCTCTCTCTTCCCAGCATTAGCCATAGCTTATTCAACTAACCCTATCACCCACTTTCCTTTACGTTTCATATTTATCCCTTCCCCCCTCTTCCTCACTTGGCCTCGTTTTCAACTAAAATATTTCGTTCTTCTTACATTTCGCACTGCCTACGTGTAATGCACACAGTTAAACTTCAACTCTATTCTCGGTCCACGGAAGTGTTTTAAAATAGCCTGAATTCTCAAAATAACTTCCACCTACGATTGAACTAAACATCTCTCTACTGGAGTTATTTCATTCTTGAACTTTTTCTATGCTTCACGAAAACCCTTCGTTTGCATCTGTAAATCTCCTTTTACTGGACACCTCATCAACGGAGATTTACCAACTGGACATACCCCATATCTTTTTACACGCACTTTCTTACTCTCCATTACTTAATATTTCTTAAAAGTTTGAATTTTGTAATTCCTCTGATGATGAGAAGTTTCATCTTTAAAAAACCCTGGCTTAAGGAAAGAATGATCAACATATTTTTATGTTTACCGAGTACACCTTGCAGTGAACAATCGAAGTTGAAATAACTTTGTTATTCGTACATGTTTACCCCTTTCCTTTCATCTATCTATCTCGTATATTGAACTTAAACCATTTCACTAAAGGTTATATCTACTAAAAGTATACGTTTAGCTTCATATTTTATATATATATATATATAAGTGATTTTTGAAAGCTTACCAAAGCATTCCGTTCAGGAGCCCAAACAACACCACAAAATATTTTTTGATTCAAAAATGATTTATTTATCATTTTTCAAATTAAAGAGTTTTTTTACCTACACGTGTTTCACTAACAAGCAGGTACTTGCTTGGTAGATCATCAGAAATGGTTTAATGAAAACATCTTCTGTGGTGTTGTTTGGGCTCCTGAACGGAATGCTTTGGTAAGCTTTCAAAAAATCACTTATAAATGCTCTGTACCCGGTAATCGAGTATCATCGAGCTTGTTTTTATTGGAATAATCCCGGTCTTCACTGAATAATCTTTTTTCTAAGTGAAAAATCCAAATATATATATATATATATAGTATTTTGCTGAAGTTTCGTTTATAGGAGTTACGTACACAACCGTCTAAATGCAAACTGTGTTAATATAATAGTGCTCAATTACATATATAGTAGATCTATATATTTATTTAGTATAAGTTTTTATTCACGCCAATATGTGTTGCTACATTCATGCATACATATTTCAGATACTACCTTATTAAGGTTAAGCCTCCTAATGCAAACTTTTCAAGATGAAATTACAATGGAGAAGGATTTTGACAAGAAAACATAAGAACGACACCACGTGATTGCAGCGATTTTAAATCGGAGGCTGACTTTGGGTTAAGTTAGTCTCTCTTTCCTTTTTTTTATTATTTTAATATATTCTCTTTTTATTGCTTTGAATTGTTTTGGAACGCTACAGCTGAGTCTTGTATGCACACACACACACACATACATACACACACATGTATAAATATATATTATATATATATTTATATATATATATATATATATACATATATATGTGTGTGTGTACTCATATATGTAAGCGTGTGTGTGTTCCCTCTTACGTACACAAAAAAAGTAAATCTTTCCGCTTTAAATGTGCGCCGTAATCTTCACATTAGAACATTCCTTTGCAATGCTATCTCTAACTTAGCTAATTATTTTACCCAGATAAAGCCTTATCGTTCCTCTATTTTTGCATTGGCAATCTGCAATCGTTTCAATGTTGTTGTTTTTTTTTAGTTTTTCGCGTAGAGGGGGACTTTTTTAAAAGATTTCCTGAATTTAATGATGAAATCTTCCGTTGAATACAAACAAGGTCAGAACAAAGTTCAGCGGAAAGAACTCGCCAAATCTCTGACGGCATCAAACACAAATCTGTTTTCTTGTTGTTTAATCATCGTAAAGGGACTTACTATATTAATATTTTTTTCTGTTTTGTTTTCCTAACTGATTAATGTTTAACCATGGCATTCGGTCACATGGCACTTAATGGTGTTTTTTAGTGTTATTTCGTAGGATCCAGTAAGTAAGATCTATAGAGTCATGATGCAAAGAAGAAAAATAAATTTATCGTAGCATTACTTTGGTGTCCTGTGTATGATAGGACAGTACACTTTGTGGTTATGTCTACATTTGAATACTTTTGAGCGTGTAATGTGTCGTTCCTGTGTGTAATTTAACACACTCTTTCCAATGTGCCTTATTGCTCAATTAAAGTCAACGTCTTATCACTAGTTTTAATATAATCTTTTCTGGGTATGACATGTAACGGGATCTTTAATCAAACCCTTACTGTGGAATTTTGCGAGGTGTGGTGCCACCTTTTGCTTGTCATTATTACGATATCACCGCAAGGACTGCGTTATGAAATATGTTGTAGACGCATCTATATTTGTAATAGAATATTCTAAGATATGACATGAAACACAATACGTAATAAAAAATTGAAAGCGTCGAATCTAGAAGTAGGACATCAGTCTGACTGTTAATCAAATACAGTTTTGTTGTCAGAAAAATGTCTCACACCGGATAGCAATAAACTGTATACGGAAGTATTCATTACTATCATATTTCATGGACATTAATTATTCAAGCGACAAAATTAAATTTGGCGGCTAATGAACAAAATGGCCGTTCGTGTATCGCTTGTAATTTTGGCGCTTATACAATGTTAGACTATTTGCATTTATATATTTTCTTTTTTGTATTTTCCGTCTGCGTTAATGTTTGGTACATTTAACAGTGTTTTACTTCATTCGATTGCTTTTGACTAATATTTTGATCGGTTTGTTATATTAACAACCGTTCGTATTTTTTCCTGACTGGCTTTTTCAATGTACTTTTATCTTATACATTAGCATTCCGAACCTTATAGTCAAATGTCTGATATCGATAAGACTAATAACACGAATATATCTTCGTTGATGATTAAATAGCATTAGTTTATCGTAGACCATTTATGCGTGCGAACATAATTAATTCATAAACGATTTTTATACGAACTACAATCTATTAAATATTCCATGATAAAAGTCCAGTATACTGAAATCATATGCCCTTAATAGGGTTAAGATGAAAATTCATATGCACTAAATGTACAAAAGCAAGAAAATTCCTAATATTTTACAGTTTTATTGTCATTAATTAAGGGTATGACTACATATCAACAGAACCATTTCATTATCACATCACTACATATAAATATCTATGTATGAGTGGCTGAAGTGTGTGAGGTACGCTGAAGAAAAATTCCTACCAGTAAAATACATAGCCCTGTTGTGCTCGCATACCCTTAATGACAATAAAAGTGTGAACATTTGGGGATGTTCTTGCTTTTGTACATTTAGTGTATATGAATTTTCATCTTAACCCTATTAAAGGCAAATTATTTTAGTATACATGCATTTATCATGCAATGTCACTACTTTGTAAAGGCTATGACTCAATACAATGGTCATTTTAAAGTTTTTTGGAATTTACTGGAAAACTAAGGTATATGGTAAACTGAAATTAAAATGCCATCAACTAGACCCTAGGACCTCTATGTCTGCTAAAAATCAGCTGAATACATCAAACAGTTGATGAGATACAGGGTGGCAGATACGTACGTAGTACGTACGTACGTACATACGGATAACATGATTTCATGATTGAACTTTCTGGATCTCTGGGTTGCCTTGACTAATGATGCTGAAATTCTACACACTTATAGAACCTATCAAAAAAATGTGTGCAAAGTTTTAACTAATTTGGTTTATTGGTTTTTGAGTTATGATTGATCAAAGAAATGAGATTTCCAGCATAGGCCGTTTTGTAGTCTATTAAGGGATAGAGCGCTCTCGCGCCTCCCTTGATTTTGAAATATTAAGACACCTAAGCAGAAAAGTTTTTACCAAAATAAATGAGGTCGACATGAAATAAAAGAAATAGGGTTGGTATGTCGTAACAAATCAATCAATCAATCCTTAATATAAATACATATTTATAACAGTATTATTTGTGTTTATATTGAACGTAAGAAACGTATAGTGTTTTCATCCTGAATTCAACCACTTGAGATGTGTGACTATTTACTTGCCTCCACACAAGGGCAGTGCTAGATACACGCTGAGTTTTACCGTAGAACACATCCAGCTCCCCCTAAAAAGGAAATCCTTGATGTGGACAAACATTTAAAAACATGCTTTGGTCTCCAAAAATGTATGCTTCACTGACCGATGACAGAATATATGATATGTCATATCAGAACAGATGGTACACTTTGTTCCTAGGCAAAAGGCTAGGTACAGGCAAGAATGTCGTCTCAATCGATTATTTTTATTCATTTGTTTATCCTTGAAACCTTGACTTCTCGAATTCAACTCTTGCTGTTTAGCTATATTTTAGTGGAAGGATGCGACTGGGAAGGACCAAAATACCTGTTTGCTCAACCCATCTATTCAGTTAGGAGAGAAGGAAAGAGAAAGAGAGAGAGAAAGAATAATTATAAAATGATCAATAGTGAGCAGTCAAGTTAATGAGCTGCCTTGAAATAAACAAGCTAATTGTAAATCTCTACAAATCTATGATACAACTTCTAAGCGCGATCGAAGATGATTTTTCTCAAATTTGCATGTGTTCATATTTTTAATCTCCAAGTGTTTCTAGTTCATCGGTTCATCCCAAGAGTCAAGATGTCGATGGTGTTCACGACGCTGAGTGTTAATAGTAAATACACCATAGAAATACATACAACTATGTTTTAATTTATTGTTGTGTCCAGAATCTTAAAGCATAAATGTTATATATAACTATTATTTTTAATAAGAAAGTATTCGAGTAATATTAGTCATTAGACTCTGTAAGAAAATCTGCTGCTGAGAAGGAATGGTAATATGAATGTGCTGCTGATAAAAGACATGGCAGTCCTCGAAAAATAGTCGTCGTCAAAAATCTATCATTTGAAAGTAAATAATTTGAAACGAATGTTATCAATCTTAATAACATGGAATAGTGATAAAGAAAATGAAATACCTAAGCACAATCGAATATGGATTTATCAGATGAATTCCCAACCAACTTCGATAATCTGATCGTTTGTATCTAATATATTGGATATATTATCTCAGATGGTAGATTATCAGATACAAATGAGCATAGTTGATAGTAATAGTGTCCTGATGTTGTATTACGGGGTTGATGCACTGGCTAGGTCAGGCCACATTGACGAGACATGTAGCGACGAAACAGCTGTCATTTAAGTAATAAGCTGCAGGATATGTGTGTTAATATGCGTACACTTAAACATGTTGACATAAACACACTTTCACAAACACATGTTTGGGGCAATAACTAATTTAAATTATCTCCATCTATCAACTCACAGATTTTTATATACAGTGAATTGAACAAATAATATGATATTTTCAATATAATTATTCAGATTTGCTACTTAGTCCGTGAGTTATATGTTCGTTATCAGAATTACTTCACTCATTATGTTGTGAATAAGTTATTGGATCAAATATGAAAAACGCTGCGCTGAAATTACTTTCATTAGTTCAAATATGCAACAGCTTACCATGTAATGTTTAATTCTACAAACTTAAACATAGCGATGGCTGCCAAGAAAACGAAATAAGTCGTCGTTGTTTATGCGTAGTTGGCAAATGCAAATTGAAGGCCGCAGTCAAGTAGATCAACGGGTATTGCTACAAATTGTGTAAAACTAACAGATGAGCCGTTGCTAGTATTTCTCGACTTTATCGCTATGTGCATGGCAAATACTACACACCCCGGTTACCGATGTAATTTATTCACATCTAAACGTCGTCTAGTTACACTACTGCAAATCAGTTGTTATTTATTCCTCTGCGTAATTAACACCAAACGGAACTTTAATCAACAGAGTTTCGATTTCCAAGAACTATCCATCTCTAGAACACAATAGCACGCTACTGCTGCGATTCTTATTACAACATAGTATTCTTTAAGTCCAATATTCTGCAAATACTAAGTAAGCTTATCCTACCAATCGTGTTCAATCTTTGTATCGTATTATTCCTCATCCGATTAACAATCTCATTACAATTGATCCGCGTGTGGTCTTGAGTAGAGGTCTAAGGGGATTCTATTTTCAAAAGTTCAAATAATTAAATTTAAGCATCGGGTCGGAAGAGAAAAACAAAGGAAGAAACAATTAGACTGATTGTATAGATTGGGTTTGGGCCTTCATAATTGTTGACTCATTAATATAAAACGTCAGCGCACGAACCTAGCGAAAGTAAACGTTTGTCTTGCGCAGTAATCTAGACGCGTTTCGTGATCGGATTTTAAAGTTAATTGTTAACGATCATCATAGTGTGTGAATCAAAATTCTGTAAATTTCGAAGAGATCGAAAGTAGGTTATAGTAGCTGTATTTTGTATTAGACAATGTTAGGGTTAGATTTAGGGTTAGGGTTTTAAGTAAGATTAGGAGTATGGTTAGGGTTAGGATTAGGATTACAGTTAGGGTTAGGGTTCAGTATTAGGGTTAGGATTATGGTCAAGGTTAGGGTTAAGATTAGGGTTAGGATTAGCGTTAGGTTAGAGGTTAAGGTAAGGGTGATCGATTAGAGTTAGGGTTGGGGTTAGGGGTTACGGGGTAGGGTAGGGTTACGAGTAGGGTTAGGGTAAAGGTTTAGGGTTAGTGTTAGGATTAGGGTAAGGGTTAGGGTTAGAATTAGGGTCAGGATTTACGGTTAGAGTTCTGATTAGGATTAGGGTAAGGGTTAGAGTTAGGGTTAGGATTAGAGTAAGGGGTGGGGTTAGGGTTCGGTGTAGGGGTATGGTTGGAGTGAGGGTTACGGTTACGGTTTAGATATGGATTAGGGTTAAGATTAGGGTTAGGTTTAGAGTTAGGTTTAAAGTTAGGTTTAGGTTTAGGGTTAGCGTTAGGGTTAGGATTAAGATTAGGATTAGGGTAAGGGTAAGGGTTAGTGGTTAGGGTTACGGGTTTTGGTTAGGATTAAAGTTGGGGTTTTGGTTAGGGTTATGGTAAGGGTTAATGGTAATATACGATAACTTACTGAATCCCAACAAAACTTTAAGGCAAAGAAAATCGAAAATACTCACCAATAATTGCAGAATTTTTTCGCAATTGGTCAACGGAATGGCCTTATTATTTTGTAACACAATGAAAGACCACACGTATTGCCTATAATTATGCAGGTGATTAAAAATAACCTCTTAAAATCTACATACCTCACCGTATTCGCCAGACTTTCCGCCCATCCATCTTCTGCTGATATGTAAACATTTCATGAATGTGAAAACACTTGCAAACTAAGAGTCTATCAGAAATATCTAGAAGTACGAATGCTATTACACTGTTTATTTATTTATGTATTTGATTATTTCTAAAAAATCTCAACCATGTTAATTATATATGAGAAAAAAGTAGTAAACATGTATGAAAAATAAAAGAAATGTACATAATTCTTGACTTAACTTTTCATACATGGCTAAAAAAAGCCAGCGACTGCTTGTATACCTACAAGCGAACCCAACGAAGCATATGTTTCATTTTTGAAACAGCCCCTGGCTTAACACCGATAGTATCATGTTGATTTGATCTGATCTTCTCTGGCACAATATATATATATATATATATATATATATATATATACAATATTTATTATTAAATAATTATATATATATACATATATATATATATTATTTATCATTAAATGATTATATATATATATATATATATATATATATATATATATATAATTATTCAATAAAAAAACTATTTAATTATGTTCTGCATACGTACATGCTTCATCTTTGTAGTTATAACTGTTGATATTGGTCGCACGATTCAAACCC
This sequence comes from Sepiola atlantica, assembly GCA_963556195.1. Lineage (NCBI taxonomy): Eukaryota > Metazoa > Mollusca > Cephalopoda > Sepiida > Sepiolidae > Sepiola > Sepiola atlantica. The sequence goes on along the minus strand of OY744520.1, from coordinate 129,071,456 downwards.
CGGAACCATGATTCACTTTTAATTCTATTCCGAACGCTATAACAAATTAGGCCAATTCCAACTATTATACGACAAGATAATAAATAAATCCTATTTAGGAAAATTAGGCAGGTTACGATGGTCGTCCATCTTAACAGTCTTCGACTGAAACGAACCTGTATTGATAGCTTAGATTAGATGGAATGTATAATTGATAATTAAAGGGCGCGACCGAAAAGAGGTTACGAAGTAGTATTTAATAATAAATATTTAACTATTATTTACATACGTATACGTGTTATCGTTACGGTATATATATATATATATATATATATATATATATATATATATATATATATATATATATATATATATATATATATATATAAAGGCTTTGTTTTCGGAAGTATAACGTGTTTGACGATTGTAGAAGGAAAGCTCACCGGACAATGGATTTAATCAATAATTGTTAGACCACACGACTACGTCATTATTAAACTCATTTTTGAAAATCCTTTTAAGAAAAAATGAAAATAAAATAATTCCCTGGCTATGACGAGTAGGTACAAATTAGAAATAATTATTTGACGTTTGTATTTAATGTGGTAAGAAAATAAGAATGATATGTACAAGGATCATTATTTTCTTTCCAAACTTATAATACCTTTAAGTGTTTGTTTTTATCTGAGATCTCTAACGAAAGCCGTAAACATATACAATCGATTTTAATGTCGGAGTTCTTGTTTTCCTCATGAGTTATCGCGAATAATGTCAGGCTAAGTAGTATTTTCATTTTCAACTGACATCAGGTTATAACCCGGATCTGACACGATTTACTGACATTTGGTGTTAGCAATTCCCAATAGTCATATTACAATTGTTTTTCATTCTCGTATCAAATTTGATGAGGGCGGTGGTCTAAGTGATCTCGTATATATTCTCGTTTATGATCAAGACACAAGTAAGTTAACACAATATGTCTTGGCCCTGTTAAATCTTCAGAAATCATATTACTCCTCAGAGAGTTCAATTTGAACATCATATAAATAGCGAAGTGACGAAATTCAAAGGTTATATATGTTTACTAGAATAATACCTCTTTATAAAAGGGTTTAACCTTTTTATGACTGAATATATATATATATATATTTTTTAAAATAGCCAACTTGTATTAAAATAACAGTCACCTGCAAACTTTAACCCCCCATAAGCAATTCTAACAATATACAGCGACTGTAAAACTGAATTCCCTTGAATTATACATTTTAAAAGACTATTAAGACGAGAGAATTATTATTTATAAAACCGTAGGCGGGCCTAAAAGCTGGGAAATAAATGTGCACCCCCGACTTGAAAGGTGTAATACTTTGAATAGTGTGTAATTGTTCGTGTACGATTTGTCGAAGCTGGGCTCGTGATTGTGTTAATGCCTACTGTGGCGGTTTATGAATTCACTTAATTCAAATCATATCTGATTGATTTGGAAAGGTAGGCATACGTATATAAAAAAGTATACAGTATGTTCAAATGCGTGTATACCATTCATTATTTACAAAACGTATAGTGTTACATTAAAAAAAGTTGTTTTTTTTACAATAAAACAGACCAACCGTCCGACAAATTTAGAGAGATGAGCCCGCGTTAATCAAAAGAGACCATGGATAGCCCCGGTAAGGGATATTGTGAGGGAAGTCTACTGTGAAGCATTTTCTTGACCTTAGTGACAGAGGTTCAAGATGCTCGAAAACAAAGTTGGGCTCAGCAGAGAGTACAGGGTATTTTTAAATGGTCACACATTTCGAACTGACCAGGTGCAACGTTTAACAACGTAATCATATCGTATTACGATAAATTGACATTCTAATAATATCACTATTAATAATAGGCTGAAAGTAAAATATTAGTTCAAAATGATCGGATTCATAATCATTAGGTACCAAATCACAATTTAGAGTTAAATCTCACAAAAATCTGAATTTTCCCGACGGGATCTATTCCTCTTTACTCTCTCTGCATACAACTAAATTAAACTAAATATAGCACGTATTACGACCTATTAGGCTTAATATATGCGTTCCTAAATAAATAATGATCCGTTAATTTGTTTATATGTGTATCATCTACAGGCAAATGTCTGCACTTATACACACACCTTACTTATAAAATTAAGTCTACACAAAAAAAGAAAACTATTTCACCTTTATATACACTTTGTTGCAATTCTCTTTCTATCTACTCAGCATTTTCCCACGTTCTCGTATAGTCTTCTATAAATGTCACTCTCTAAATATATCACACACAATGTTTCATTGAAACTAATAACCATTTTATAGATATGTTTGAGCTGAGCATGAATAGTGTAATGTTTAAGTGTATCGTATTGAAATGAAGAAATAGTTAAAACAAAGAGAGAAAAATATAGTATCAGCGTGAGCAAACTATAAATAATTAGTAGCATTTGTTGTTGGAAACAAACCAGAATAAATATTGATATGAACAATCTTTAAAACACACTTGTATTTTCTCATAATTTTAAGACATTTAAAAACATTATAAGTGATTCTTACGCGATACTTTCTGTATACGGATGTAATCTTGAGTAAAGACACTGAATCTCCATTTTCAGATCAAGAAAAATATCTCATTGATGTTTTCAGCATCAGAAGTACTCTTCATATTGAAAAACAAAAGATAAAAAACAACTTGTCTATAAAATAGAATGACCACAAGCGATGATTTAAATGAAAATATTATTGGTGACCAGAAATAGTTTAACCTTTAATTTCTTCTGGACGTGAAAAGACATACACAAAATAAAAGTCGGTGTCTGAATCATATATTACCGTGAGCGAGAAAAATAATTACTATTATTTGTCATTTGAAGACAAACTAAAATAAATCTTCTAATTACACCAAAAATTGCCGCTCAATCGTCTCATTTTATTTGCTTGCTATTTGATGCTCGGTGAAATGACAAGTAGAGCAGTGATAAAATACTCGAAATTAGGTGATTAATAATACTAGCATGAAATAAAATAACATCATTAATATTTTAAAGTGTTTTGTAACTAAACTTTTCGGTGCAGATTTCGATAATAGTTATCATTCATATAAAGTTGAAATTAGCACTAATATTGACAATATTAATAATAATAATAATAATAATAATAATAATAATAATAATAATAATAATAATAATAATAATAATAATAATAATAATAATAGAGGAATGAAGACGTAATGGACAAAGTCAATTAAAAAAAAGTGTGTCGATATGATTAAATAATTGGGGTAATTTTATCCATTTAAAAATTTAATGTATCGACACTGCGATTATAGGAAAGATATGTATATATATATATATATATATATATATATATATATATATATATATATATATGCATGTGTGTATATTGAGTGAGAATAGACTCCTGGTGGTTCAAAATATCATTCAAATCAAGTTACAAATAAAAGGCATACATCCCGACATTATTTTGTTTACTGATGTTTAAGAGCAGCAATTATTTTAGTCATACAATAAATCATAACATTCTACAAGCTGATTCTTATCAGAGGAAAAGCATATTTTTATGAAATAAAGAAAATCTTAAGTGCAATACCAAATAAACGAATTCGCTATACATGAACAAGGATGTTCAGAATCCTACCACAAACAGAAACAAATTACACGATAATAAAGACCTTAGCAATTATCATCAATTGTGTAATTCAATTCTACATAAAAAGTAATGAACAAAAACGAAAATAAAAAAGCACATTCGACCGCCATGTGTAATTATTATAGAGACGTCCAAAGCAACGCAGGAGCATAAACTCGCCACAGGCTTGTTTGTACTCACATGGCAAGGCGCACTTTATTGTTAATGTTCTCTTGACCAATGAATGAGGTAACGCTTAAACGATTTAAATGAATGTCATCTCAAGAGATAGGCCACAAAGTTAATCTGATCTTTCTTCATCTGAATTATCGCCAACATGGCCGTCTTGGGAAGTAGACATTAATTTTCTTGCCCGCGTTCTTCGAGGAACGCATACAGAAGTGGTTTGTGACTTTTTAAACTGCTGTGTGGGGTAATTGAAACAGGGAATAAGGCTCAATTATGCCAAATGATAGTAAGGACATTCTGATCGTTTGTGCTAGATAACAGGACACTTTAGTTTATCTTGTTCAAATTTCTCTTTCGTTTAGTCTCTCCGTTTTACTGCAGATAAGCATTCATATGATACTGAAACGCAACATGTACGAGAATAGCTGTTAGAAACATGGCTGAGAATACATTTTGAGTTGATATTTTCCCTAATAGTATATTTGCGTAAATGACAACTGTAAATTCGATGAGATTTTAACTAAAAATGGGGGATTACAAATGTACACTACAGTAACACTTTTAGCAATTACGGATTACTCAATTAACACTTTATTTTTCTTTGTTCTCTTTTGTGTCATTTCTCTCGATTCGTACTATTTCAATCTTCCATTGTTTGCAATGGGGTGTTGTCTTCAAGCCCTTTAGACGCTTTTGCATTACTTTCTACTAATAATAACTTGATTGGCCTGTGTCGACGTCGACTCGAATACTCCTGACTTACTACACCTAGATGTGGGAGAGAACGCAACTCATTTCCACATATTGCTCTGTTTACATTCATGCCCGCCTTTTAATGTAGGGTGTTTAGCTAGGAACAACTAATGATCATTATTTGAGTATTTAGTATGATAAAACAAAAGATTGAACATTGATAAATCCGCCTATTATATTGATATCCAATTACCCATTTCCGTGTTTCACTTTATTTCAGTTCCTATTGTTTGGGGTGTATCTAGTAAATTTTTATAAAATCCTTATTTATCTTTTATTACCCACTCGAGATTATCCTCAAAGTGGTGTCTATACTTATATTTATGTTGAGCCAAATATATTTACCGGCAGCGAATTAGTTAATCCAAAACTATTAATATGATGTCTATGCTTCAACTATACAGATGCATATTCAACCACACTTAAATACACATACATATCAGTATACCGATATTCATTCATACATACACATACACATATATATATATATATATACATGCACACATATATGCATATATATATATATGTATATATGCACATACATATATATTCACATCTAAGCACACATATGCATAAATACACACATATACCTACATACATATACTCCCACATACTTACACATTGATATACGTACATATACATACGTATATATATATATATATATATATATATATATATATATATATATATATATATATATATATATATATACATTTGGTAGAGACACGACCCTATGGCCTACATTTCGGACATCCGCTAAAACCCTTATCGCATCGCCCAAAAGTAAACTCTCTCATTCTAACTCCCTTTAATTGGCTTACCTCAACTAAGTCTTTATTAGGTACTGTTTCTTTTTCTTTTATATACTAATATATTAATATGAAATGGGCAAAAAAAACAAAAAAAAAACAAAGAAACAATGCTGTAGGTTAAACCTAAAAAAACAAGGAACATTGATTCAATGAGTCTCTCTGTCTCGACGATACACTTAAATCAAACAAAAAAAATCAAAACAATACAATTTGATTGAAAAACACCCCATCCGACAACATAACAATAGAAGATCCGTTCCTTCCCCACCGAATGCATATCTTTTAAACGTAGACAGAATATGTTCTACTTGTGTGTATGTGTGTAAGTTCGTCACCATCTCTTTTTTTTCTTTCTATAAAAGTTAAAACTGCGTGTGTGCAATAGTACGTTGTGTTTTTTAGTTCTAAATTCATGTGTGCTGTGCCACGAATTATTATTATTATTATTATTATTATTATTATTATTTATTTACTCTTTTGTATGCGTTATTATTTTTTTTATATTTGATGTTGTGCGTGCGTGTGTTTATTAGTTTTCTATTCAGTTTTGTTTCTATTCTTATTTTACTTTTACGGCACATCGCGCCTTTTTTCTCGAACAAAACAACGACTTTCAACTTAATGTTTGTATGTCTCTCTCTGTATCCGCTGACCACGCCCGTGCGTTCATTTATCATTCAGGAGTCTACATTATGTTAACCCAAGTTCATAAATGTTCTTTCTTTTTTATTCTTCTTTAAAGAAAGTCCCGGTCACAGCAACCAAATATGTGTTTGTTGCATAGCCCTTTCCTATTTAAGGCAGCGGCGGTTTTCGTTTTGTTCACTCTTCCCGATAAGGGCCGTGGCGGTTCTCATTTCGTATACTAGTCTCACCACGGGCCGTGAAAGTTCACATTTAATACTCGTCATTTTTAAAACATCATAAATCACATAGTTCATACATTATTCGCATACCTTTAGAGTTCTCCCTCGCCGTGTAGAAGGTCGTGTCGTCTAGTGGATGAATTCTTTCTTATTTCCTTCCCGCCGTGAACCACGCCGTCCGTTGTCTGTAACAAAAACTCGACGATCGACTCACAAACACAATCTTTTTACTTTCAATTCTTTTTATTACAAGCGTTAGTCATTTAATCAGTTGGGAGTCATTCACTACGCCGAGAGAGAGAGAGAGCGCGCAAATCACTAATTTATCGTAGTTACTTAACAATTATTTTCTTAAGCATTCATAGAGGACCGAAAGGATATCTCTCGCTTGTATTTTCTCAGGGAAATATTTCCCTTATCTGTTGTAAATTACATTTTAACAATCATGTCTAATCGGTTTGCCTCCAAACCACAGACTTACGAAACTCGCTTCTCACGAAGAACGGGTGACGCCACGGATCTCTCTGTTTCGCACGCAAGGGCCTGTGACGTCATAGAGCCTCTCGCAGGTGCCCACTGACCCTTGATCTGGGATCTCGTCACACGGTAACCTTGTCACGTCTGTTAGCTCTGACTGTTAGAACACACCCTATTCTGTACTAGACTGCACCCGCACTAATTCGCGCAAGTCAAACAAACGATTTCCAACAGATACGTCCATTCCTAATGGGCCATTATCAAACACACGCACACGTATATATACACACACACAGACACACACACATGTAACTTTATGCAAACCTGTTTGTACAAAATAATATATACTGGTTAATATCGACATATTTTTATCAAATAAGCATTTTTTTCAAATTTACCATATTCCTATACATACATGCCTCTATAAATATCTACATACATATCGCCACACATACTATACACCCACACACACTATTATCATTTCCTGCAATGGCATAATAAACTTAACTTCCTTCCGTACACATGTGGCCCTTACTAAATACACACTGTTCTTACTAAATACAGGGACAATGAATTAAGGAATACATCTACCGATATTTACTCTGTAAAATTATTTATATAGACGCTTATTAGTGTAATTCTCCTTTCATATTTGTCTGTGTGCTTTGATTCTATTATTTTCTGAATGTGTCATACAGCATATAGGCATAACACGGTAATAGTTTATGCCTCAGTAGCTCACATCATCAATATTGTCCAACGATCCCTATTCTATTTGTCTACATTTTGACCGCCACTAGCATTAATTCAATGAACAAGCACAAAGCAAACATTACTAAGGCACACAAACAAATCAAAATCTACAATAAAACCAAAGGCATGAATGTAGTACATAATGACTTAGTATAAGGCGAACAAACACAACCTAGCATACAATTAAGTTAAATGTAAGTTCAATATAAACATAACGGTTAATAATAACCCAATAAACATAGTAAAATACAGAAATAAATTGAAGAGCAACATATAAAATCAGATCTAGTATATGGTTATATATAGTAACATAAAATAAAATTAAATAAAATACTAAAATAAAAATAAAAAAGTAAAAATAAAAAATAAATAACTTTAAAATAAATAATATTAAAATATATGAACTAAGAAAAAATATAATAACAACAAAGGTAATATAATAGTAGGGTAAAGAGCAGCGGAATATCAGCTATTAGTAGGCAGCAGTGATGGTAATTCAGCACTTTCTTAGGGTAATTTGGAATGTTTTGTAGTTCAGAGTTGTGGCTTGTCTGGCGTTAAGTAATTTATTCCTGTTTAAAACCTAACAATTTCCAGTTGCTCACCAATACATAAAGAACAGGATGAGTTACGTGAACCACAGGTCGTGACATTTCTGATGATGTTTCATCTAATTATTAGATTAGATAAAACATACTTAGAAAAACCAGGACGTGTGGGTCACTTAACTCACCCTTTTTCTGATGCCTTAGTGAGCAACTAAAAAGTGTAAGATTTAATGACAGGGAAAACTTAACGGCAGACAAGAAACGGTTCGGAACTGCAGACATTTCAAAAACCATACACTGGGCAGATTTTGAATTTCAGTATGTAATGTACCTTAAGTATAAAGGTAAAATTTTGCAAAGAAAGAAGAGCTGACACTCTATGTTCCTTATTAAAAAAGCTACCACATTCGGCACATGAAATAGGAATTTACTTTATTATTTGAAAATACAAGTTCAAAATGTATGAATTGCTCAGATAAGACGGTATAAGACTGAAAACATGAAGTGTGCGGTTTCGATTGTACCATCCGATAATAAAAAGTATATGGAATCAAAAAATATATTTGTTCTTTTATTTCTATAATATGTTAGGGAATTATTCTAGCATATTTAGTATGTAACGCATCTCCCTCGCTTTCTGTCTGCTTCTCTCTTTTCTCTTTTTTCTTTCTGTCGTTTTTAATTGTTCTCAATAGACCAATATCCCTCATTCTCTCTCTTTCTCTATATTTCTCTCTCTCTCTCTCTCTCTCTCTCTCTCTCTCTCTCTCTCTCTCTATATATATATATATATATATATATATATATATATATATATATATATATATATATATAATTGACCGTTGTTTTTTTTTAAACCAGTATAATGCAAAGGCCTTTTTTAAATAAACATATTATTTATTAAAATTAAAATGGTCGATTGACACAGGAATCTTCATCAGAATAATAGACAATACATTTTTCCTTCCTTTTTTTAAAACGACATGGTGTCGCTTGATCTTGTGCTCAGATGCTAACGAAGCTCGGTGTGAGCTCTGGTCGAACGTTATAAGTGTTGAAACTTCTCTCTCTGGGCATATCTTTCTCTTAGAACTAAGACACACTAAGGACTGTACCTTATATATAAATATATCCACATGGATACATTTTCTGTGAACATAATGACAGTTTTTCGGAAGCTCTTGCTCCCCCTTACAGGAACAAGGAAAACCTTGCTTATATGTTAAACAATTAAATGAATCTATTAATACGTGTTTGTTTACGAGTATTTATATAGATCTGAATAGTTCATTTGGTTAGGTATCTAGCTGATTGCCATCAAGGTTGATCTTAAACTAAACTGTCTTTAATAAGACGTTGCATATGCGTTGTCCCGCACCGACGGGTTACTCTGCTAGTTTTATCATTATTTAAAACTATAAAAATAAAATCAAATAGTGGTTACTTCAAGTTCAGGTTTTCCAAAATTATACAGCTCTCCTGTATATATCGATGAAATTATAATATGTATAGTTACAGAAAATTATTTCGATAAATGTAAGTGTGTAAACACCTCTCCCACTGAGTTCATAAACACACGCTTGTGCCCAACGTTCAGAGGTTAAATAATATAAAATGTGAAAAATTGGAAAAAAAAGTGATATACAGTATCATGTGTGTGTGCAATCTGTTGATAAAATTATCAATTCGAATGAAATATTACTAATGATTTCTTTTCAACCTGATGTATGTTATGTTTCTAATATTAGTATGACACGAATCAGACACAAATGTTATTATTTACTCATTTTACATTATTGCTTTCTTCATTTTTTTCAATTTACACATGTGCCAATATCGTCAGCTGATTTCATTACTCTATTCGGATTGGCCATCATCTGCCGTTATGAGAGATTACACTGCCGAAGGATACTAGAAACACAATCGGACGGACATCTCAGTTACAGTTTAGGGGCAAAATCTGTCCAAATAAAATCCATTGGTTGGCTTTTATATGATCAGGACTATAGAGCTTATATAGAGCGTCTACATTCGAACCAATACAGTTGTGATTCTATTTGGAGACACTTGAATTAGTTACAATCCGAAAGCAGGAAATTGCTAGCAGGAACTGAAAATAATGTTTTCTAGCCTGGAATATTAGTTGCTGCCAGGGTTGCAACATACAGTGAGAGCGGGTTAATATCCCCTCCAGTTGGCCGTCGTGTTCTTTGTTAACAGTAACTGTTGTTTTTGTTTGTCATAAAAGTGTTTAGTGACGTTCACTTTTACATATGGTTGTAGTTGTGATTTAGCATCTGTCGAGATTCTGTCTATTTACTTATTATATTTGAAACATTTTATAAAAAAAACAAATAACCCTATTCACTTGTCTGCGATTTGAATGACTTCTTGCAGTAATCACTTGCAAGTACATCAAGATCAACTGCACCCTCCTTTTCCAACTCCATGAGGCAGCAAATGACTTGAAAACACGGCCGATGACCTCGACGCATTATTTCCCAGACAGAGATTATATCGCTTTATGTCGTGTACTTCCTCTTATGATGTTACATCCTACCACGTCGTCCAACTTCAAAACTGTTTAACTCCTGAATGTATGGGTATACTCTCCGCTTGAATTTTACCTGGCATTGAAAATATCCCTTTTAACAAAATTGTCACACACCCGCATCTAAACTTATACAGAGTTGCATTTATCAATTAAATGAATTCTATATTTTACAGACTAGGAATAACAAAAGAATCGTCGAAAAAAGATGAATCGACAAAAAATTTTGATACAACACATCAGTGTTCTTTTTGTATAAAATTGCGTAACAAGGGTGGCCATAACACTAATCAAAACGGACAGGCATCCTTCTTCTTGTCTTGAGTAATCAATTCATTAATTGTCAAACATTAGTTCTAACCAAACAACTATCCAATAAATAGATATTTTGTATTTATATACATTGATCAGTTCTCTTCTAGAACAGGTTGTCGCCATTTTACACCCGACAAACGTAAGATTGGTAACAGATCAGGAAACACAGTCTCGAATCATTATCCAAAACATATTACATTCCGGGCAGAACACAAAAAAGAAAAATCGAAATGATGATACTTGTTTATCGGGTTTGTGACATTATCTTCATCTCGATCTTTTTACCTGGTCTGAAATTGAAGACATCTCTTAACAAAGTTCTTGATCATATATGAATGACCCTTTTTAGGGTTTCAGTTTGGGGGAAAGATTTTTGAAGACTTAGTTGTCTGGAAACATTTTGAAGAAAAACAGTTTTAAATAATATTTAAGTGGATGATAGAGGGAGAGAAATGTATGATAAAAACAAACTTAATAAAGAGTACAAAAGCATAAGTTCACAAAAGAGAGATTTTATATATGTTTAAAATAGAAGTCTACAAGAATAAGAAAACATAAATGATTGTTCACATTTGAGTTGTCCTTGCAGAACAACGGGGAATTCATTAGTTTACATATCGAGGAAGCTTGAGTCGATAATGTAAAGGCTTTGGATTTTCCACGGGTCTCAAAAATCGTAATTAAAACTTCCTCACTCAATTACATAAAATTGCATTTCATTTAAAGTTTGTAAATTGAGTCAACAATTATTTGTTTTCATATTGGAAAGTTCAGTGAGAAATATACGAAGTATTAAATTAGTTAAGTCTATAGATTTGTTTTTAATCAGCAGGCGACATTGCTAGGGGATTCAAGCAGTGTGTGCGTCGCCTTTAGTGTGCGTAAGCGCAAGGCAGGTAACGAGTTAATTCATTATTATGTGTGTGCGTTGGTGTCAGTGTGGCTATGCGTGCGTGAGTTTAGAAATGTATTATCAGCTTTTCAATGCCCTACAGAGGGGACGATGGGGCTGGAAAAATGTCGATGTTAACTCTGTAGTGGATTTTGGCTAAACAAAAGTCGAAGGAAAAATCTGGCTTCATATCCGGTCGAGGTTGCTCCAAACAGACAATTCCTATGAATTCTGAAAAATCCGCTGTATGGTGCAAAATATTATTGTTTGTGTTTATTAATTCTGGCGGATGCGTGCGCAAAGCCGTGTGCGCAAACGCGAGTTTAACCACTTATATGTTGGGCACCGAAGGCTAAACTTCGCTGCTGCAAATACATGCGACGAAATTGTAATGTAGAACGACTAAATTCATAAAAACTATATTTTTTAGAGATGCGTTCAGTTTGTTTATGTGTTACCGACACACTAACTTGTTATTACTAATGCATTGTTCTCGGCAATTGCATTGTTTGACACGAGATAAGCTAGTATGATAAATATCCGCTGTCCGTAGAGTTAAATAATTACTCGAACTAAATAGTACGACAATAAACGGATATATTTTATTACGTTATAGTATTTTACTTTGTCTGTGTTCTAGTTTAGGCGAGCAAAAATATCACGCCGTTTTACGTCCGCATATTCTAACGTGGGAGAACAAAGAGATATATTCTTGTTTTATTTTGTTTATTCTCGCATGTGCAGTTCGTCTTTTTGTCTTTGACGTTTAAACGCGTTAGTTATTTCGATCGTGAACACTATAACTTGTATGTGCGTAATCGTTTGTAAAAGAAAATTGCAAGACTGACACTAAGTGTTTAGTACTTACAGAGTGGGGTATTAGTGGACCCGGCGGACATCTGGCTAATCAGAGTTCACTTGGAGAAATTTAGATAATAAATGAAAATGATAAATCGGTTTATTCAGAATTTTCATCAGAATATTTATCAGAATACAACATTTCTTTGATAATGCATTCAATGTTTGCATTATAAAAAGCGTGCAATAGCATGACTGGATTGTAGAGTTGAGTGGAATCGTTAGCGATATCTTCGTCATGGCGCATTCGACTTCCTTTATATAACCATTCAATGTACAAAAACACAATGGACAGGGCAGATCAGTCTGTCGGGGAACAGGACTGTTGGCAAATAGCCCGGCATATCTGCCATCAAATATCTCGGATTACCTGGAGTCCCTTTGCCAAGAACTTTCCTCATCATATATCTGAAGTTACCACATGCAGATGCTCGATAATAAAGCACACATATATAGGAATAGCCATATCCGTACAAGCACGATTATCAAAACCCATATCAATAAATCAATAATATCTGCATCTATATTGTATCTATCACTAGCTTAAATATCCGTATAACGTTTGTGAAAAGAGTGTAGTTTGTTGATATCGGGTGTGTCTTAACTTCTGACAGTCCTGACGTTGCTGCCAAACGATTTTGCCTGTGGGTTCCTGCTTAATGCCCACCGCCACGTCCCTTACCGATTACCGTAGCTGGCGATTCGGATGAAGTTAGCTTTTCTTGATGGCGTTCACTTATCAGTGTGTATTCGCCGATATAGAATTATTATAATGAGGCGTAATATGTTTTATATCTGTATGTAACTGTAAATATCAGACGTTAGAACAGTTTTAACAGTTTGCTGTGCTTTTTTAGTTTGTGAAGTTGAAACTGTGAACTTCTGAGATTCTAAAAAAAGAAAGATTTTTAGTGCTTTACAAAAAATGGTCCCACTCGCAAATGGGACAAAAGGCGATTCCAATCTGTACCATTCAGTCTCGTTAATTTATCAATCACTATGTACGTATTTCCTTGGTCGAAGCGCATATAGCCATCCTTAAAAATGCCTTCTTTCATTAAGTGTTGTTTTATACCGTATTAGATTACCACTGATCAGTTTGTTCATAAGAAATGTCATTAATTCTACATTCGTAAATTCATAAACAAGGGTATATATCATAAGCCATTCTTCTTTCATAACTCCAAATAATAAGGGCATTTACTTCTACAGCACCCTCATTAATGATATAAAATTAATGGAACCGATTATTCTGCTTTATAATTTACAGGCATCTTTATGGGGTATACGAAAATCTATGAAATAAAGTTGCAAAATAAAGCAATCAAGAAGCAACGTTTTAAAAAGGGTGTCACTCGTTCTCTTAATTTCCGCAGAGAGTTGTTAAATCAACGTACGATGCTAGATTACAAGAAATAAAATGTATTACTTATTGTATATCTTGATAGGTATAAATATATATATATATATATATATATATATATATAGTAATCTAGTTACGTGAAATATCGCTTACTCGTGCAATTTGTAACACATTGCAAGTAATTAGAAGAATTTAACTTAATTATCTTCAAAATGAACGTTGTAAAATATTTTTTAAAAGCAATCCTGGAACTGAAGAATATTTCAGCATTTGTTTTCTGTTATTAAATATATTGGAATGAGACTTTTGCAAATACATTTTTATTCACTCAACTTTAGTAGAATTATACATCATAAATCATATTGAAATATTTTAAACAGTTCCATACAATCTGACAAAGAAATACATGTCAATTGGTCCAGTGTGCGTTTAGGATTTTACAGCAAGTGTCAAATGTTCAAAAACTAGGGTCTATTTAGTTCAGTAATTCTTAACATTTTTATTTTTTTTTTGTAAAAATAATGATATCGATATATAAATTAAGTTTCACATACTTGTCATAGATTGTTGTTTCACAATTGACTTTTCTATTCAGATGGTGGAAGCCTTAACAAGTGACCAGTTTACGCAAGACAGATACAGATTAGAAGATACTTTACCTAAATATCCGTATCTCGTTTAATTATGGACAGATATAATTACTCATCTAATCTTATCTTTTCTAAATGAAACAATGGATTAGAGTTCTCCCTACGGATATTGTCTGACAAGACTTCTAGTGAACTTTTACGTCAGTATTTTTTAATATATATTGTATATTTACGTGGAAATAGATGACATCACAAAATAAACTTCATATTTTGTGATGTTGTCAAAGCCATCATTCCTGTTTGGTGATGCAATCTATTTTTACGTAAGTACACATATATTTTTATTGATAATAATCATTCATTTTTCATCGGCTCTTCTCCAAACTCTCTGTGTCTCGTCCTCCTCTTTTTCTCTCTTATCTCTCTCTCTCCCTTTCTCTCTCTCTCTTATGTACCTTATTCTCCTACACCAAATACCTTTCTTATTATTCGCTCTTAGTTACACCATTCGCTTTTTGTAACGTCATCTATTTACATAAATATGTATGTTTCTCTCTTTGTACGCGGTGAAAATAATTGTGAATGTTTCTCTTGATAACTTCTATATATTATTAATATATCAATCATACATTTCTCAAAATAGGTGGTAATTGCACAATCTTAAAAATTACAAAATCTATATACCTTAGCATATTAACAAACATATTGAACAAATACATTAAAATCATAAATGTAAAAAAAAAATATTCGATTTGCTCGTTTATTGATGAATCCTAATTATTTTTATAAAATAAACAGTAAGTATTGTATTCCATTTACAATAGTGTTTTGTGTAAGTCGTAATGTAGATCAAATGTATCATCGTTTTCATCAGTATATACATTAGTAATTAACACATTACCATTATCATTACCTTTACGTTTATTAATACTAGTTTATTATAGTCAACGTCATCATCATAATTATTATTATTATTATTATTATTATTATTATTATTATTATTATTATTATTATTATTATTATTATTATTTATTCACCAGGAGCTTAAAAGAGAATACTTATTAGTGATTGGTCATCGGAAATACCATCAATTCGTCACTTATTTACTGCATTCCCTCCTTTTTTGATAACCGTTGCAAATCATTTTGCGTTCTCACAAAATAAGTTTACCATTGATTTATCGCTGACAGCGACCGTTAGTTTTCTCTGGAATTTGAGTGGAAATATCCCTTCCTAAGGTTCCAATAGTTTCTGCAATATTCAAGTTGGTGCCCACCTTCCTCTGTATACTTATATTCGCTGACCCCTCATGACCATTTTATGTGGTAAAAGATGAGATTAAGGCGACAACATGTGTATGTGTCTTTAAAATGACGTTATGTTAAGATATATATTATAGTTTCATATATTAATAAACATACACATTTTCTAGCATAGTTTTATATTTGTCGTGTAGATACACTCATATCCTAACATTACAACTAGTTACATCAGTGTATTATTGTATTTTTGTCATCAGGCAATTAATTTTCCACTGTCGTGTCTGTATGATGTTATGTTCTTCAGAAGTTTATTTTATCACAGCATGAGTAAAAGTGTAAAACGTGTAAAAAACAATACAACATTCTAAAATCCTGGTAGCTATTTGATAAGAGATACCAGATGCCTAACATGATAAGTTATACATTTGTATCTCTCAACACGACAACTTAAAGCCCAAAGCATTGTGATATATACTCAGGCATTTTGTAAGTATAAGAGTGCTGTTGTTTTTGTCTATTTAGTGCATATTAAATTCTTAGTGACAATAAACATTTATGGATCATCAAAATATTTTATCAGGTTCCAAAAATGTGTCTGCTACATTTATATGTTGTATATAATTAAAGCAAGAAACAGAAATCTGAAAACTCTATCATTTTATGATCTGTTCAAACATAATTCAACCAATTCTCCTCAGTTATTTTATTTCACAATGTATTGTTGAAATGGCATTTCTTACCATAAATAAAACAAAGACACATGTATCTACAACATACCAGTTTATTAAGAAAAACAAATTCATATTTGGTTAAAAGTACCGATAAAACCTACGAACAGACACTTCAAGAGCTGCTGCTGTATCTGATTGCACATTTAATTGATCCCAAGCTTTCTGACTGCATACTCGAACTCCTTCTCTTTAAACAGTAAATTAAAAGCTTTGTTATTCTTTTCCATAGATAGATTTGACACTATCATATCCAGTGAAGCAATGTAGGCTGATAAATGCTTGGCTGATATCATATCCAGTGCAATCTTGTATAGTTTTTTAGTCTATTATTTTCAATTTCTTTGCATTGATATATAAACGTATATAATGGTGGATTGCAGAACGATTTAATTGATGAAAGTATCAGTATATGTACTTAAAATGATGATCTTAGCACTGTTACTGGCTGCTAGAGAGGCATGTAAAATATGCGTGTCTCTGCTACCTCCTGTGAAGAGCAAAGTATAGTATATTCTACTGTGGTGACCTTGTAAATTGCATGCATCCTAGATTAGAATGAATGGACGTTGGCTGTTGTATACCAATAGCATTTTCGCTCCTATTAATGATGATGCTGAAACATTGGACCATGGTTTAAAACGGTATTTTACCAGCGACTACTTGTTCTCTCTAACTGAAAGAAACTTATTTAACTGCTCGAGAAGAGCTTTGCAATGAATTCGTATCACCTGAGAACAATTAACATCTCTTTTGGCCCGGTCAGGGTTCTTGATGGAGATCCGCTGGTACGAGTCAGTCAAAATGAATTTCTTGTGAGCTTTAGTGTTTTCCCCAATTTATAAGATGCTTTAAGATTACAAATTAGACGTTGATAAATGTCCTCTATACATGTAGATTATTGACAGTAAGTCGATGTAGCAATGCTATTCCATCCACCACATATATGCCAGATATAATTGGGTCTTGGATTAAAAATCTTATATAGATTTTCAAGTGCATTAACTAAGTTAACCTGGTTTGTCTCAACTAAAAATCCTTTCAAATCTGCAAGTTACAGTGACAATAGACCGAATAAATAGGACAATAGCTGTTGTAAATGTATTTTTCTATATTTTCCTATCATAACCGATTTTGCTAGGAGGTGTTTGTTAACGTTCAAAATCATGTCCTTTCCATGTGAATTATGTCTGGATATCTTAGACACACTGATGACTGTCTTCAGATGCAATTTTAATATTGGTAAACTAGTTCACTTTTTTCTGTTTGTAGACGCTCTTCACAAAACCTTGAACTCGGATTCACCTCTCGCATTTGCGGACTGAAGATCAGTTTGAATCAATTGAGTTGCAACAACTCTTGATGCAATATGGATGAACTCATATTGTTTATAGTAAAATGGGTTTACCATAATACTCGCTGTGCCAACACTCTTCTCTACATCAGCTTTGTCACGTTTCATATGACTTTGTAGATCTGATAGTGTTTCACTATGCTCTCCTTAGCCAGTCATGGCAATACATTCACGGATGATGGATCCTTTAGCATGATGGGTTCATACTCACCTGTTGACTTAACCCTTGCTAGTGTTGAAACCTGTCATATCACCTTTAGATGTTTAGTCATGATTAGAAGTTTGATCTATCGTTTGATATCAAAAATAGTGCCTACGGCATGATGGCTCCTTTTGACAGTGAAGGCACCTTCTAGACATTGCTTGCATATCAGTGGATGAATGAAGGGATGATTACACATGTTCAACTACAGAAAGACCTGGTCATAGATAAGTTAGTTTGGAAGTCAATTTCAAAAATCCGTCCAACACATGTCATCATTAAAAACGAGCATTAAAATGATGATGATGATGATGATGATGATGATGATGATGATGATGATGATGATGATGATGATGATGATGATGTATATATGGACTCTAAGCTTATCTTTTAATCAAAATGAGTTAGTAGCTATTAGGCATAGTAAGGATCTGGACTATCACCTTGTGTAACATGAGTCGACACCGAATTCGCCCATGGCTCCAGACAGGCTTAATGTTTGAGGTTTTCATTATTATCAACGTAAAATAAATTACAATATTTACTAATTCCACAAATAAAAAGGAAATAATTCTAATTGAATTATCCTCAAATCAATTTTGTTTTCTATAAGTATGTGCTAAATGTAACGAAACATTATAATAGACTATAATCTGCAGTTGTTTAATCCCCAAACAAACGATGTAAGCTCTATTCTGAAACTCCATCAAATGCTACTTTAATAACTAATCAGTATAATTATAGACATACACATTCTAATTTACTAAAATTTTTTCAGGCAATTAAATGTAAACAATCCTGAAAACTTGGCGGTAAAACAAGCAAAAAAAAACAAACAATTGTTACGAATTTTGAGTGAATGATCAGTTTTGCATAAATTTTAAATAAAATGATAACTTACTTTATTTGCAGTTTTTTTGTATTAATTGTTATTGTTCTATTTAATGTGTAAGTGTTATTTTTTAATGTTGGTAAACCTGTAGACATACAACTGCCCCCTCTTCCAAAGCAATAATATGAGATACCACATTTTTAGGCAATTACATAGCCTAGAAAATGTTTACGGTAAAAATTAAAACAAAAAACACAACAACAAAAAGACACAGCAATATTTTAGAGTGAGGATCATTTTAACATTTAAATTTAACAACAAATGATCGCAACAGAAGACTTTCTAAGGACATTTTACTCAAGTATTTTTAGAGGGTGGGTAGAGGCATAGCTAATTTAATGTTTAATTTCAGTAACGTCCCACTCACACAGACACGAACTCATGTACACAGCGTGAACATATTGCCGATAGAAAACATATATTAAGGTGTGTATAGTCTTAGCAGTCCCAGGCCACACACATACACTTGATTTCTAAAAAAATTACAAAATTACCAGGAATTAAAACATAGGTTTACATGTTCCTAAAAACGGAATAATCATTTTACGTTAATTTTTTATTTGAAACTGATCTCTCATTCTAAAGTCTAAATTATTTTTGTTGTTTTTTTTTCATTTATTTTTATCGTCAAGTCCTTCAGTGTGTTTACGTGTAATCTTCCCGCCCCCATGTAGAACCTGATTTTTCTTTTTTTTAACACGCATAGAGTGTAGGGATAGAATGACACCATATAATCAGATTTTAGCAAATTAATTCAAAATAGTTATGTTTGATTTTCAAAATGGATTTTTCCTGGAGATCATACGACGTTGACTGGCACACATGTTAAGCAGCTTAAGACACCCGAACTGCTGCGTTATTTATCGCGATTATTGTTTGTAATCATTTCGAATTCGGCCAATTATCCATATAGTTAAAGAAACGAGCAGATCTTTTCACCGACAATGGTATCATTTTTGTTTCGAAGGAAACACTCACATGAAACAATGCGTTTGTTCAATGTTTACATATATCGCGTCGTCGTCGCGAGACGTCGTCATCTTGCTTTTTTAAATTTTGTAAACGCCATTATCATTGACTGATTGTCAATCGTGAATAAAAGAAGTGATTTCATTGGCTAAATGTTTTTTTTCGGAGCCATTTTTTTTCGTCAGTTAGAGAATTAAAATATAAATAATTAATAAACCTAGATAACTACGCTTGTGAAAAGTGGCTGAGTAGTTTTTTGTGATTTTTATCTAATCGCTATGAATTTGATATTGAGTGGCCTTTCATAACCGACGAAAGTAAATGTTTTCAGGTGTGAAAAGCCTGCCTATAACCAAAAGTTCTGAAAATAAAATGTATAACGGAGTAGGTAATCTTGCATGAATTGTTATTAAAAACGCGCCAAAATGCCAATAAATTTGCAGTGGCCTCTCGATTAACACACATATTTTTAAGTTAAAATCCCACAAAATTAATTCGTTTTTAAATGAAAACATATGTACCAATAATGCTTACAGATTACTAATTATCTTTAGACTTTGATAATAATTATTAATTTATAGCAGAATCTTTTCAGATAAAATGTTTAGCAAGGAATATTACCCCGTATACCATCAGCATAAGTCATAATTTTAATCTAGATTTCACATGACTGTTCCATTAAGAT
The DNA here is from genome assembly GCA_963556195.1 of Sepiola atlantica. Taxonomy (NCBI): domain Eukaryota; kingdom Metazoa; phylum Mollusca; class Cephalopoda; order Sepiida; family Sepiolidae; genus Sepiola; species Sepiola atlantica. Next base: position 129,050,759 of record OY744520.1, on the reverse strand, counting down.
TACTTATTAATTTTGATATAAATGTTGACATTAATTTATTTGACACGTTACAAACACATAATCGTGCGCACACACGCACATACGCATATCAGAACATTGACACGGATAGTTAATCTTGTTTCGGAGTCGATTTGGTAATTGGCGCGCATATGAATCCATGGAAAAAATTATGAAATATACGAAAGCTCGTTGTGTCGATTCCTTAATCGCTGGAATATTTCTATGTTATGTAAATCGAAAGCAGCACGAGCAACGGCAGATTCTATAACCTTATTAGATCATGAATGCACGATGTTATATAAATCAACGTCAGGCTATTTCTAAGGACGAACGCAGTTACTTCAAAACTAACAGGTTATCATGAAATATATTCCATCGATAACTCATATGGTCTATCGCTGACGCTAAAACCAACTTTTCTGTGATGATTGTACATGATATTAACATTTATATTTAGTTCCTGAAACATTTTTACAAAGTATGTGAATATTTTTTATAATTTTGTATTTATCTTTTGAAGTTATTGCATCTGACTGTGAAATATTTTATCACTGTCAACCGTAAATGCGTTTGAAAAAATGTGTTCATGTTCAGCGTACAGTTGAGCAAACGTAGTTTATTTGCAGAAGGATTTAGTTTGGCATGACATCATTCATAATAAACATGAATAGCGTCCTCAGTAGGTGCTTTAGATCTCGGTCCCGCAAATATTAGAGAGAAGAGTTACTAGGTAAGTGTTGCTTTCCGGATTGACAACATATCTATCTAATTATAGCTCTTTCGTTTCTGTGCAGTCTGTTGAGAGTGGCACACACACACACCCACACACACACA
>OY744520.1:128984925-129047425 GCA_963556195.1 Sepiola atlantica | reverse complement strand
ATATATATATATATACTAATTTTATACGTGCATAAGAGTAATCTATTGGCAAGTGTTTATGGCTGTTATCAGCATTGACAAACTCAGATAATGATCGAACCTTCGATGTTGATGCCAATAGTCAAGCGTATTACTATGACACCTTGTCTATAAATATGTACGACGGCTTTTATTACGGAAGCATTTTATGTACTTTTTAATGTAAATGCAGGTTGTTTTACTTTTTGTATTTGAATTATTAATGAGTTTTACACTTCCTAAACAATACATATTCATGCAGAAGATTGCATTATTAAGTTCTTTACATTGCAGGACATATTTTTCGTTAATATATATATTTTCATTAATTTTATAAATACATAAAATAATCAATTGACACGTGCTTCTTGCTCACAGCCGTCATCAGCATGGCCTCCTTAGACATGGATGGAACATTAGCTGTCGATGTCAATAGTCTAGCGGTGTCACTGGACAATGACACCTTGCCTAGAAATATGTACTGTGTTTATAACCTAAATAATTAATGTACTTTTATATAATGTTTTTCAGGTGATTGAAGAAAAACTGTGATCAATATATATATATATATATATATATATATATATATATATATACGTTATATATATATATATATATATATATATATATATGTATATATATATATATATTAATCGGAATACATTAATATCGTAATATCATAGATTAAAACTCAATCATCGTATTGGAAACTCATTTGTATATATATATTTTTAATGGAAACTATTTATTATTGGTTTGCATGGTGTATAACATCAATGAACAAATCAAATTATGAAAATGTTATTACAAACAAATATAAAAACACTTAAAATATAAATATGTCATGCTTAAGACAATCTGCATATGTAAGATAGTCACTCTGTAAAATGTCTCATACCTAGGAGTAATAACTTAAACTAAGTGTTAAATGCGATCGTCACAAATACTGACAGAGCAACAGTGACATGTATCTACTATTTGTGCAAATGTAGCATTGTTAATATTCCTGAAACCAGACTCTTTCTGGACTGCTTACACTCAACACAACAGTAAGTTTAGTTGACTTTCACAGGAATCACTGTTCAAATTGACTTCTGTCGTTTACCTTATCGTGGTAATAAGCTACTTGTAACAATGCCTTGGCAATTTCTCGCTTTCCACATATTCTGTTCGTCGACAGAACAAGTGTGGGTCTCTTTCATTGACACGCTGTAAGTAGTTACTCAGTAGAAAATAACATTCCTCGGTGTAAGAGTGATTCAGCAGCCGTAGAGATGGTGATACTTTTTGTTTGTTGTCATTGTAGCAGGAATAATAGAAGCGATTAACAGAACAAAATTACTCCATCATTTTCTCTGACCAGTGATTTACAGTTTTAGCAAAAACTACCCTCCCGACGGCGGCAATTAACGGCGCTGTAGTCTTTTTTACAGAAACCAAATAAGTCATTTTCATTTGACATCTTTGTAATTTAGAGGAAATGTTTAAAAAATGGTGATTGTCGTAGTGTTATTTTATATATTCCAATATGGGGGATATATACTGTGCATGAACATCGTCAAATTTTGCACTTAGGAAACAATAACAAAAAAGTTAATTGATATGGTTTTAAAGATATTAAACGTCGAGAAATGTTATTTTGTTAGAGCATGACAATGAAAATGAATTCCCCTTTTAGACTGTTTATATAATGAAATGAATACACATAAGGGTGGAACGTCGATTTGTCAAAGTAAACTATTTTATATAACTAAGCAATTCAAAATGGTTACTTTGTACGTTTCACCTTTGTTATAAAAGACAGAAACATACGTAAAAAATATTAAAGAACAATAATTTTTTTCGTTATTTAGACAGATTAGAGGAGTTTTTTCTATGAATTTGTTTTAATTCATGATCATCGTCATCATCATCATCAGCAGCAGCAGCAGCATCATAATCATCATCACCGTCATCACTACCAACAATTAACTCATTGGCCTTTTGGCGGGGAGCAAAATGTACTACCTGTATTGAATCTATACTTTGTTTTTATGTTCTCTGTCAGTGAACGAGAAACCCTTCTAGACCGAGACAATTGAAATATTTGTTCCCATTCAGAGTGCTTATTTTGTGGGAGCTGGATTCGTCCTACCTAAAATATTGACAGTGTACCTGACTCTTCTCTCATGGGAGGAAGTAAATAGGAACAGCAAGAACAACAACAACAGCAACATATGTATTTAAAAAAATAATCAACACACGCATTTTATTATTAACAGATAAGATCATATTAATCCATTAGAAAATTAAAAATAAATAATATACAAATGAAACACTGAGATGGTGATATCATGATGAACGAAATACATACACTGTCCCCCAAGGAAGGGTTAATGCCTGGGAGGATGATATCATGACAACAGAATAAATAGTATGGTATCCTGATGAAATGGTATCAGGAGGAACGAAGGTATACTGTACGGCTTCCCCCCCCCCCCGCGAAGAGGAATGCAACATGACGAATGAAAATATTCTACAGAGAATTAAATAAGCATAAACCGTTTTACATCTGTTTCTATACGTATACTTTTCAATTATGATTCACCCAAGATGTTTACCTTCCTCTAAATGTTCCAAATTTTAATTATTCCTAATATATGATCGACGACTGTTGTTGTGCAAATAGTGGATTGTTTTGCATGTTTCGAAATGGAATAACATTTGCAACTTATTCGGCCAGTAAATTATTGTTTTAGGTCTGGCTCTAGCATGTTCACATCATATGTTGTATATTTTAATGTGATCACCATTTTGAATTTCTTGTTCACGTATCTGTAAATCTAACTTGAATTCTAATGCAAACTCCCATGTTATTGTTTTAACTAACTTCACGTGAATCTTTTTTATTTGTATCCTTTTTTCAGATAGGCAACCTCGTATCTTGCAACATGTTTAAACGTTGTTTTAATATTAATTTATGATGTTTACAACGTCTTACGCATTAATTGCCGTGCATGACTTTTTACTTATTGTTTGTTATATTTCTGACATTTTCTCAATTCATTCAACTATTATACAACAGCGTGTACCTTTTCGACATTAAGGGAACTAATATGCAATATTTTGATCGATAACTCGAGTTAGAACTGTACTAATGCCGAACCACTCGCATACACATGATATTACTCAACCCAAATCCGTCCATTTCATTGCCTTTTTTCTTTCGATAGTCTCAATTCACAATTGGTCTTTGCACCGCAAAGAGACTTTGATCGCAAATCCCAATTCGAAGTAGATATAGTAGATAAGGTCCAAAAGTATATTTTATTTTCAGGAAATACACGCGGCTGTTTCATTAAAACTCTTAGTTTCCCTGAAGTCTCAACGAGAAATGTACTTTTGGTACTATGAATTATTCACATAAAATACGGAAAATTTACCCCAGTGACAATGTAAATACATTTACGGGAATACACCTCTTATATCCAAGGAAACACAATTTATAAATCCTAAGACATAATAAACAAATGGGTCTAATTCTCCAGTAAAATGCCAGATCGAATTAAGAAGATGATTCCCCAGTATTTATAAGTTTTTCTCGGTTAATTACAAAAAATAAAAATAAAAAAAGAAAACGAAATAAAAATAAATAAATAAATGTAAATAAAATATATTTTTGGAGCAATGTCATGAGTAAGTGTACGGTATTTTGTAAATGCATTATAACCTTTTAATTGACGCCCATATAAAAAGAAGATATGTAAGGCCTTAAAAATGTACAGTTCTCTGGTTTAAGGAAAACACAACACATGTCGAATTATAAATATTATGAGAATGTGACTTTTAATACTTACAGCAATCTTTCCTTTTTTATTGTTTCTTGATTATAGTTGAATGAATCCTTATAAAAACTGAACAGTTTGTTGCGGAGTCCGATCATCGGAACGATCTGTCTTACAACTAAGAGAGTGGGCACCGGCAAATTAAGACAAAGGCAAACAAGAGAGGACAAACGAATAGGAACAGTTTAAAAATAAAGATGTTTATTTACCAGAAAGGTAATAATGGTTCAGAAGAAAACGTAAAAAAAAACAGGGGTTACGTCACTGGAAGCAGAAAAAGCTGGAATGGCGTCAATGGTTACCGGGCAGCTTGCGAAGTCGTCACACGGGGTTTGATGTGGGCGTCCTTGGGGTGTAAAGATATGACTCAGGTTGGCCGGTCCGTGTGGACTTGGCCAAGGGATGGATCAGCAGGGATCAGGGAATCAACAGTAAATGCAGGATGTCGACAGGCACTGGAAAAGGAACTGAGGAAAGGGTATACTGGAACGATGAGCAGGCGTTGCTTGAGAGAGCTGTTGCAGGAGCCGCTGGGAGCTGGTCCAGGTGTTGCAGGAAGTTTATTCAGGAGTGAGCTGGAGCTGCAGGAAGCTGGTGCAGAAGTGAGCTGGAACTGCAAGAAGGTGATGAAGGAGTCAGCTGGAACAGGCGCTGCAAGAAGCTGGTGCAGGAGTGAATTGGGGTCAGGAGAATCGAACAACCAGTAGCAAAGGTGAAAAGGCTTATCGCATTTTTTAGTAGTTTGATTGTTGTTAACTTTGAAAAAGGTTGTTTGGTTGCTGGTATTGTCTACTTCCTGGCTCGACGACTGGTCCACCCAGTCGGAGGTGGGGGTCTCATAACCCCTCGGCGTAATCGGATTTTTGATTGAAAAGCTGACGAATACATAGAGTGTGCGCTTACAGTCGGGGTTTTACTGAATGTATTGTGGGAATCATTCGTCGCCCAATCCAGTCCGTAAGTTGCTTGATTGTTAAGTAATATAATTTGCTATCCCAACAATTGTATTGTAATCTTTCCATCCAAAAAGATAGAAGCTACGGGGGAAACTCTGTCTGTTATGATAGTTCTTCAAGAATCTTTGGTGAAGTCCAGTATTTTTCCATTGTCAGACGAACGGGTTAATTAGATCATCCGCGACGGAAATCACAGGCAGCTGCCAGTAATTTTCTGTCTTGCGTAGTATGCAAGGGGCTAAGAAACTGCTGCTGCCATATTTTTCTAAGACGGCGTCTGATCCAAAAGTAAACAAACCTGGCGGTACACACAGCATCAAGTTTTAACTTCGTGAAACGTTTATTCTTTGTCTGAATACACCAACGATTGTATGTGTAATACGTTTCTGAAACTTGTGAAACCTATGATTTTTTTTTGGATCTTAATACAAAAAAGACCATCAGAAAAATTGAAAACATGAAAAAGGTTAAACTTATTAAGTTTGTTATTTTTAGCAATGTTTGCATATATATATATATATATATATATATATATATATATATATATATATATATATATATAAATATTTACTTTTTAGCTACATACGTATACGTTTCATCCTTTCACTGTCAGTGTAAAGATCATACCGGTCGCCGGACTCGAAACACGGAAAACTCTCACTCTCTCTCTCTCTCTATCTCTCTCTCTCTCTCTCTCTGTATATATATATATATATATATATATATATATATATATATATATATATATATATATATATATATATGAGTGTGTGGAGGTGTATTTAAGTAAAAGCTGTTGATATTTCATTAATTAAAATAAAATATTAAATTCGTTTATAGCCATTACTTGCATAGAATATATTACGGTTTTTTTAATTGAAGAAATAATTATTTACGGCACTTCGATTGCTGAATTATCTCGTGGTTTGTTTTTAATGTGGTATGTCAATTTCTATTTTAAATCTCTCATTTTCAATTGTGTATATAGTAATATATACTCATATTAATTTTAATTTTTTTGTATTCCTAATACTTAATTAAAATACATACTTTACATTTTACTTTGCATATGGCGTAATTTAACTGACAACATTAAACAGGTTTTTAGGGGGTACCCGAACTTCATATCTCTGAATTTAAAACATGTTTGGTTCTTAACGTTACGATACTTTTACAATAGTTTTTTATGAATAAAAAATATTTTTCATAGATTCGATAAGATTTTGGATTAACTAGCTTGCATAGTTTGTAATGTTGATCGTATTTTTTATGGGGCTGCATTAGAGAAAAACAATGTCCTTGTGTCTATGAAACCGAATAAGCCGGATACTCATTTTATTATTTATTATTCATACTTGAGGGGAAAATAACCTTTGGTTCACGAATTTATTGGTCATTTTCTTATTTTCCCAGGGCAGATCATTTAAGAATCACACCGTACGGTAAAAAAAGTTTGTTAGTTTAAAATAAACTTGCCTGAAAGAAACATTTCCGCCCAAACCTGTGCTCCACCCGCATACACGCGTTTTTTTAGTCAGGAATCGATTTATTTCACAGTTTCTATCATAAAATAAATTGACATATACCTATAACTACATTTCCTCACGAGCACAGTGAAAGCAAAAATAATCATAAAATATATATTGGTATTCCGAAAGTAACATAATTTGTCTTTCATAAATATAGTTATCACAGCAACATACGAGGTGTCTGTATGAAGGAATAGGAATGATTATGAATAAGCTATGTGACTTAACTGCGATAAGATAATATGGTTGTGTTATTATTTACCATCATATAACAGCAATATTAAAGGACTAACTACGTCGAATAAGTGTGTGCAAGCTCTATGGGTGGGTTTAATGTAGGCTTGCTTTTAAGCTCGACACACACAGGCAGATTACTGTTCTTTATATAATAGATACTCCTAGAGTTTTGCAAACATTGCATATTTCATGTGCTTTTGTTTACATTTCCGCTTTTAAAAACAACCTTGAACCTGCTCACTACGACCAGATCAATCTAAAGTTCTAAGTCGAAATTACCATCGTGCTGAAAAAAAAAGAAGCTTCACTATTAATCTAATCTATCCAAAGGTGACCTTTAAATTATTCACCAAGCACAAAGGCATTTGTTTTGGAAGCGTTAAATTAATCATGAACGCGTTAAGGCGGTACTGAGGTTAACCCCACAATAATAATCAAATCATTAAAGAAAAGCATAGTGTGTCCCATTTTTTAAGTGAGTTTTGTGAAATCGTAATTCATGCACTATTTTATTTTTGGAATTGAGAATAAAAATGAAATAAAAACTGTAAGATTTCAAACATATGTATTATATGTATTTCATAATAAATATGTATGTGTGCCCGCATTCTACAGCTATATCGAACGCTTACCGCCATCTTAGGAAAATAATAGAATGCAGCTAGTGTTCAAAGGGATAGAGAATAGAACAATTGACAATCCAATTCCCACCTTTTGACACCGTCTATCCTGACTCAGAACCCGACTGGCTCAAATGAACGACTCTCCTCAACCGCCTGAGCATAGAAATGGGGCAAACAAAAGTTGCTATAAAACCGATCCAACGATCTACGAATGTAGATTCGATGACCATACGATGCAACATTGCCTTAACTTCCCTCTACTACAAATGAAGTACAGCTTGAAAGATCTTGCAGAGTACAGCAATAATGCAAAGCACTGTGGAAATGTGAGAAAGTACTGCATAACCACATGTTTCAAAGACGCGCAAAGAAAAGAATATTATGTAAACATTTGTATGCCTATATTTTTATTTTATTTTAATTTAGTGTAAGTTCCCATGAATCAATACTGGGGCTAACACTTGGCCTCTATATAAGATGCATTAATATACGTTCCGTTAAAGTGCTCATTTACCTCTGAAAAGTTGAATTTGTAAAGAAGTGAATAACACTAATATTTCTCTCCCCAATTTACCAGTTAACTATTCTATAGTACATCTTTCTTGTGGTCTCTTGGTATTTCAGTATTGGACAATGATAAATCTAGTCTAGTGGAGTATCCAGCTAGCGTTGTTACTAGAGGTAAGGTCACTTAGAGTAGGTGCACCATTCCTCGTATTAGCTTGAGTTTAGCCACACTGAGGGTATTATTTGGACTTCGAATACTATGTTATTTTGAATATTATGTCAGAGTTTTAAGGCGAAGTATACGCATACACGGTTGTTTTTGGTAAAATCCTGTACAGAAAGAGATGTTGGATACTCGACGGTAGTGTCTAGTTGCATTTAAATCTGCTCCTATATTTTGTGTGTTCATTTTTGTTAAGTAAGTTCTCAGAAATCAAGCTTCCCCTTTCTAGGCCTAATACTTGAATTGTATATGAACTATTTTGAATCGTAGAATCGTAGATTGTCCAATCAAGATACTCTTCTCCTTCTCAAATGTTGAGGTTGTAAGAGCAGTGTATCACACTTATTCTTCTCTCATCACTTGCCCACCTAATTATGTCATAGTTTATTTTGATCATGGTTCTTTTTATAGTTTTTGCTGGATTCCAGGACAAGAATTCATCTAATCTGGTGAAGTATCGAGCTAATTTCTGTTACTTTTGGTAACATCACTAGGCGAATGTGCCCCATTCCTCGTACAACCATGTGTATAGCCGCATTTGAGATTCGAATATTATGTTATTTTGAATATTTAGACAGGGTTTACTTGTGGGGTAAAGGTGTCCATACAAATACTTGTACAGAGAAACCGAAGACACTCGATGATAATGTCTAGTTTATAAGTCAAACTCCCCAGTAGGTAATTCCAATTTCCCTAATATATGTTTAGCCTTTAAAAATGTGTGTGTACTATGTATGTGTTTTAAAATATATGGATTTACATATGCCTAGTGTAAGCATATAGATAGAAACGCAGAAATAAAAAGGCGCACATACATACATTTATACTTATACACACACACAAACATATATACTGTTATGTGTGTGTAGTTGTTTCGCATACAAACACGTTGGTGTATGTATGTGCAGAGAAAAACGTAAATCCCTGCGGCAATATAAATATTTCATATCGGCTATTTAATGACGCCTGATTGCTTTTCTAAAAAAATCAATCGTTTCTATTGTTGGCGCCAAAAAAGCTGAATTATGGCGGGAATGAATAGCAGTTTGCAGTTTTTTTTAAGAGGGTCCCGAATCTGCGATGTTTTCGATGGCGACGCGCCAGTTAAGTCATTTGGGAGATGGTAGTTGTATTTGCGAAGGATGAAAAAAAACAGTATCAATTTCGTCTCGAGATATGGATCTGATTTGAATTATATCGAGCGTTTTAGATTAGATTAGAAAAGGTAGGTAGATAGATAGATAGATAGAAAGGTAGATAGATAAATATATAGATAGATGAGCTAGAAAAACAGGGATATATTCATAGATAAATTACTCAACTCATTTATTTATGTGTTTAGACATCACCTATCTATATAATAATACGGCAATGCATACATGTGCGTACGCTATCACCTTTCACCCATTTACAGTAGATAGGATCCCCCGATCACTGAAAATGCATGGCCAAATACAGAATCTTTTAAATTTCATCTCATATCGCTGTTATGTCGAACGTGAAACTCGAAGTTAAATACACCGTTTAACATAACCATATATGTTCTTAATCTACATAATGCATGAGGTTTGGATAAGTATATTAAAGAACGTGGATGCTACGTCTGCGCAGACATTTCACAAAAAAAGAAATCGTTTTACTTCATTTTATTTATAACTTGAAAATTATGGAAATGAAACATAATAGAAATGATAACATGTGTAATAATGTCGTTTTCCGTGGCCGATCTTTGGAACCGGACGAAATGTACTGGGTGTTATCACCAGTGTGTAATCATCGTTAGACAATAGTCACGGCCGGGGAGTGTGACTTAGTGTGTCCTATCCTTTGTGACGTTTTTGGAGGGGATTTTTCGTCCTGTGAAACGAGACACACTAGCTCCCCGAGTGACAACAATGGGCACATCCCTTTTTAACACAAAATAGTTAATACGCGGTTGGGTATTTTATCGTATTTCTGATGGCTGTTTGCTCGAGACCATAGGCTAGTATTCAAGGCTTGCAATAATGAAACAAGGACCTTTAACTTTTAAAAATAAAAATATAATTCATAATATTTCGAAAAGAAATGAAATTAAACTAACAGATTCGACTGAGTTTGGTCAGCGTGGCAAGCATGCATCTTGCCCGTTTAATTTTTTAAAACTGACTGTGTTATTACGGTCCAGACAGAGCGAAAGAAAAAAGGAGAGGAAAAGGGAGGGGAGAGAGAGTGAGAGAAGTTACAATACATAACACCTTGTACGTAGTTTCAATAAATGTGTTGTTATGATTTAAGGAACCATTCTTGCTTCGTAACATATATAGAATGACAGGTGATCTGATCTCTTTAAGCCATTACATGCATCGGTTGTTGAGTTCCTTTGACACCGACCTTTAATCCTCAAAAACACGACCGAGGCAGAGGCGCACCCCAGACGCCTGAGCGCAGAGAATTACTGTTCCCGTCTCAAAGTTTGGCACAAGGATCGCGAAATGCAAAGGGTAACGCCAAAAACTCAAAAGGGTTCACGCATTGTGTCACACATGGAGGTTATAAGAAATATTACACAGAATTCCTAATTAATTTCCGGTAAAAAAGCGATGCGTGCAGAGAGAAATTAAGACTTTAAGGTCATAGAACTTTTCAAAAATAAATTTCACTATACTTATACACTTCCCATTAAATTTACGCAACCCCCAATAAAAAGAAGGCAATACTCGTATGATCCCATCGATACAAACGAACATATTCTTTACTTCTCCTAGAAGAAAGAGGTAATGCCTGGGAGGATATTCCCCTGACTGTAAAACGAAGAGATACATCTGGAGAGGATAGTATAATGACAACATATCAGATACTACACCGTCTCATAGATTGAGCATTAAAAGATAGTAAACTGGTACACTTAATAGAAGTAATTGTATATTTAAGACGTTATACATACATAAAAACATATTCATTAATAATACATTATATGACAACTCTTTGTGTTGTATTTCTTTGGTCAATGTGACTGTGACAATTAAGCATTGAATTTGTAATTTTTAAATTTACTATTAATCGAATATTTATTAACATCAAAAATACAATGGTGTGAATTAAAACAATATTTTTTAAAGCTTATTGCAAACTAATTTGATTCCGAATAAAATCCACCTGAATGCATTTCGGTGTCTTCCAAAACAAGTTAGCCATTTACATATTTCATTAATAGTCTGAAAGACATTCGGTATCATTTCACTGAAATAAAAAGTCAACTATGGCTATAAAATACTTAAACAAAGATTAAAACAATAAAATCTTAATGTATACTTTTATAGCAATTTCGCTCAACTAATAATTTTAATGGCCAAAGCATATCGTAATTATTAATTGAAATATTAAAAATCTTATTTAAAAAAATAATAATTCGGTAAAAAAACAAAATAAAAGACATATATTTAAAAGAAATGAAAACTAAACGAAAATAAGAATACAACTGATTTATGGGCTAGTTCTACCAAAATGTGATATTTTATATTAAATCTACTTACACGCACTATTATACTATAACCAGGAACACCAGACATTGCTCGGGATTAAATATGGATCCCCAATATGTCTTTTTTACTATGCTCATAAAAAACACATTATTTTTTTTGTATTTAATGACCCTGTTCCGTGTAGCGTTAATATAGTCGGAAAAAACTCAAATGTTGAATATACATATGGTTTGAATGTTATGAAAATCAGGTATACAGACTTTAAGTTTTAAAGGGTTGTTTCTTCCATGTCTGATTTAGAGGTTGTGGCACGTAAGTATTCGGCAGAATTTCGTGATCCAATCAGTATCTAATACACGCTTATGCTACTGTGAGGTTTCAGAATATATACTTATTTCATCAGCTTTGTCATCTAATTCACAAACGTGTATCCGACAAGATTACAAATCTTATAAGGCAAGTATTAAGAGCATGGCGACTGTAACTAACAGCTGAAAGATAATACCTAACTGAGATAATAATTTAGAGAGAAATATCCCAAAGAAACTGTTTCTGATAACTCTTGTTTATCATCGCCATGATGACACAATCTTCGCAGGAAATGTGATGCTAGATACTAGTTAACTAATACATGCAAAAGAATAAACAACCTTATTTATAGAGACGACATGAAGCTATTTGCAAAAACCAAATAAAAGCTGATAAGCACGACCAGAATCTTCAGCCAAGACATTCATAGGAAATTAAGAATGGAAATGGGTGCACTACTAGAAATGAAAAGGGAAAATCTAATGACATCGGAGGGCATGGCACTGCCTAACTAAAAAAAATTGTATCTTGGATAACCTGATACCTAATAATATTTGGAAGTTATTAAAGCAGACACCATCAAATAAACATAAGAGTAGGAGAATATTTGAAAAGAATACACGAGAAAAACAAAATAAAACTCATAGAATCAAAACTATATAGAGGTACTCTAGTAAAAAAACACGCTTGAACATGATCACTAGTAAGATATTCTGACCATTCATTGACTGGAAAAAAGAAAAATGACCAGAAGACGCGGAAACAAATGACCATGCACAATGCACTGCACCAGAAAAATACTAACCGATTCTACAGTAAAAAAAAAAGATGATAGAAGAGGACTGGTAAGTATAGAAGACTTCGAATGAAAAAAAAATAGTAAAAAAGGAATAGCCAAGAACACAGAAAGGCTAATCACCGCAGCATGAGACACCGTCACAATGAAGAATACAGGGAACACATGGATGAAAAACAAGACGAGAAAAGAAAAGTGTGAAAAGATAAAGTTACACAGATAGGTCATAAAAATTACAAGAGAGGTTACACACAAATTACATATGTACATGACTTCAAAAAAGATAATTGGACAGAGAAACTGAATCACTACTCCGAGCAGTATAGCAAAGTGCGATTAAAACTAAGTATGTCAAAGCTAAGAGAGACAAAACTCAAGAAAAACAACAAAAGAAGATACTGTGGACATAGAGACGAAATGGTAAATCATATAATAATTGAATGCAATAAACAAGCCCCTAAAGAAGGCAAGCACATGCACGACTGTGTACACCGGGAACTATGTAAACGGCTGCATTTTGAACCCGCATATAAATGGTACAGGCAAAATCTGAGGCAGTACTGGAAAAAGAAAATCACAAAATCCTCTGGGACATGTAGTTACACACAGATAAACTAATCCTGGCAAGGAGACCGGACATCATAATGGTCAAGAAGAAGTAAACACACTGCTAGATCGTAGATGTTTCCGTTCAAGAAGATCACTGTATGAAGATCAATGGAAATAGAAAAAAAGGAGACAAATACACGGAACTTGCTTGAAAACTGAAAGAGATGACAAAAATCAATATAATACCATATCGTAGGAGTACTATCAACAGTCCAGAACAAAACGTAAATAATAGTAGGAAAAATTAAAATTAAAGAGAAAACTGAGATGACTTAAGGTACGACAATGATTAAAACAGCTTCAATGTTAAGGGAACTCCTTGAATAGGGAAACCAATTCACATAAACTGCGAAAGTAAAGTAGAGGCATAAAATGTGCAATAGAAAGAATACAAAATCATACAAACAACACCACCACATGGAGCTAAGGGAACTAAAATTGTTAGACATTTCATAAACTGCCCCTTCCCCCAATAAAAGCTATCGTACAAGCTTCGACTGATACCAGAAAAATAGCCGTGAATGGTCGAGGAGGACAGCAAGAGGGAGGAGAGAAATCACTAATCAAACCTTCACTGGAAGAGTGCGGAGAGTTCTGGGACCTTGTGGAGGCTTATTGCAACCTACATCATAGAGAAGACTAATCGTCGTCCCCAGCAAGAGATCAATGGTAAAACGCTGTTGCGATGACGAAAAATAATTTGCATTGGTTATCGAAAGAAGTGGATAGTACTGGAATTGTTGGAAGACTTATTGTCACTAAGTCTCTGGGGAACATCACCGGTTATTTATCAGTGAACCATAACCGACGATGACTTGTGTTAGACATCCTATGCGTACTGCATAACTATAACGAGGGTAATATAGAAGTAAAGATTTGGTTATTTTAGTTGAAAGAGAATGTTTTAAATTAAGTGACAGTTTATGAATTTTTCAAATTAAAATATATAGTGATCTAACGAGTCACCGGTACCTATAAGTCGATAAATATGATCCAGGCGTGTGTTACCCCACTAGTATATATCATCTACTGATCAACTGCTTTTTCTGCGAAATATCCGACTACGCAGGTAAAATTGTATTGTGCCGAAAACGATGAAGTATCAGACGGGAAAAATCACTTCCTAGTCTGAAACATTTGTAGAGAGAGGCAATTTTAAAAGCGTGCATTGTTAATGTATATTGCCAGACGCACATCGTATCGAGTCTGATTTCTATTTTTTCTCAGGCATGTATTCGCATCTAGCTGGCGTCTCTTGGCCATTTCGTTTATTTAAAGCTGTCCGTTGAATCCAAAGAAGTTTGAACATTTCTCACATTCGTTCGGGGCATTTTCTTACGTATAAGTGGATTTTGGGGGCTGCAGGGAAATACAACGGCATGGAGATGACGTTTAAATTATAAATATGTAACAATAAATAGAATGCAAGTGTCATTAACAGAATTGAACAATCATATATATCCTGAGTAGAATCTACAAACACACGTATATCAATATATCAATGTATATATATATATATACATATATATATACATATATATATACACACATACATATATACATATATATATATATATATATATATAAATATATATATATATAAATAAATATATATATATATATATTAAAGAATTGAATAGTCATAATGAAAATGAGTTTTAAATGGCATCGTAGGTATAAGCTACGGCAATTCTTACACATACTATGTTATACATATTTGTTATCGTACTAGTGAACTTTAAAGAATCATTTAAAATGCCATCTTTAGATAACTGTTGATAAATTGTAGAGAAGTACACTCAACCTAACTTCCGTTAAATTATGAGATTATCCTTATTTTAGGCGATTACATGATCGGACAGAAAAAGTATTATTTCAGAAGTTTGAATTTTGCATACGTAAAATGTTTACCCATTTCTGGCAAATTGTTATCTTAATAGCGTTTTAAGAGCATATATCCATATATCATTTTGTTGAGGGTGATACGTTGTGTGTGTTTTTGTGGAGGGGAGATTAAGAAATCCATTAATATTTGTCACTAACTTACGGACAGTGGGGTAACACCCCTAAAAATTTCCCTATACTCTATCTATTACCAGTTCAGGTGCCCCCCTAAAATAAATTAAATTCAAACAGAACGGTTACATACGTTCTTGATCTGTTGATTAGGAACAAAATGTAGTATCAACATTGTATGATTATGTATTTTTAATGCGAATAAATATTTAAAAGTATAGTATCTGTTCTTATACTACACTTCGGTCACTGAAGGAGAAATCTCTTTAGACTGAGGCAATTTTGATTTTTGTTGCAATCCACAGTTTCCGTATCAAATAATCTGAATTTTCCACACATTAAAAACCGACTTTGTATCTGACTCTAACGTCGTGGGGAGGCAAATAAATAGAAACTAGAACGTTTACATTGCATTCAAATACCATCTGGTCGGAAAGTTAATTTTCCTGTGAAACTGACACCCGAATCGAAATTCTAAAATTATTGTGTTGTACTACCCATGTTTCTCAGTGTGTTTATACATAAAGACCTAACAACAGTATAATCTCATTTGTTGGAGGTGAGGGGATTATTTAGCTAAGTGTCCTCATCAAAAATAATACAAAAACATTAATAATCTTGAAATTTGAAATCGTAGTAGACTTTAGATTTTAGATTTTATTTAACTTAAATTTGATTATTGTTAACATGTTCACAAAATATCTAGATATTAAAAATTTAAATGTAGAATGTTCTCATTTTCATATGTTTATATTAATTTTTTTAAATTGTCTAACTTTCTTTTTACACAAATTAAAACAAATAATATTGAATTTTCTCACACGTTTCAAAGTGTATTATTTGCAAATAACATTCAACATAAATTGAATATTTTATTAATATCGGAAATTGCGTTTAATGCTTCAAAACGCAATGTAATATGCTAATATATTTCACATTCAATTTTGGAAAGACAAACTGCTTCAAAATCGCAATATTGGCAACTTTTAGCCTTAAAAAGGCAAATCTGGAAACCCTTTTTTATATTGAACTCGTTTCATAATTAAAAACAATCCCACTTTGCACCCATGGTCAATTATCACTTTCATTTAAATTCAGTAAAACAATAAGTTTCCTAAATGTGAAACAACAATTTGTCCCCCTTAATCCGGAACAACAATTGGTCCCAAAATTCGAAACAACAATTAGTCCTATGAACTCAAAACAACAATCTGCCTCTAATTCAGAACAGCAATTAGTCCCCCCTAAAATCGAAACAACAAATAGTTCTCTTATATTCGAAACAACAATTAGCAATCAAAATTTGAAGACACAATTGAAATCAACTTCACTTCTGTGATTCTGCTCCATTTCGATTCTCATTTTTTTTAAATAAGCATTCTAATTTCAAATAATAATAAGTAAATTAGAACAATTAATATTAAAAGCAGTGAATTAGATGAAGAAAACATGAGGAAAAATACACATGCCGAATCCCGAGGTAAATATAGGAAAAACAAGTGCATTTTCAAATTCCTATGAGCAATATCAAAAACTATATTAGAAAATATAGAGCAAAGAAAAAAATCGATAATAAAACAAATAATGCTAAACGACAATACAAATATAGAGAAAAATAAAAATACAAGTGAATTTTAAAAAAGACACATTGAATATCACAGAAATTATAAAGAAAAAAAAACGGATGAAAATTCAAAGTTTAATAATACTAAATGGATCGATGTTTAGGTCGTGTTTGTGACGCTAATGAAGGCTATCCTGATGAGATAACTCAACTTTTGGAAACAAGAAAAACACATGAAGCAATTCAGGAAATTGTACTTGATTTGACTCTGAAAAAAATCGCAAAAAAATTGAAAGAAATTGACGAATGCAATGAAATTCCTAGTGATTATATGTTTTGCTGTGGCCAATCTGACTGCACCAATAAACTCGTACTCATTAGAAAAATGACCCCCACATACTTAAACTTTGAACATTGGAGAATAATGTCTACAAATAAAGAGCTGTATGCATTTGCTTGCATTTGTCTGATATTGCAATTTTGGAAGGAAACTGGCCTATGTTCAACAAATTAGTGGATTGAGATACAATTAATCAAACAAGTTCTGAAATTATTGGAAATTTGCTTGAGACAGAAAATGAACTTGGTCATTCTGAACTAAACTTCGGCAACAAATGTTGTCCTCTTGTTAAAAAATTTAATTTAAAAAAATCCAAAAATGAAAAGTAATTCTTGTGACATTTACAAATAAAGAGAATGCAACAAAAGTTGACTAAACGGGATGAAAAAGTTTCTAAACTCATTGAAGAGAAAATCATACTTTGGCATCTACTACATATATGAATCAATAATCTTAGTTTTAAATCAGCTAAATTCGTTAACTAGCTTCAATCAATTGTCTTAAAGTTAAAAACATTCTTAGAAGTTATACACATTTAATAGTCATCAACAAATATTGATAGAATATTGTTTTATTAACGTGATAAAACTTGTGCCTCAAAAATTCACAGGACCATTGTCTCATATGTTGCTTGTCATCAAATGACTTGCAACTCTTTTGCGGCTTCTTATGGCGAACACTATCGATCATGTCTTGCAATATAACCATCAAAAGAATATACTTTTTTGAAATTGGTGTTGAATCATTGCCAACTAAAAACAAAATAATTTGGAAATCATTAGTCAATATGCAAAATGTGCTGAATGCCTTTTATTGGCTTAAAAAGAACAATGACATGCATACCGACATTGAAATTGATGACAAAAATAGCTCAATAAAATTGTATTGGTACTGCACAGAACTGCACAAGATTTGTTGACACATTTGACAATAAATCTGCTGAAACATTCTACGAGCATCACACTGTTTAGAAAAAGACATAGCCATTTAGATAAATAACTGAAACAAATTTAATGAAAGACAACAATTCAAAATTAGATTAGATATGGTTTCAAGATTGAAAATATGGAAGTGTCAGACCTCATATGTTTTTCTGAAACAGACTCAACATTCTAACCCTAGATTTAGAAAAGACAAACATCCAATATCTTTTTAGAAGGTTGACAAGACAGGCAAACGAAGATCGGATGCTGACATTTTTGCAATTATGGAGCCACTGAAAACAGGAGAAATGATGTTGGCAGTATTTAAGTAAATATTACTAACAATGACACGGCTCTTAAAGGCAATATTTCAATGACGAGGACAAATGTCAGTGGTTCAAAATTGTTTTGGAATAGAAATGTATCTGATCTTTACGCTATGGATGGAAAATTTGGCTCGCGACACTGTTTATTACATTTTCCTGTGCTTTATATTTCTGCCCTAATTTGAGAGAATATTTAGTAAAATTAAATAGTTACATTGCAAATGGCAAAACAGTCAAAACAAGCACACTTTGTGTAAATGATGTTGTTACTGCTAGTGAATTCTTATACTAAAGGCTGGAGTATTTTGTGAATAAAGTGATGCTGGCAAGAAAATAAGTGTTGGCAAACTTTCACATTATTTAAGAGAATTGAGTAGCTACAGAGAACTGCCAAACATACCCATATAAAATTATGATGTGATCAGTCATCCAATATGAGAACGACTCTCCAGAAAAAAATAATCCGTTGTTCTGTATCTAGTTCCACATTTGTGTCTAGCTTTCAAATGCCTTCTCCCAACAAAACTTGTTGGAATGTTTCCGCAGGTTTGGATTTCCAAGATCTGATCGAGTATTCAAATTGATTCCAGTAGCTGATTGTGTTTAATCAAGAAAAATGGTAAAGGTGTCAAAAAACTTCACCAACTGAAAAGATAATCAACTGAAAATATATCAATGATTATAATGTTTTACCTATTTTGATTTGGCAAGCTAATGTTTGTGTCCAATACATTGGAGAAAATAGCATGATTTTGACCAAATATGTAACAAGTTATCAAACCAAAGCTGAAAAATGAAACTGAAAGTGTATTTCATATTTGGATAAAACTAGATCGAAATATGTAAGATACAAGTCAGTAGGTCCTCAGCTTATTTGAATAAAGGATATTGGAACATATGAGTGTGCTTATAAGTTGTGACGACACCATTTATTTTGCTCATCTAATCAAGTTATTTAGATTAGTGCTGATATTCTAAGCAAAATAAGCCATAGGATCAGCTCAAAACAAGAATTGCTAGAAATTCCACAAAATTTCACAAACATATTTCCTGAAAATACGGTGAACAATTATCAGTCGAATATACCATTATGCTTAGAAGAAAGTTAATTATATGAAGTTGCTAGTAATGATCAAAAGGTTTAATATGGTTTAATTGAAAATCAAGAAGCTCAATTCAGTGAAGATCAACCAGAATTTACAATCAAGTCATTTCAATTATTAAACACAATAGCTTCATTTAAATAAAGATCATCCTCTACCAAGATGCAGATGTGATGAATGCTCACATATTGTCTACTTTCTCTCTGGTGGGCTTTGAACAAGCAAAATTATTTTTTTAATTGACACATAGTCTGACAAAATAACCCTCCTGACTGACCTAATTGATAGTGTTCTTGACATTATATGTGGACAAACACACATCAGTGTTTTTTTTAAATAAAAAAGAAGTACTTTATATAGAACTCTCATGATTGAAGTTCAGCATTACAAGTTCCTAACTCTCAAGGAATTGTAGAAAGTAAGCTTACACATTTGACGCTATATGTATGAAGGAGCCAGACTATTCATAATTGATTCAATTAGCATGAGTAGTCATTTAATGCTGGTATTCATTTTCATATGGCTTGATTACATTTTTGGAGCTCACCAAAAAATGGCACACCCTTTCAGAAAAATGAATGTGTTATTGTTTTGTGATTTAATGCGATTGTTACCTGTCAGGGAAAACACATTTTTTTCTGGAATAACATCATGTGATATCAGGAGAACATGAATAGATATTAGTGGGGTATCATTGTAGAACTACTTTGAATATGATATAACTTACAATAAATATGAGGCAAAAAGAAAAAAAAGACAACTACATTGACATTTTGGGAAGAATTATCATTAGTTCATTATCAGATTCTGATACACGCATTATTAAATGACTATGCCTATTTCCTGATAGAAAAGCCACCGTTGAGGAAGTTGCTTAACCTTGCTTAGAATTTAATTGTGCATAAGTTGAATGATGAAATGATACACAAGTGCAAAATAAATATAGTGGAAATTGGGTCAGAATGTTTGGTATGAGAAAGAAAAAAGTAAGATGTTAAAATTGGCAAAAACAAGAAAATATCTGACACTGATGCACTTCAAACATTGGTAAACGTTGGAATAGGAGCAAAGGTGATGCTGAAAAGAAAACTTGATGTGGATCAATGATTATGCCATCGTGTTTTTGGAACAGTTTTTTCAAATGATTGGAAATATGAACAATGTTGACAAAATGCTAGTGGGTTTTGATACTAATAAAGAAAAACCCATTTAAATTGGAAGAGTTCAAACAGACTATGTAATTCCTTCTGGTGTGTTTGTCACTAGAACACAATTCCCATTGTCACTAGCTTTCTCTATAAAAATTCACAAATCACAAATAATTTATGTGTATAGAATTATCTGTAATTTACTCAACCAGATATTTTCTGATGGTCAAGCTTATGTGACTCTTTCAAGAGCAAGGAAACTTTGCAGTGTGTTTTGTTGTGACGTTAGAATAAGAAAATAGAGAAATTAAATTAGCCAAACTTTAGTTCATGTGCATCCTTTAATTAATCAAATGAATGCATGTGTTGCTAATTAATTTGTTCAATCGCTGATTCAAGTGTCTGAATTTCTTGAGCATTTGCATAATTTAAACAACATGAAGATGTACATCAAGAATTTGGTAATATTATCTTTGATTATCATAATAATGTTTCTACCTTGAGACAAATAATTGGAAGAAAAGTTGATGATGGAAATCAGGAATGTGCTCATGAATTTAAGAAAAGACTCTCACTTCATTTAGACGTAATATTCAGAGTAAAACTTCAATTTATATAAACAGATCATACCAAGTCCATCAATTTGCACCAGCCAAATTGCCATGTATAACATAACAATGTTTGTAATTGTAAGTTCTATTTGAAATAAAAGATATTAAATCATTTTAAAGGCTAAAAAGTGATTACTCTCAACAGCAGCTACTTTGATTAGATACTGTGATACTGTTTTAGAAAATATTGTGCATCTGTAAACTTCAAAAATTGAATTCACTAATGATTTCAAATATCTAGTCATACCAATTAATACATTCCTGATTCATAATGAAAGATGATAAATAATTAATTGTGATATTATGAACTTCAGTTCTAAAGACCAGCAAATATATGGTACTAATTTTAAATAAAAATCTGCCATTCTTCATGAGGGAAAATCATTTATGGCAGGTTATTATACAAAGATGACACTTAAAAATGGAATAAAATTAGTGCCAACATTATCAAGAGAAACACACTAAATCTCCGCCCAAATTATCTAAGGTGGTTGTACTATTTTTGGAAAATATTAACTTGAAATTGAAAATATATTTTAAAATTTGTACTCAAAATAATATTTATACTGACGCCAATAACAATATAATTTGACTGAAATAAAAATATAAGAATGTATTCTTAAATTTTTTAAATTATTTTGTAAATATAGACTTTAATCTTATTCTTTTATAATAATTTTAAACTTAATAGAAACTCTGAAAATTAGATTTTATTTTTAATTAAAAATTAATTTTCAAATGTGTAACTTATTGTTTGGAAACTTATTTTGAAGTATTTCAAATTAAATTATTTTTTTTTTAACTCAGAAAATTAAATGTATTCTTATTGGTCCGAAACTATTCTGAAAATAAAGTTTTTCTAAATGTATTAATATTTAAATTTTAAATATTAAATAATATTCTAGATTAGTTTACTTTATGATAGATTACAATTCTAAAATCGAATTTATACTTAAGGCAATAAAAAATTAATTATGATGATTGAATTTTTTTGAAATAATTTTTTAAAAATTGAATTTATTTTAACTCAGAAATTGAAAGGGATTATTATTATTCTGAAAGTTATTCTGACCTTATTCTGCAAACCAAAGATTTTCTGATACTATTACTATTATGATTTAAAATATTACAGTTATTTTTGTTTTATTTTATTTGTTTCTGAAAATTACAATACTGAGAATATAATTTTTACGAGAGGCATTCATTATTGAATTATTATATTTTAATTCATTTTGAAATAATTATAAATTATTTGAACGTTTTTTAAACTTAGAAATTAAAATGTATTCCTATTATTCTGCAACTTTCTCTGAAAATCATTTTTATTGAATTTATTAATATTAACATTTTAAATATTCAATATATTTGTATCTTATTTTACTTTAATCTACAAATTACAATTGTGACAATTTTCAAAATAATTGTATTTGAAATATTAAATTAGTATTTAAAAAAACTTTAAATAATTTAATATAACTAATAAGTAAAATTGTATTTTATTATTTAAACATTCTAATGTTTAAATAGAAAAATATTATTTCTGATGATTATTAACTTATTAAAACTTATAATTTAAAAAATGACAAAAGCACAACAAACAGAAGAAGTCAATAATAAGAAAATGTTGAGAGATATTAGATGGTAAAAATGTGGTTATATGTTCTAAGTAACCCCATTGTTTATTTTTGCTTGTTAACTATTTTAATAACTTAACTTATTTAAGTAAAACTCTAAATTAGTTAATAGGAGGTTGCCACTTGTCATTTTGTCTCTTTGGGCAGTACTGAATCATGTAGTAGGGTTTTACAGAAAATACTGATGTTTATTTTATAATATTGTAAACATGTTTGTGTTATGAATAAAATAAGTAAATATATTTTTATTGTTTTATATTTATCATTTTTAAATAACTTCATGTTTAAAGTTAATCTGTAAATGTATTACTAAAGTATAGTCAATTGTGTTTTTTCTCTATCGACACCCAACATATATTAAAGTGTTAAAGTTAGATAGCAAACAGCTGCGTACACAGACTAAATTTAATTTAGGCTAATGATACATAAATAAATAAACATAAGTAAAAAAAAATATTACCCAACTATAAAAAAACTAAATCCTAACATGGAAATACAAAGAACCACGTGCTAAAATAAGTTCACCCATTATGTTGACACAACAAAGAAACAGGATATAGGCCACTCTATAGAAAACAGAACAATAGAATATGATATAGGAAGTAACCCTAACCGGATCTTTGTTCGTGTGAAGCCCAACGATTGCTTGAGAGAACAACAAAGTAGTTGATTGGTTAACTAGATAGCTGTATATAAAAACACCTGGCAAAAATAAGTCCATGTATTTAAGCCTGAAGATTCCCCATTGAACTTACTTTTTAGAAGTGTTACAAATCCTGCCATTTTCTCTTTCCGCTAACATACAGGTATGTGCTTGCCTACACTAACTAGAATGACCACTAAGAAAGTGTTTTCTCGTGATTTTCTCTTGCTCACATGTTCACTAAATTGTTAGCAACCCCATCTGTGGATGTTACTTCGATGGAAAACGTCCGTGCAGACATACTCTTCTGTATTGTCTTGAATCTGATAAACACTCCATTGTCTCCATTAAGATCACATCGAAGTTTATAAATACCTAAGATGGCCCTCTTCACTGAAGTGGGTATCGATATCAACAGCTTATTAGGGTATATTTAGCTCTTTCGTCCCTAAAGTTCTTTTTGCTCTCAATGTTCAAACAGAAAGTGTCTGTCTTACCTCTGATTCATCTGATTGGTTGAAACAGTCAGCAATAGTACACACTTAGTGTGCGATTAGCATCAATGGAATATATAGTTGAACACCAAAGTAGACTTTACACCTGACCATAACTTCTGCAAATTGATTATAGGTACGTAAATACATTATTACACTCAATCTGTTAAATCTAGTAATGGTGAGAAAAGGTTGGGTTTACGAGAGTGTTGTAAAATTACAAACAGGGTACTTAATCGATATAAACCTTTTATTCCAACCATCATGAATAGAGTAGGGTTGATTTCCTCAGCATTAACCAGCCCCACTTTTTTTACAAAGAACATTGTTTCAACTCCCACCTATAGTGATACGGGTCACTTACTTTCAGAATCCTCCCTTTTGACTGAGAAATGATAATTCGTAGATTATGGATATGTGAGTTCTATTATCGGCCATCTCAAGCGCTTCTGATTATCGCGAATGTATTCAGGAGTTGTTACGTATTCTGTTTAAAAATAAAGCAAATGTAATAAAAACTTAATAATAAAAAACAATAACACTTTAATACAGATAAAGGTACTATGTCTGTTCGTATCTCAATCTGAAGCATATTTTCCTAATACCCAAATCGTAAAATACAATATCTACATTGGCCACACAACAACAACTATCTTACACACTATCTATCAGACACCAGTGCAATTCAATGCAGCTCACTCTACAGAACAACACAGTCAGTCGCGATCAGTAAAAAATATGAACCAGTAACACTAAAATCATACAAAAAATGATTGTACGCGTCGTTTAAAAATCCTAGAGCACTATATATAAAGAAACAGCATGGCATTAATAAAATAACCTAACGTATTAAACATCTTCCATAATTAAATAAAAACCTGAAACTAAATAAACATACGAGTAGATATTAAAAAATAATTCGACATGAAAGATAAAATAAATAAACAAACGAATTAATAAACGAACGCAAAAAACAGATTATTGTGGTTAAAAATATGTAGCTCGAACTAGCGTTATCTTTAAAATAATTTTTCAGTCGCTTCATAATAAGGAAGAACGTGTCATCACCTCGAGAATTTTAGTCACTTTGACAAGTATTTTAAAATAGTGGTGATAGGTCTTCTGCATCTCAGTACAGAACGACAAGTCTACTGTGTGCAATCAATAAAGTGGTTGAATCTGTAATAATTCACAAAGTTGTGAAACACCTCAACAGGAATCAACTTTGTGATACGACACATTCATGCCGACGGGCTACCTATGATACTGCTTAGCATTTATAAACCTCTCGTTGAAAGCTTTTTTCAAGGGCATAACTTTGAGAATTGGCATGAAGTTTTGTTTAACAAACCTGCTAACAATGCAATATATGCCAATGTATTCTTGAACACCAAATTATTTTCTGTATGGTAAGTCTACATAAGTAGTTGTTGATGCGCACAAGTCTGAATCAGATGCTATCAACATTGACATACAATGAAAACCATAGCTTGTTACGTTTAACACTTGTAAAACCAAACTTTTTTTTACCACTAACGCTAAGATCAGTTTATGTCTCGGTCGAAAATAATGACTTTATTCTTGAGGACATCCATAATTTTGATAAGCTATCATGACTTTAAGATCCAAAATGGAAGATGTATGTCCAATCTTTTTGTAAAGTTGTTGTGAAAATGGTGCTATCATTCTACTTACCCTGACTTTAGAACAAAGCAATATTAAGGCAGTTCAGTTCATCTTGTAGACAATAAATACAATTCAGTGTCTATTTACATTCATCACGTACTCAGATGTTCCTGTGTAATATTTGTAAAATTACGGTACCATTTAATTCTGATAAGGAAAAGAGTCTAAGTAAAAACACACAATAAAGTTAACAAATAAAACACACTCTATCTTTTGATCATTCATACATTATATTTATATTCGGTATTTTTGTTAGAGACTTGATACTTTTAATAAACAGGTTTTATAGTTTAAGTAAATAGAAAAACCCGGTAAAGACGTATATATATAAACTAGTGTTTCTCTATATAAAAAAGTGACGTATGCGATATGTTTTCATATGTATAGATACGTATTCATGGTGTACACTTTGAAACTAATTGAACGATACTTATTATTTTTTAACATTTTTTTTTCTATACATAAGAGTGGATAATGTGGGTCATATTACTTGTTTATGGCAAGTCACGAAAGGGAGATAATGTTTCTCTTAAACGTAAATGTGCATATGGATACTAAAGCTATTGGACAAATTGTTGTGATATTTGGAATATACGTAGTACATGTTATAGGGAGTGTAAGGACTATTTTTTAAGGAGAAAATAAAAAGAACGCCGTCCATTTGAGATAAATTAATCAGACGTACTGGTTAAATCTTTATGATATCTTGACCATAAATCCTACCCGTAACTGGCAGTGTAATAAGCAAAGTTTTATTAATTTTTCTAATAGAGCAAATATGGCAGTCCTCAACTCTTAAAAACAAAGTTACCTATAAAGATGACTACTTAGTCCGTACTATACGTGTGCATGTTATGTTATTCCCAACCGAGTCAACGCCCGATAACCTTGCTAGTTACTTATAAATAAGAGAATATGCGATCAGACAATCATGAAGAAACTTCAATTCTGAGCAACATTCCGTTGGAAGTTTGAGCACTTACTTTAGAAAATGCCTCACAGATATTAATTAAACACAAAAAATATAAAGAAAACATTCATTTAAGAATCTCTCCGCAATTAAAAGCGTACGGAACATAGTCTGTAGTAAATTAAATGGAACGTGGTAAATAATTAAAAGTGACTTTCTTTTTATTTTTTATTTTCTATTAAGAAAGAATCAGTGAAAATGTATTTGCTGCTATTGATTTAACATTTTGTTGTGTTTACAATCTTGGTTTTCAATTGAGAGACATGTTAATGCACTTGAATTAAAACTGTCATGTTCACGCGAGGACCGCTTTGGGAAAATAAAAATATTTTTACTTCACAAATATATATGGACTGTTAACTTAAATTAAATCTCCCTAGACAATCATTACTCTCTCAAAAAGTACCCTGCGTGATGATAAGTTCATATTGAAGTAAGACTTACGCAATTCGCAAAGCCTGTGAAAAGTAGATTGAAACTATTGGTAGGATATGTTGACAATGGTCGGTGTTATTTCATAGTTTCGCTAACCTTAAATTAGTACGCTACCGAATGCTGATCATGTAGAATCGTAAATAAAATTCACATTCTTTCTAAAAGTCAACGATATTAAAATAAACTTCAGTCTGTTCCTGACTTTCGATTCACTTTCACTCATCAATTTGTAAGAATTATTGTTTTATTGTCGTTCACTGTCATTAGTTGTGACCTCGTCAATAGCGGATGGGATCCTAAATAGGTTAGACACTCCATGGATCGTTACCCTATCTAGATTATTAGCAGTAGGTTTATCTCAAGTACATTCTGTATTATTCCTGGACTGAACACTGTCACCACAGCACAAACGTGTCGTATCTAGGTGGGCTTGAACTGCAGTCGCGCACAGTTGGAGCATATCATTGGACGACAAAAAAATAAAAGATGTTACACATTCATGACTAAAATTTTAAAAATAAAAAGACACTAATCGACGTAAGTTTTGTTGCACCAAATTTAGTTGGATTCCCAACAATTTGATTATGGATTCTATGGGTGAGTTGCATATAATTTGAGGAAACCTGTATTTAATCAATAAATTGGTGAAAGAGATCTAGATTACCCACATCAATTTAAAAAAAGGTTTTTTAACAGAAAGTTAAGCTTAAAAATATACGGCAAATTCTATTCGTACATATTTACACACCTAAGTATTTACAAGGCTCGACCCAACATATCTTAGGTGATCATTAAAGAGTAGGTGTTTCCACGGGGTTACAGTATGTTAAACACCGTTCGGTAATGTAATGCTTAAGCCATACATATGTTTTAGGCGTTTAATTTGTAAACAAATAGTTCGTAAACGACTCTATATATTAACCCCATAGATGGCACTGACATGTACTATTACCCCGGGGAGAGGGAATATGGGAGTAATGATAAAAATTGACTTCACAAAGTTCCCAAATTGGTATGCCAACAGCAAATGTACTTTTCAGTCATATCCGATACCCATTTATATTTTAGCCTAAAAATCCACAAGGATCAAACTCAAGTCACGCCGAGGTATGGTATTGTACATGACTGAAAACAAGTAGCCCAGGGGCAATAACACTTCATTAATACGAACTTTTCTTACCAGCCTAAACAAACAAATATTATAAAGTTTAAGAAATTCACAATTTATATTGTTATATTTTTTTCTTTTATGTGCGAAGCACTTCCTGAACTCAAGTTCGTTGCCAGATGCAATCTCTCAACGCACAATTTGGTATCAGCTGTGTAAACAAGGGGTACTTAAAATAGTAGACAGCCGAGATGTCGGATCATCTTTTAGGGGTTCCTCCCTTGATTTATCATGGAAACATGTTGATGACCGATTTCGCTACTGACACAATATGAGCACTCAGCACTATAAGATATCTATACGATCAAGTGTGTGAATAATGTAAAAAGGCTTGAGAAGCTAAAGTTTCAAATTTCTATAATATAGTAGCAATATTTCATATAAAATACTTTTCCACTCCCACTACGCATGTACTTTTCCAAATAAACCTCAACCATCTCAGTGTCCTACTCTCCAACACTTGTATCTACTCACATTCCTCGTGGTACTTTTTCTCCTCCCACGGGCGATTCCATTACTCGGGATGATTCAATTTTCTTTCAGTTATTATGTTTCTTTCCATGCTTCTTTATATGTATGTTAAGTCGTGAATAAGTCTCCAAGGTATGAAACAAAATCACGACTACTTCCAGATAACTTGTAGGTTGTGACGGTTTTGTGCATATTCGGTTCTTATTTATTCGATATATCCTCTTTATGTTAACTACATATATATATATATATATATATATATATATATATATATATATATATATATATATATATATATATTTCAATATGAACATCTAACAGAGAGAAATAACAACATTTCGCCTGAGGAGATCTTAGTTTTAAAAACTAAAAACCGAAACATCGTTATGTCAGTGTCACAGCGTTATAATGCGTACATGTATGAATAAAAATATAGCAATATACATATATATATATATATATATATATACATATTCATAACATTATTCACCAAATAAAACGTGTTGCATCACTTTTATGTTTCGTTTTATATGTGCGAAAAACAAAAGATCAACTTTCATGGGAATCAGAAATATGTCAAATCTAACCCTACAACTTCGTACCCATATATCATTTTTACATCTCATCGGCAAACCTTATCAATGTATGCTTGCCACTTTCCATTCTTTATATCTTTGTCTATTTATATATGCATATACATATGCTACTGTTTTAGTGTATATACTTATATGATTAAATGATATAGTATATATATATATATATATATATATATATACATATATATATATATACATTTGTTTAACTATTTATTACAACGGTAATCAATACATATGTTAATCTGAGTAATTTTATGAACATTTACTTATGTCATAAAGGCTACATAAAAATGTGTTTTGCACCTTATGAACTAACCAGCCTTAGGATGCATTTGTTTGAATTTTCTTGTTTGTATTTTAGGAGTTGCACTTTACCTATACGTGTAGCTTTGTGTATGGCTTTCTTGGTGTGTAGCTTTGTTTATGGCTTTGTTTATGGCTTTCCTGGTGTGTAGCTTTGTTTATGGCTTTCTTGATGTATTTTATGGGGTAGTAAGTAGTAATAAAGTGTGCGTAAGTATTAAATGTAGTGTAATGCATGTAATCTAAAGGGTATCAGCAGATATGTGTGTAACGCATACACGAATTATATATAATGAATTTTTCAGGGTTTATTTTTTAATATTACCGAAATTCTCGTTTTGGGGCTTTTTATTCACTCTGAGGATGCAGCACTATATTTGTGAATTCTCCAAGGAATTAATTTAGAGAGTACATGTCCCTTATTTTTTATATAACAATAATATATTTCATTTTTTATCAGATCTTGTGTTATCTCTTCCTTTGGAATTAAGTACGTTTTAAAGTTGTTGTATGATTTCAGCTCAATCCTTTAGTTGTCACTACTAAACTGCGATATTATATATATATATATATATATATATATATATATATATATATATATATATATATATATCATGAAACCCATTAATTGTAGACTTGAATACTTAGATTCTATATTTTGTAAGAAAAATACATATTATTTCTGCCTATGAGATGTTTCAATAATGCATTTTAAATAAACGCAATAATTAATAGGTTATATCAATTAGAGCGTTCATATATGAATAGTGTATAATTCGAAATATTAAAAATATATTCAAAACATTCTAAGTCTATTGAAATATATGAACATTTTCATGTATATGTTTAAATACTTCGTATGACACCCTATTATTCTCAAGTTAAATTCTTTAAACATATAATTTGAGTGAAAAATATTGTTTGTATGTAAAAGTACGTTTAGTGTGCATTTTTGTGTTGTTTTCTTTTTTAAAACGAAATTATCTTGTTATTTTTACTTCTTGTTTGTGTTGCAATTCATCTGTTTCTTCCTCCTCTCACCTGGAACCTGATTATATACCATTCCGTAGAGTTCACACGATACATGGAAACATCTTTGACGTTAGGTGTACACTAGTATTAAATGAAATTAACCATCACATTTTGCCGAATATTAGGTGGCATTTGTTCTTTTAAAACTGTTTTTTTTTTGTTGCAAGAAGTAAAAAGTAACAAATTTAGTTTACGAAGCAATTACTAAAATGGTGCCGAGAAGGCGTCGTTTTCAAAAAGAGCAATTCGACTTGTCAGTTGTTCACAAAGATGTGTTAAACAAACGAATCTCTATTGGAAATGGGCTGTTTAATACAAGGCACCTACATAATCTTGTAAACCTGTTTCATTTATACTAAAATCCCCGAAGGAACAATAATTTACTTAGGTCGGCGCGACTTCTCTAGGGAAATACATCCATGATACAATCCCCAACTAATTTTTTTGTTAAGTAAGCATATGCGATAGAATACCTTGACAAAATCCGTACATTGACTTTTTGGCTTACCCAGTGCAATGCTTGTGTGTTTGGTTCATATAACTAAGTGCCTTAGATTTTCAAAATAGCGATACGCCACTTTTATCCGCAATTCTTCTACCGATCCGTCTTACTCTCTGTTTCCTGATCTATCTATCTATCTATCTATCTATCTATCTATCTATCTATCTATATATATATATATATATATATATATATATATATATATATATATATATATATATAAATGAATAAAAGCGAAATATGTTCCTATTCATCAAAACTTGACAGAAAGATGAATCAACGCTTATTTTAGAATGTATAGTAGGGATCAGTTTCCTAAGTACATTTAATTAAAAAGGATGCCGTCACTTCCAGACTATTCTTGCGTATTTTAGGCAGTAAACTCATTTTTTTGTTTGGGTGGTTAATCCGTTACGTTTTTTTGGGGAAGGATGGATCTATTTTACGTGTAGTTTTGTGACCTTGCTACTCGGACTTAAGCTTAGTAGTTAAACTATTTTTGTTAATTTTTCTAAAAAATAAGAATGGTATGGATATAGGGCATCATTGTACGTTAAATATATATGAAACTGATCGCCCACTCTTAATTCTAAAATAATTATTTACGTTTCTTCCTACTTTCGCTTATGCCTCGCTCATGGCGAGCCACGACCTTCGGTAGGGTCGTAGGCTCGTTGTTTAAACTTAAGGTTTTTAGTAATATTTTCACTATGTTTATTAAATAACTTTAAGTAAT
This sequence comes from Sepiola atlantica, assembly GCA_963556195.1. Lineage (NCBI taxonomy): Eukaryota > Metazoa > Mollusca > Cephalopoda > Sepiida > Sepiolidae > Sepiola > Sepiola atlantica. The sequence goes on along the minus strand of OY744520.1, from coordinate 129,015,629 downwards.
TACTGTTAATATGGACGAAAAAACAAACATAAGCAAATGCAATCCCAAATTAATAATACCAAATTTTAATTGATGATGAACAGTTTTTTAAATAGTTATGCGATTTAGGCAGACACAGGGTTATTTCTTAATTGTTTATCTGCACTATATATACATAATATCAAGTTTTTATATTGTATTTTGAATGAAATAACAGTAAACCGTTGGATTATTAGATAGACGTGATAATTAAAAAACGTTAACATTTATCATTTATATATATACAGGTTGAGCCAAAAGTAGGTGGACAGTAAACAACATTTTCCTTCTTGATTTACACAGCTTTGAGTCTGCCTCTTACGCTTCGACAAACAACTGTTTTTTATTGTCCACCTACTTTTGACTCACCCTGTATATATATAAATAAATAAATGCGAAAGTTATATATATATATATATATATATATATATATATATATATATATATATATATATATATATATATATATATATATAGATAGATAGATAGATAGATAGATAGATAGATAGGTAGTACCTCCGCGAAATGTCTGGACAGCTAGCAAAGGGATAGAGTGAAATTGAGATCGGTAAATGTACGAATACACTTACAATCGGACAGTAAGTGAGATATATAAATATATATTAAGTTAAGGATTAATACAGACTGACAGTGACATATACACAAGAAATACACATATAGATGTGTAGACAAATAACCCGGTAGGCAGAACGACAGTACACACTATTATATATATATATATATATATATATATATATATACATATATAATGAAATGTTACATTGCTGGTAAACATGTAATTATGAAGGTAAGAATTCCGAGACAGGAGCAATCTAATGTTGAACACCGAAAAGTGGAATATGGGATGAACAAACATAAATGACAGGAGACGGTATAAGTGTAAAAATATCGGATTAATTTATTTATATTTCAAAAATGTTTAAATATAAATACAGTAAATTGTACAATGGGGGACTTACTGCTAAATATTTAACAGTCCGGAATGGGAGAAACTTTAATCATTTTTATAGTAACAACCTTTCACTATTTGTTGAATCGAACCTATATTAACAATAGCAACACTTAAACCTCAATATTGAATTTTTTAAAGTAATATATAATCTAAATATTAATATTTGATAGATTAACTGAATGTATTAATTATTAATATTAATAACATAACTTAACGATTGCATTTCATCTTTCTTTTTGTTCTCGTTGCTACAATTGCCTGCCAAACTTCTATTTCTTTCTGCTCATGTTTTAAATATCGGCGTCCATCTTGGTTTTCCTCACCCGACCAAACAAGATGGATGCTGAGGGAAGGTTCTCTCACGATTTCATCCTTGCTTTTAATCTTACTAGATTGTCAACAAAGTTACTCGCGTAGCCAATGCTTACGGATATTTACGGAGCCTTATTGATATTTTCCTGACAACTTGCCCTGAAAAGTACACATCTATTTTGTCCATTGGATTTAACAATTACTGAGTTGTCTTAAGTAAGACCAACACCAAAGTGTATTGCCATTTAATGTTCGTTTTCGATCGCAGAATGTACATTAACTCGATGGATTACTGAGGCAGCTTCAGATTTTGTATATCAGAAATTCTTCTAGATTTCGTTTTAAAAAAATGTGTCCTGTAGCGAATCTGAAATAACTGATTGATTAATCACTAGTATTGAAAGATGAATACCCTTTAAGAAGTTTCATCTAAAAGCAAACAGCGAGCCGTTTTAGACTCCTGAATGTGCAGCTGCAAGGGCTAACATACATCATTATTGCAATTGATACTCTGATAGCAAAGCCGCCTTTTTTACTGGCCGAAATCCCTGCAAAAAAGGGCGATAGAAAATGTTAAATAATTGTATGCTAAAGTCGTTAAGTCTAGAGTAACTGAGCAGACGCCTGGTTCACACAAGTGTTTGTTAATAACAAACAAGGGCAAGAACAGATAGAAGAGTTCCATTTCAACAATAAGCAATATGCAAGAGGTAATCTTTTGAGAATCACATAAATTCAAACTGTTCGCAAATAACTTTGAATCAAATTAATCTCTTTGCGAAATCAAGGCCGCTTAACTCTTGAATTCAATCCTATGACTGTAAACATTCTGAAAGCCATCCATGTGTCTGGCTGGCATGTTTCAAACTTATTAAACACCTTGATGCCAGCGAGGCAACTTGTCCTAGCAACATTTCAATCATATTTCTTTTAAAAAGCTCAATCTTCAACTAGCTCATATTCTTACAAAGTTGTTCAATCGTTGATTAAATGAGAAATTGTACCCATTACATTGGAAAGGGTTTGCCAGTTTGTCCAGTACCTGCATCTCAGTACGGATCAATTAACCTCTGGTGCATCAAAAGTAAGTTAGTTGAATCTGTGATAAATGAAGAAGTGTTAAGCCACCTAGAAAAAACAGTATAACGAGTAACAAGCAATATGGAGTTCGTCCTGCAAGATCAACAGCTGACGTGATGACTTTAATACCACACACGAACTGTAAATCTATTGATAGATACTTCGTCTGAAGCTATAGCTTTTGAAATATCAATGATATTTGATGGGTTTGGTACAAAGGTCTGCTTCCAAAGCTTGCTAGGTATAGAATATCTCGAAATGTGTTTTCAACCATCAAATCCTATGTCTGTGATAGGTTAATAAAAGTAATCGAAGTATTGCAGATATCTGAATCACAATTTATCAATAACAGTGTTCTCAAAATCCATTTTCTGCGCAACCCTATATCTGCTATTCATCACTGATTTCCCATGTTACATTCTAAGATATTTAGAAAGATGAGACAACCATCTATGGCAGCACTTATGCAAGCTTTAATGATCAATGTCTTTCTGATTCCATTTCTTCCGACTTGGATCAAGTTGTGCAATAAAAATATCTACTGGGTACTTTATCCTTATTAAACTAAGCTTCCCTCTGTCGACCGCCAACTCTCTGATCATCGTTTTCCCTTAGCTGAAATAAATGGCGCTCTCCTGGACTAAGCTCCATACTTCATAATCATGAAGGAATCATCTTCACTCCAAACCTGAAATGGAATACTTAGATCAAAGCTGTTGCTAAAGTTGCGGGAAAAATGATAGGATCCTTCTGACGGTGTAGAAAATACCTCACTCATGACGCAATCCTCTACCTGTAGGAGAGCAAAATACGTCATAATATTGAGTAATGTTGTCACATCTGTGGGGGTGTCGTGTAAGGAACCCTTACTTTCCTTGAGAGAGTATAAAATCGACTTCGAAATCTAGTAGTGGATTCCATCTTTTTGTCACTACATCGATTTTTGTCACACAAGAGACGTTGCTAGTTTGTCTCGTCTCTATCCATATTTTCATTGTATGTACTTTACTGAGCTCAAAGCTTCATGTCTCACTGTAAAACATCAAGAGCATGACCCACCTTTCTCCAACAACTGTAAATCATTCTATTTCTTCTTCAGCTAAACGGACCTTCTATGAGTGGAGTTTCGTTGCAAGTACCACCCGTCTGTGGAAGACAATATCACAGCGTTACTTCCCAATTGACATCAACATGGACGTTTTAATTTTCAATATTAACAAATTCTTGTTAGGACGTCTTCTTAAATAATAAAACGTTTACCGGTTTCAACGTGGGTCTCTAAGAATTGTTTTTGTTTGATCGTCCACCTGACAAACTAAGTAATCAATTTTCCTTAGAGTGACATGTTAGCCTTCATAAGCGGGCACTCATTAGTAAGAAAAACATGATATATTTATACAATTTGATATTAAAAACAGATTTTCATTAAAATTGTACTTAACAGCAAATAGAATATCACAAAAGTTATGTAGGTCACTATTCAGCAAGTATTAAAACATATCTTAAAATATGCATATATATATATATATATATATATACGTGTGTGTCTGTGTGTATATGATATGTTTAATATTAGAACTCATCACTATATTATAACAATTTTAATAATTTTCATTTTTTTATTTTTTAAATGATTACAAAGAAAATATCTCATTTTTTACATTTTCTCATTGATTACAAAGAAAATAGTCTGCATTTCATAGAACGGCAACAGCAGCAATAAAATAGACACCTATTAATAATGTGTGTAGATAAGACTGAATCAGAAAATGTAACGCGTATGTAGGCGTTATTGTTTTGACGCATTATAGAGAAAAAGAAAGTGAGATTGCCATTGTTTTGTTTCGAATTGCAAAATTGATAAAAATCTAATGTTTACATTTTTTAAGTCAAAAAAATATACTTTTGTGATGTTGTGCTATACGTCGATGTATTATTCTATTTGCTTGTGTCTGTCTTGCGCCTACTGATCCCGTTATATATATATATATATATATATATATATATATATATATATATATATATATATATATATATATGTGTGTGTGTGTGCGTAATTATTAATTTATAAATAAATTTTTAAAATATGACGTAGTTTGACGGATGTTAAAACGAAAACTACGTAACATTATTGCTATAAAAAGCGTACATATTTCTGCAAGATGTTGTAGTCTGATGGTAAAACGCCATAACATTGTAAATTTAATTTGTTTGTTTGTTTTTTTGTCTTTTGTTTTTTTATGATTGTGTATTGGCGGATCTAATCTTTGTTCATCAGTGTATCCCTGAGGGGGAGCCGAAAAGGTTCTGAAACAATGGTCAGATACTCAAGCTATGTGTATTTTAATATGAAAAGCTCGGATATATAGTGAGCACTTTTGAAAAGTATTGGTTTCGTTCATTTTTAAAATATTTTAACTTAATTAATTTATATATATATATATATATATATATATATATATATATATATATATATATATATATATGGTAAGCTATGAAAATATATTTATGGAAATTAAGCTACACAAAGGCTCCTACGTTTCATACCCGGAGTGAATCTTCAGGCAATAATGCATGGAGTTAGTTTTGCTAGATCAGTTTATATACACGGCTAGCTCATTAACTAATTAGATTCTTTGTTGTTCTCTTAGCCAGTCGTTGGCCTCCGACGAACAAAGATCCGGTTAGTTTTACTTCCTATATCCTGTTCTATTGTTCTGTTTTCTATAAAGTTGTCTATATTATGTTTCTTTTTTTGTGTCAATATAATGGTTGAACTCATTTTAAACCGTGGTTTCTTGTATTTCTATTTAAGTTTGAGGTTTTAAATTGTTAGGTTTTAGATTAGTTTAGTTGTTTTTCACTTATTTGTTTATTTTTTTATGTATGTATTGTAAGCTTAAGGTAAATTTAATCCTGTGCAGCCAGCTGTTTGCTATCTCACTTCTACAGTTTAATAGAGTTTGGGGTCTTTAAAGTTTATGATTTTAAATTTTTCATTCAGACATATTTTAAACGGGTCGTCAAAATTTCTACATGTACTGGCCTGTGGTATTATTTGCAATTCAATTATTGGTGAGCGTACATTTTCTTTGAGATTCCAGAAGTGGTTTGCTAGCGTTGTTTTGATTCGACGTTCTCTGTTTTTAAATGTGCAATTGTGGTCATAATATCTGGTTTTAAATATCGGGAGGTAATACCCACGTAGTACTTCTTGGTATTCGGTCTTTCCCTTCCTCTGCTAAATATATAACTCCATAATTGCCCCCACTAAATACCAACTTAACCTCCGTAAAATTCTCCATCACGAATATAAACAAAATTACAAAATAAGAGCAAACACTGTAATCAGCCCATATCCACACCACTATTTAAGAATTATTATTAAAACTTTCCCAAAAATATTTCACAAGTCATTAAGAGGGTACCACCAACATTTTACATTATTATTACTCCCATAAAGTCGCACCATTTCTCGGTCATAATGCTAATCTACAAATATCTCAAAAACAGATCAAATATTGCCGACCCAATCCTTACTCTAATCTGTACACCAGTCTTAATCAGTATACCCAAAGTATTACCCCACTATATTTTCGTTTATAATGTTAAATCCAGAATACAAATCATTCAAAAACCCTGCAGAGTTAGTGCCCTAAACCTGCCCGGATGATATATTTAGATAAATTCCTTAAGAATTTAAATTTTAAAGTCAATGTTGTTTCATAAACTTTTTATCTGTTCATAAGTATAATCCATAAACATTTTCTCTTTCTAATTCCTTTCTAAAACACATCATAACCCCCCAAAACAGTAACAACCACATATACGCTACTCATGAATATTGACTCACAGAATTTATATAGAACTTATTTATTTTTATATTTTTATTTGGTGATATCTCTTTAAATATTCTCCAGTTTAAAATCTCAACTGTAACTTTTCACCTCCTTTTTCTTAACGTATATACACCCTTTCTTTGCACTAAATATAAAAAAACATACATCACACTTTAAGAAAATAACGCGTCCAAACGAGAGAGAAACGTGACTTCACATTTCTGAAACAGATGACAACAGAAACTGAAGATTGCCTCATAGCTAAGTCCTTCTGTGCTTGAAACCGAGGGTACAAATGTTATACAATTTGTTCTGTACCAAAATGGAATAAAATCAAAAAATATATAGTTTGCTCTGAATTTTCATTGAGCACTCTCATAAACCCGGTTTCAACTTCCTTCGGATTCATACCCCCTGGATATTTTTAACAAGTTAATTATATATATATATATATATAGATAGATATACACTAGATATATAGTAGATATATATTATATATATATGTATATATAGTATGTATATATTATATATATAAATCATATATATTATATATGTGTATATTATATATATAGTATATATATATTATATATATTATATAAATATATTATATATACATATTATATATACATATATATATATATATATATATATATGTATATTATATATTACTTGTGCATATATATTATATATACATAGTATATACATATATATACATATATATTATATACATATAATATGTGTATGATATATGTATATTATATATATTTTATATATATTATATATATATTATGTATATATTATATATTATGTATATATATATTATATATATTTTATATGTCATATATATATTATATATATATATATTATAGACATATGCTATATATACATATACACATACCGTATATATATATGTTACATATACATATTATAGATACATATTATATATACATGTATGTATATATAATATATATATATATATATTATATATATCATATTTATATTATATATTATATATTATATAAACTTTATATATTATATATATACATTATATATGCATAGATTATATATATATATAGTATATATATTATATATATGATGTATATGTTATCTATATATATATTGTATATAAATATATATACAGGGTGTTTCAAAAGTCTTGGGAACATTTCAAATGCGTATATCTCATGAACTATTCCAGGTAGAAAAATGAAACTGGTGCCATTTTAAAGCTTGCTTAATAAAGTTTTTGGTCATACATATGATTTTCGTGTTATCTTTTCAGGTGCAGTAATTGCGTTCTCTAAACAAGACAAGGCATTTTGCGTCCTCCAATTAGCAAAGACTGAATCGTGGACATGTGTTCAGCGTGCATTTCGCAGGAAATTTAAAAAAGAAGCCCCTGAAAGGAAATCCATTGTCAGATGGCATGCTAAATTTGTGAAAGATGGGTGTTTGTGCCCAAGTAAGCGAACAGGTCGCCCTTCAACTTCAGAAGATGCAGTTGAGCAAGTTCGGACAGCCTTTCAGCGGAGCCCCCGTAAATCAGTGAGAAGAGCAAGCAGGGAACTTCAGCTTGCTCCAGCAACTGTCTGGCGTGTCTTAAGGAAACGACTGCAAATAGTACCTTACAAGCTCAAGTTGGTCCAAAAGTTGAAGGACACTGATAAGCAACTTCGCCGTGACTTTTGCATTGCAATGCAAGAGAAGTTGGAAGATAACGGCTTTGATGACCGGCTTGTTTTTAGAGATGAGGCGACCTTCCATCTGAATGGCAAAGTTAACAAGCATAACACTCGCATATGGGGTACTGAGAATCCTCATGAACTTCTTGAGCACCAGCGAGATTCACCAAAAGTGAACGTGTTTTGTGCAATTTCCAAGAAAGGTGTCTATGGACCGTTCTTCTTTGAAGAGGCAACTATCACTGGTGAATCCTATCTCAACATGCTGGAAGACTGGTTAATGGCTCAGTTGGAACAAGCAGAATCTGATGACTTCATTTTTCAACAAGATGGTGCACCACCACACTGGAGTCTTAGAGTAAGGCGGTTTCTTAACACAAGGCTGCCTGGTAGATGGATTGGGAGATCTGGGCGAGGTGATGACGTTCTCATGCCCTGGGGTCCTAGGTCTCCAGATCTTACCCCGTGTGACTTTTTCCTTTGGGGCTTTGTCAAGCAACAAGTCTATGTGCCGCCCCTTCCAAGAGATATTGACGAACTAAAGGCTCGAGTAACGGCAGTTGTGGGAACCATTGACGTCAAGATGCTGGAACGCGTTTGGCAGGAAATGGACTATCGACTTTTGCCGTGTGACGAATGGTGCTCATATTGAGCAACTTTGAAGATTCCCCACAAAACTTGAAACTTTAACATTTCCAACGGTACCAATTTCATTTTTCAACTCCTAATAGTTTTTGAGTTATTAAAAATCGTTATGTTCTCAAGACTTTTGAAACACCCTGTATATATGATATATATATTATATATATATATTGTATATATAGTATATATATTATATATATATGTGTATATATATTATATATACATACATTATATATATATATTCTATATATTTATATATTCAATATATGTTATATATATATCATATATTGTATCTATATATTATATATATATTATATATATATATATATATGATATATATTATAAATATATATAGTATATATATGATAATTACGTATATAATATATATATATTATATATATATATATATTATATATATATATATATATTATATATATATATATATCATATTATTTTAAAAGAAATATTTTTACCTACGTACAACGTCGTATCGAGGTTATGGCTCTCATTAGCGCAAAAAATGCAATCTCAGACGGTAATAGAGTGTATATATATATATATATATATATATATATATATATATATATATATATATTTATCTTATGTATATATAGTTATATTTATATCCTGATATATATATATATATATATATATATATATGTATTTAATTACATTTAAATTATTTTTTTTAATTGGTATAGAGCCGAATGAAGTACAGATCTAGCATACACAAAGAAAATCATTTACTTGCAGGTAAATCTGTATAACACCGATAAATAATAAAGCAAATGTAAGGGAAAAATTAAATACGAAAATAAATCACAATTTTACATTAATATTGTTAAATCATACATGCGAAACATGAAGACGGCTGAAGACGTAACGCGGAATAAATCTCCAAAAAAACGTTATATTTTTTAATTCGAGTTCCCATTACAGGATCACATTTATTTCATGGTAGAGGGGTTCCTTAAAATTCCAAAGTAGCATTTTAAAAAATGTCCCCATTTTATGCACGTCCTCTGCAGAAAGAGATTATTCATATTATTGTACCACCTTTGCTGTAACTGAAACAAACTTATCTAAGTACTGTGGTAGTTTAGTTTCAAGATATATATATATATATATATATATATATATATATATATATATATATATATATATATATGGTTATAGGTGTTTATCTCTATGACTCTTATGGCAGTTAGTGACATATTACTATTCTATAGACAATCGGTTCTAGCAAGTACCCAGCGATATTATTGTATCATCTTTGATCATAACTAGATGTATTATTGTTTATCTTTCGCGTTTAACACAGTGCTAATATCATATGATATTTAAACATATTTGTTTGGCATTGCACCTTCGGTAATTGGACTGTACCATATTTTTAATCAAGGGGTGGAACGTAATAACGAACGTACGGACATGTAATTGCTTTAGCGTATTATTATTTTGATAATTCCTGTTCATCCACATTGAACCAAATATGTAACAGTCGGTGTTATCCTTCTTTAGAGTTTTTTTTTATCTTTCATATTTCATTGGCAACAACTTTTCCTTAGCGCATTTATTTCATAGACTTTTTAAAAACTTGTGTGAACAAAATAGCATGAGCCGTTTAATTATATCCTTTTAACACGTTCGGACCATCGTTGTGTAGTCCTCTCCAGTCGCAATTGTTGTTTTCGATGTTGCGTCGAATACAGATTTGAGACAAATTTTCAATTTGTTCAATTTCGTCCTTTATTGTTTCTGCGTGCATGCGAGAAAAGAATTATATGAACGGGAGAAGAAATATAGTGTCCACCTCGCACGCATCTCCCAGTCCCAAGAAAATTATTTCGGAAGAAGTTTCAAGAAAAAATGCCAAGGCGACAAATATATATGGAATCTTATTTACCATCTCGAATAGAACGAAGCAAAATTACATTTTGAAGTTAATCAGTTGTATTTAATGGAATACTTGGATGCGCGCTAGCATCGACACACACCTATATACATTACGTCATCACACATTTACACAAATCGCGATATATATATATATATATATATATATATATATATATATATATATATATATATATATATAAATATAAATATATATATATATACACATTAAACAAAATGTTATGGTTTAGGAGAAACATTAACTCAATAGGTATAAATATGTGTGAATGTTGTAGCAATGCAAATCTGGAAATAAAATAAAATAATCCAGAGGTTGAGACAACGATTCATACCTGATTTCGAATAATATCAGATACATTTGCATATAGCTATGCATATCTGCGTCATTCTATTTTATTTGATTTTAAAATATGCATCTGTAAGTGTTAAATATATATATTTAGTCTTTAATATATATATATATATATATATATATATATATATATATATATATATATATATATATATATATATATATATATATATAAATAATTGATTTATTTATTTCGGATAGCCATCAATGTTAAAATAAAATTACGCCCACATCCGAACCTTTAAACAGTTATTTGAAACGTTAAAATAGAGCTAAAAATAAGTAAATGACAGATCAAAATTATATAATACTTGTATTTCATGTTAATTCCGGAGCAAATAAATCATGAACGAAAATCCAGTCTTCGGACTCTCTAGCGAATCCAAACTATAAAATATCGAGGTGAAAATACTTTAAAAAAACATTCAGAAATATTTTGGAAATAACCAGAATCGTACGTTGTCAAACTGGTAGGGATATAAGCAAAACTTGACTTTGAGAAAATTCAAAAGAGCAATGTCTATAGAACATCTTCTCCAAAATCAAGGGATATTCAGCAAAAATAACTAAGAAACATATTAAAAAAATTCTTACATCGTGTATGCTTAACGGATTTTGCCTTTTATGCGGTAGTGGCTGTCACACACACACACACATATATATATATATATATATATATATATATATATATATATATATATATATATATATATATATATATATATAATAGATTGAGCTATCTAGTGGGTGGTAATAACAGTTTCTACCTGGTGTAAACTCGTTGTAATTTTAATAGAGTTCTTCGAAACTGTGAATGTAAACGGAAACCAAATAATGTTTAATTGTGTTGTTCGAGCAAATAATGTTGGTGTAAGGACACGCACGACTGTACTAGCAGTCGGATATTAATCTCTGTGTCCAGCATAATTTCTGGAGGCACACAGCTTCTCATTGGCTCATATTAAAGGAAACTTTGTCTCGTGTAACTCTGGTTTATGTCTCGTAAAAATGTTAGCAAACATCATATGAAATTCGAGAATATAGTATTCCAACAGATTCTGTGAGTAATAATTGCAGAAAATTCAGCCAATCAGTTTCTTACTCTGCTACAAGTCATCGAATTAAAAAAAATAATCGATGTATTTCCATTTTTTTACATCAATGTTAACAAATTGAAGCTGTTTTCATTTGAGAGAAAAATCGCATTTGTACAAATTTAATAGTTGAAATTATTTGCCAATAAATTTCTTTCACGGATTCACTTTTTCATGCCCTAAACTACATAGTTATCTACAATGGTTAATGACCCATCACTCAATAAGTGCCGGATCTTACTAATAAAAAGGTTTTCGGCACAATTCGATTCATTCAGCAACATAGTTACCTACTAGGCTGATTAACCTATTCGAATGCTTCTCTAACAATTCGATAGCTTTTTGTAGAACTATTTGTCTTCGGCCTTAAATAAGCCAAAATGTTGGATATCACTTCTTTACTGGAATCAACAAATGTTTTGTTTGAACATTCATTTACAGTTTGCAAACAGCAAGTACTCGCTGGGAGACATATTTGGGGAATAAATTGTGGGGAAACCATTCGAATTACAATTTATGTTGTGTTACTATCATTGTGACTGGTTCGTCCACTTTTAGCGATTTCGTCTACCTATCGCACCAATAGTGCTACATACTTGTCACTATTGATGTTTCTTCTTTCTTTAGGTAATTGATTCACACTCTACTTTGCGCATCTCAAAATACAAAGGTCTAGACCTTGTCTACTGTTTGCATCTTTGGTCCACTTTAGACAGGTTTAATTTGTGGCTGACGTCTCAGCTGGCACGCAAATTTACACCCGAGTGAAGTTGTGGATGCATGTATAATCCATTGTCAAATATTGACGCAAACACATTTTGGAAACAGGCTCTGAATCGTCAACGTTTTTGAGTTAATGTCAGCAAACGTGTAACACATTTTGAACACAGCTGTTTCATTGACAAATGGTTATGAAAAATGGTGAATACACGGATTTTTTATTTGTTCAGCTACTCTGCAATGTAGCGCAACTTCAATTAACAATCAGTCTAAACGAGTTTCAGAACTCTTTTTTTACCAGAAAAAAAAACTAAAGAATCTGGGCGACCTAGACATTTTACATTAATGGTATCTGTATGACTCTCTTTAAAGTAGGCATACCACTTTTTAACCATTGTTAGCGACAGAACAATGTCCGAATTACACGTATTACGCAATAGCTTTCGCTGAACAGTATCTTCCTCATCAGGAAGCAATGGTTTATCAGCACAAAAAAATGTAAAGTTTTCCCATGGTCTTTTAAACATTTGCAACAGTAGCTTTACTTAAACAACTGTAATTTGTAAACTAATAATCTGATGGGTCTCACATTTTAACACCTGCCATTGTAAGAGCATTAGTTTATATACATAATATGGTTGTTTCATTGGAGTCATTCTCTATTTGTGAATTCAGGAACTTATTAAATGATATGTTATCGGTTGGAGAAAAATATGTGCAATGTTTCCTTAACAACCAAACAGAACATATGCACATCTACAAAGAAAATACTAGTACAAGACACGCTGTTATTATTAGAATCTTATTATTACTCGGTGTTCCTACAAGAAATTTGCAAGGGTGTACAAAAGTCACTTTTCCAAAATGTGTAGTTGTTTGTACACTTTATTAAAAGTTATACAAATCATTAAATTAATAAACAATTGTATGGCAGACAACACTAATTATATTCTTCATACAAGAATATGTGTAATTGGCTTTGAGTGTATGGTTAATGATTATTTCGAAATGTTCCATAGTATGAGTCGCCAGGGCTGTAATAAGTTTTCCTAAAAATAAATTATAGCGAAGTAGGTTATTACATTGCCAATAACATAGTATAGTCTTTAATTATTCATTAGTAAAGCAGAGGATGGTTGAATGTTAAAATCTCACTTGTAATTGTATATGTTTGATGAAACTATAGATATATTCACAAGATTTACAATTTAAACATTTACGTTTATTTCGATCACTAAAATATTTATTTAGAAGAAAACAAATTGAAAAATGTGAAAGCTGTGAAAGCAAAAGAATTTTCTTTTTAACAAGATTTTAAAAATATATTTTGAAACTGATAAAACATAGTTATATTCAGAAGGACTTAATGCAAGTTGAGTAGACGAAGATACAATTCCTTAACTTTCTTAGGATCATGTTCGTCTGGATGAGATGTCATTAAAAAATAATTTCCGTAAAAATTGCTTGGCAAATGAAATATCGATTTTATCTTCAAGGAAAAGTATCGATTACTTTTTTTTAGTTTTATCTGCAAGCTCATAATTCTCAGGAAAACAGTTCCGCGTGGAAATTAATATTTAATTTAAAGTGCTATGTTTGCACATGTGTATATGTGTGCATATATGTGTGCTTATGAGTATGTGGATAAGCTAAGACATTGATGTATCTCACTCCTATGATATGAATGTGTGTGTATGTGTGTTATCAATACATAATACAGATAAATCATTGATGGTTTTCATTCACAGTATACATTGTGTATTAGTATTCGTAAGTTTTCGATAGATCAGATAGACAATAACATGTATGCCTTTCATTTTGAGTGTATAAATGTGTGTGGGTCTGTTTATGTACATTTTCAATAGAGTAGATCGACAAATCATTCTTGTTATGTTCATGCTCTTTATATATATATATATATATATATATATATATATCTATATACATATATTTATATATTCATATATATATATGTATATTTATATATGGGGTAAAGTACACGATATTTCGTGAAAAGGAAGTGTCGTTATGGACAAAATGTGTGAAAAGATGACAGACGGAAAACAAGTCAAAGTGCAGGAGAAAAACAAAAACAAGAGATTGTTTTTGACCGGTTTCGTTCGTAGGGAACGTCTTCAGAAAATGAAGAATACAGAAATAATTTTATTTCATATTGAAGGCACAAAAAAAGTAAACAAACCTTTAACTTGTACTTTCCCTTTTGTTTTCTTTTTTCACACATTTTCCACCTCAGTTTTTCATTGTCATGAATTGCTCTTTAAAAACCTATTGTTGACAAATTAGCTGACCAATCCTTGTTTATTTCTTTTTAATCTTTAGGTGCTAACTTCCAGTGTATCAATTTCACTCCCTTTTTGTTCACTGTAGTTTGATTCTCTGCCGCCTTTTTCCCCCTCCCCAACCGCTTTAGAAGACTGTATCACCTACTTATCATGTCCAAACATCACTTAATGTTTTTTCTCATATGATCTAATCAGATCATTTTTCCCTCATCCCATGTGTGTGCCTTCAATATGAAATAAAATTATATCTGTATTTTTCATTTTCTGAAGACGTTCCCCACGAACGATACCGGTCAAAAAAAATCTCTTGTTTTTGTCTTTCTCCTGCACGTTGACATGTTTTCCGTCTGTCATCTTTTCACACATATTTATTTATATATATATATATATATATATATATATATATATATATATATATATATATATATATATATATATATATATATGTATATATATAATATATATATATATATATATATATATATATATATATATATATATATATATATATATATAAATATATACATGTATAAATATATACATAATATAAATATAATTATTTAGGCTCCATTGGTAATAGAAAAGTATTATGGTAAAAAAGATGGGAAGTATTGTATTTAAATCTGATTCTCATGGTAGAAAAACCTTACGGTTGAAAAATATCAGAATCACTTGATTGTAGAAATACTAATGCATTGCTTTTTTTATTTTCAATTTTATTGCAGTTGTTTTAGAAACGCTTCTTTACTTTGTGTGCCGTGAATAACTTTCTGACGTAATAGGGAATGTGTTATCTATAGAATACCGGATAAGCATGTAACCAGAGTAGTAAAATAATAATACAGACAAAAAAGCTAACCGATATTTTGTCGATACAGACCACGATAACATATTGTGTAGAATTACTTCTATGAATTGAATGCTAGTATATAGCAAATAGTCTAAATAATACCGGAAAGATCGTAAGAGTATGAGTGAGAGGTGAATTGAAATGAAGAAAGAGTGGGAGGAAGCTAGTTTTTGTCAGCTTTGAAGATGGGGAGTAGACTGTCGAGTATGAAAAGAAAAGAAAATGCAATTGAAGGAATCAGTAGCGTAAGAACCGAAACAGCTTTCTTCACAACTACCAAATATGTATTACGTGCGTCCAGTCACAAGGAGAAGTAAAGAACACACCGATGCAGACTAGTTTTATTTAAAAGTTTTCCTTTTCTTTAACTCGTTAAAACGCTAGACATATACTTACTATTTAATCCAATCCGGAGGGAGGATAAATGGATGCATACATTTTCAAAGTGTATTAGTGATAGTTTTGCAGTAGCTTCGACTGAACTCGAGACCGGCGTGCCGAGCCCATACTCACGCTCTGTGACGATTTACCACTCAATTTCCATATTGATTTTTAGACTTCATGAAATGCTTAACTATCGAACCATATGAGAGCAACAAGGTGTTTTCAATTCTAGTTTTGTTCACCCCTAACTTTTAATGTGTCGCTCTTCTTTATTTGTATAGTGCTGCATATTAAATGGGTTAGAAGAGGTATTCGTTCGATACCTTGAATTGGATAAGATCATTTAATGGGCGATTCTTTTGTGTGATAGTAGTTTAACTACTCACAAGATTAATTTCATGAAAAGCTGTACAAGCTGAGTGATTCGACAAAGTATTTCAAGACCGCAGATTTATATTCTGCCTCAATCGGGTGATGTACGTATTTTATATGTTGAGGAATTCTATAGTATAGTAAACGACCGGCATATATATATATATATATATATATATATATATATATATATATATATATATATATATATATAATTAAAAATCAGTAAAAAGATCTTAGAAAAAATAAATAAGCAAATTAATAACACCTACAATTTAAACCAGTGGATTAATACCGCTGAAACCATAAGCTGGTTTAATAGAATTTGTAACAAAAGTAACTGCTCTTTTATACAATTCGATATAGTTAATTACTACCCCTCAATAACCAGAGCACTCTTCGAAAATGTCATAGAATTCGCCACTCTCCTCTCTAATATCTCTGAAGACGAAATAAACATTATTAAAAAATTCCGAACCACAGTTCTAATAAATAATAAAGAACAATAGAGAAAGAAGGACCATTTCTCTTCCTTCGATGTTTCTATGGGCTCTCTTGTCTCTGCCGAGGTGACAGACTTGGTTGGCCTGTACTTACTATATAACCTAACAAAATATCTCGAAGTCGATTGGATCGGGCTTTACAGAGATGGTGGCCTAATGTATGTTAAAAACACAAACGGACAAAAGTGTGAACAAATCAAAAAAATAATACTCAAAGTAATAAAACGTATAGGCCTAAAGGCTGAAATAACATCAAATGTTAAACAGGTCAACTTCCTCGATATTACCTTCAACCTCACTAGGGATACTTATGAGCCCTATGCTAAAGATAATTCCTACCCCCTTTATGTCTACCCACTATCTAACCACCCTAGATCTGTAAGTAAACACATCCCTGAATCAATAAGTCGAAGGATCAGCAACAAGTCCTCTAATATAGATATATTCAAAAAACATAAGAACTTTTATGATAAAGCACTAAAGGAGAGTGGATATAAAATACCAAAATAGAGTATATTCCTACTACACAAAATAACCCTAGTAGGAACAAAAATAGAAATAGGAAAATTATCTGGTATACAGCTCCATTTAACAATTCAACTAAACCAAATTAGGGAATAAATTCCTGAACTTAATAAACACCCATTTCCCCAATAACAACATACTCCATAAAATGTTTAATAAGAACACACTGAAACTCAGCTTTTGTTGTGGTGACAACCTGGAAAAAATCATAGAAAAGCACAACATGAAAATACTAAACACCTCAGTAACCTCAAATCCTAGAAGAACATGTAACTGTACTAACAAATCAAACCGCCCCCTAAACCAAAAGTGCCTATCAACCCAAGTGGTATATGAGGCATCTATCTCCTCAACCGAAAACCCATCCCAGACTAACTATTATATTGGTATGGCAGGTAACAAGTTCAATGAAAGATTCTACAACCATAAACTCTCCTTCAACAACCCTGACCATCCTGGCCAAACTGGACTTTCACTACACTACCACAAAATAAAAACAAAAAAAGAAACTCTCATAATAAAGTGGAAAATCTTTTAAAGATCTAGCACCTGCAAATCAATGAACTCACCATGTAGATTATGTTTAAATGAAAAACTGGAAATTATCTGTTTTAAAGACAGAAATAAACTCCTAAATAGAAAAAAGAGACGTCTATCAACTGTAAACATAGTAGACTCTGCCTCCTTAGCAACCCACATACCCCACCATAACCCCACACCAACCGCCCACATATTTAAAAATGAAAAAAAATTACAAATAAATGATTACATTAACCCCCCCCAGTATACACTACTGCAAAACACATTACAACCCCCTACCCACCCACCTAAATGTACCACCCAACCCCACCCCCAACAAGTCCCGATGAATCTATAAATATATAACCACCACACTAAACCATCAATAACATCAAATCTCTAAGTATTACCTATAATTCTCAGCCACAATAGCCTCTCAGTCATACTACCAATTCAACCAAAATCATCTCCCACCTAAACCCATAACTGTGATAGCTATTAACTCTGACATCACTTAGAATAATCTAATCTCAATTACTTAATCCTTCGATTACTATCTTGAACACTTAATTATTGACTGGTGCTTAGTTTTTATTATTGGTAGTAGAACTATAAAAGCCTACCATCACTTGTAGACTTATTTCGCCCAATGACTTCACAAGTAACAGGATCAGAATAACAAGATCAGGATAACAGGATACAAGTAATAGTAATAATAATAATAATAATAATTATTATTATTATTATTATTATTATTATTATTATTATTATTATTGTCACTGCAACTATCGTAGGTACGCTTGGCATTATTATTATTATTATTATTATTATTATTATTATTATTATTGTTGTTGTTTTTATTAATACAAAAGATAGTAACACCATTAAACGTCATTTATATAATAATTTCACTAGTATTAATTTTAGTATAATATAATCACAATTAAAAAATATTATCACAACAAAATTCACTACCGTTACTGAGCTCATTATACAAGCCATAAATAATTATATAAAAATAGAATGCAGAAGTAGCAATTAATACCCTAAATTAACATTATCAAACATTTTTATCTACACGAAAATCACCTATTACAACAGAAATGAAAGTTATAACTTCATACTTATAATTCTATTCTCATTATTAAATTAAACCCACCTTGTCCTCCGCCCTGGTTGCAATTGACGTCACGATGGCCCAGACACTAGAGATCACCCCACTCAACTTTCTGAAATATCACTTGTTGGGTTCTCCTCCCCCTCCCCCTTTCCTGTCCGCGCTATAGGCTGAGCCCCATCTTCGCCCCCTCCCTCTTATGCATCTCCAATTTCCGGTTGGGGTTGAATTTAAAATCTTAGGCATTTGGATTCCATTGACGCTTGAAAAGTTGGCGTTGATTATGGACGCTAATGAAACATCATATATTTTGTCGCAATTAATGGAATAATAAAATCACCAACAATATATATATATATATATATATATATATATATATATATATATATATATATATATATATATATATATATATATGCATTCCGGTCATTTAATATACTAAAACATTATTTAACTTATAAATCACGCAACATACAACACACGATCCTTGTCGATGACTGCCTATAGCCAGAAACGCGCGTGAATGTCTAAATGTTGTGCACCTACTAAAAATTGTAAATTAACGATAACACTCTGTATACAATAAATGTTTATACATTTATTAATATATATATATATATATATATATATATATATATATATATATAAATAATGGGAAGGTACGTACTCTTGAATCTGTAGGCTCTGCTTCGACCTTAGATAAATCGCTTTTATTTACTTATTAAAATTAAACAATAACAATGTTGTATTCTTCTTTAAACATGATTGAATCCTATTTTAATCACCGAAATTACTTACAGTTAAATACGTTCATCTTCATTCCTACACAACTCAAAAAATTACCTTCAGTTCCAGAACACCGTCACTTACAACTGATTGTTAGGAGACTCTTAATCAGTTGCAGCAATTGTTTTCAGATTTAATACTCTTATATTTTTTTCATATTTTTACGGGTCATGCCGAGGCACGAGTCTTGCGAGTGATTTATAAAATGTTCCTCATACAATGTAAGTAATATATATATATATATATATATATATATATATATATATATATATATATAATTATTTATTTATTTGTTTATTTATTTATTTGTGTATGTTTTATTTATCATTTTTTTTAAATTTCATTTTTCATTTATTTTTTATTTTTTTCTTTAATGTGTCTTCATGTATGTGTGATAGTGCTACTTGGACTTCATGAAATGAGAGAAACACTACCCCTGTGACAGGATCACAGGTAGACTAGGTCTGGGGCTGGTGATGCCACAAACACTAAACAATGATAACTGTATATAAATACAAGTAAACCCCGTGGGACTCAGAAAAGGTATTTGAGTGTCATGTTGGGTAGGTGCTTCCTTGGTGGCCACCGTGGGGACCCGGTACGCATCTTGTGAATGTGGTTCCTTTAATTTCAGGAACAAGACCACAGACAAAACACAGGTAAGTAACACATCAAATTCCAGGTATGAAAAGGGCACGGACCAAATACAAGACATCAAAAATGAAAAGGATAGACCAAAAAGCCATAGAAAGAAATGGACCACAAAAAAAAGAACATACTGATAATTGAATACTACTACAAAAGCCGCACAGAAAGAAGATACCGGAAACGAATGAAATATATAATGCGCATTTTACTGAGTTCCCTGCAACGTAACAAAGAACAGCAGATCAAGCAAGGCATATACTCATAGAAGGGTGGTTCTCGGAGATAAAATGAACGGAAATCAAATAAAAGATAAATCGAGTGACAGATCAAGACAAACCACTCGCGAAAAAAAACAGGAAGATGACGGGGTAAAATAAACACAGAAACTGAAACAGGCGAAGATGACGAAACCATATAACTATTTAAAGAAGAAACAGGAGAAATGGAAAACGTCAGACGATTAATGTCCGAGATCAAAACAAAACTCCCATCTCTTAAGCACGAAGATTGGGAGAAGTTAAAAGTTGAAACAAAAAATGTTAACAGAGTACTCACGTACATCCCAACAAACACTATCACGGACCTAACCAACTTGATATATGTAAAGGCAAAATCAATAAGTATGAAACTAAAAAGAGAAAAGAAGACTGGCCAAAAGAATGAGCAGATGAAATGTACAAGATACCAGACTGGAAACACAGATCATCAAACATCAAAAGGAAGCTAAAATCGTTAAGAGGATGCAGGAGAACAGTAAACGATAGACGAGCAAAAATCTGAATCGCAAGGAATAACTAAATAAGAAACATGAAGAACTAAAAAAAAAGATAGCAGCAAAAGAAAGCAGATCGAGACAATACAGATACACATCGGAACAGTACAAACAAAACAGGACTTGTTAAAGCCATGAAAGCTAGTTTTACAAAAATGTTTAACTGACAAACAACAACAACAGAACTACTGGACCCGACCAAAACATTTCTGGAGCAAGATATGGGAACAGGCTGAAGATCACAACAGAAATGCTAATTGGCGTAAAGACATGAAAAATAAACTACTAGAAATTGAAGAACGAACAGAAACAGAAATTAATGACGAAATTATTAACACAACCCTAAAGAAAATAGCAACTGGAAAACACCAGATTACGATTGAATACATGCGTACTGGTTACAAAAAGTTCACGAACCTACCTAGCACAGAAACTGAGAGGATGTATCTATAAAAAAGACATACCAGAGTGGCTTACCAAAGGAAGGACAACGCTCATACAAAAAGACGCCAGGAAGGGAACGCCCCCAAGCAATTACAGACCAATAACGTGTTTACCAACAATGCGGTAAATCCTAACCCACACAACTGAGAGAGCAAATTTACCATTCTTTGAACAGCCGAGGGTTACTTTATGAGGAACAAAAAAGATGCAAGAAAGGGAAAAGACGGGCGCATGATATGTTATACATAGATAAAAGATCCTGAAAGAAGTTAAAAGCAAGAAAACGAAAATATATATGGCATGGATTGACTACAAGAAAGGTTGCTACATAATCCCTAAAGCATGGATAATGTAATTCTTAAAAATGTACAAGATACCCGACAGGATTATTAATCTCATCAAGAAAGCAATGTGAACATGTAGATTAGAACTGACAGCTTGAGGACAATACTTGACGGATAACAAAATACAGAGATGCCTTTTCAAAAGAAGACTTCTTATCGCCACTAAACTACATACTGAGGAAATGTCATGCCGTATACAAGTTTACAAGTAGAGAACAAAGTATAAACCATCTCATGTACATGGGCGACCTGAAGTTATTTGCAAAAAGCAAAAATTAACTTGAAAAGCTGATAAATACGACCAGAATTTTGAGTCAAAACATTCAAATGGAATTCAGAATAGAAAAGTGGGCATTGCTAGAGATTAGAAAAATAAATGTGGTGACGACTAAAGGCATTGAAATATCCAATAGCAGATGAGAGCGCTTGGTGGACAAGACAGCTATAAATATTTGGGAGTTTTGGAAGCAGATACAATCAAATCAACAGAATCGAAAGAGAATATTGGAAATAAATATTTACGAAGAACAAGAAACTTCTTAGAAACAAAATTATATAGCAGAAACCCAATGAAAGGAATCAATACTTGGGTTGTATTACTAATAATATACTCTGGGCCATTCATAAGCAAGACTATAGATTAAATAATGCATCTTCACCAGAGGACTAGAAGACTAATCACCATGCACAACGCACTACATCCAAAAGACGATACGGACAGACCTTACATGAAAAAAATAGGAAAGAGGACTGGCAAGTATAGAAGACTGTGTGTACGACACTAAAAAAGAGCTGGAGAAATACATTAATCAGAACACGGAAAGGACGGTCATCGCAGCAAGAGGCACCGTCCCAACGAACAACGAAGGAATCATTGAAACTGGACACAAACAGACAAGAAAAGAAAAGTGGAATAAAAACATTTACATAGACGGTTCACAATACTCATGAGAGAATAAACCAATGAAAATAGCTGGGCACTTGAACAGAGAAACGGAATCTTTTACTGATGGTTGCACAGAACAATGCGATTAAGACAAACTGCATTAAAGCTAAAATAGATCAAACCCAGGAAAACAGTAAATGCAGACTATGGGGACAAAAAGACGAAACAGTACATCATATAATAAGTAAATGTAGCAAACTTTCCTAAAAAGAATACGAAAACATACATGAATGTGTCGGTAAAGCAATACACCGGGAACTGTGCAAACAATTGGATTTGGAATACGCAAACAAATGGTACAAACATAAACTAGAAACAGTACTGGAAAACGAACAATACAAAATCCTCTAACATAATAATATACATATATATACAGATAAACTCATACAAGCAACGAGACATGATGTTATTATTATAGACAAGAAAATGAAATATTGCAAAATCGTAGACTTCGCCGTTCCAGCAACCACAGAGTGAAGATCAAAAACACGGAAAAGTAAAGAAAATACACACAACCTGCCACAAAACTTAAAGGAATATGGAGCATAAAAAGTTAGTATAATACTACTAATCGTAGGGGCACTACGAGCAATCCATAACAAACTGGAGAAAAGACTGGGAGAAATTAAAATCAAAGGGACCATCGAAACTATACAAATGAAGGCAATAATCAAAACAGCTGCAATCTTAAGGAAAATCATTGAATGCGGAAACCAACTCGCATAAGCTACAAATGGTAACCAGCTACAAGGAATGTACAAGAGGGTGAAAACAAAACCACACGAAGCAAACCACAACATTAACCAGAGAACAGAAACTGCAAGAAACATTATTTCATAATCTCCCCTCAATAAATTACACCGGCCTCAACTAACACCACCCAAAAATGAGCCAAGGAACAGTAATTACAAGAAACACTATAAGCTTTCGCTCTTCCCTTCCCACACTATCCCCCAAGAAAATAAATAAATAAAAAAGTAAAAAAAGTTGTGCCGGCTCAGACTCACATCAGGCTAAATATTTGTAGATGATCGAGGAGGAGAAGACCGAGGAGGGACAGCACAAACCAGTCGTCCACTGGAAAAGTCCGAAGAATGCTTGAACCATAAAGAGGCTTATTGTCACCTAAATCCCAAAGAAGACCAATGGTCTATTATCAGCGGGAAATCAAAGAGCTTGTTGCGATACCGCAAGATTATTTGCGGTGGTTATCGGAAAGAGATGAAGAACACTAGACATCTGAGAGGTTTGTTGTCACTCAGACTCAAAAAAATACCACTGGTTGTTCTCGGTGAGCAATCACTGACGATCATTAGTGTGATAACTCCCAGTGAGTACAAATAATAATAATAATAATAATAAAATAATAATAATAATAATAATAATAATGATTATGATAATAATAATCACGACCCTACATGAAAGACAAGCGCAGAAACTGAGAGGATGTATCCACAAAAAAAGACATACCAGTGTGGATGACCAAAGGATAAGCAACGCTTATACAAAAATATGCATAAAAAAGGAACGACCTCAAGCAACTACAGACCAATAACATGTTTCCCAACAATGTGGAAAATCTTGACGGCAGAACTGATAGAACAAATCTACCAGTCACTAAACAAACGTTGAATTACTCCGAAAAATTAAAAAGATTGCCGTAAAGGGGAAAGTGGGACCCTTGACCTCCTATACATCGATCAAAAGATCCTGAGGGAGGTAAATAACAGAAAAAAGAACATACTCATGGCATGGATTTACTACAAAAAAGCTTACGACAGAATACCTCAAGCAAGAATAATTGTATGTTTGAAAATATACAAAATACCCGAAAGGGTGATTAATCTTGTTTGGAAAGCAATGGGAATATGGAGACTAGAACTGACAGAAGCAGGACAACACTGACTGAGATAACGATACTAAGAGGCATCTTCTAAGGAGACTTCCTATCACCACTACTGTTTATAATAGCTATGATGCCACTCAACAACATACTCAGAACATATGATGCCGGATACAAATTTAAAGACACAGAACTAATAGTAAACCACCTGATGTACATGGATCACCTACAACTATTTGCAATAAGCAAAAAGCAACTGGAATTCTGATAAATACGACCAGAATTATCAGCAGCAAGGACATTCAAATGGAATTCGATATGGAAAAGTGTGCACTTCTACGAATAACAAAAGAAAAACTTGAGACAACAGAGGGCATGTAACTGTCCAACCAAAAGGAAATGAGGACGCTAGGCGAACAGGATCTTGGAGTTCTGGAAGCAGACACCATCAAATCTACAGAAATGAAAGAGAAGATTGGAAATAAATATTTACGAAGAACAAGAAAACTCCTAGAAAGGAATCTAGTAACAGGAATACATACCTGGGCAGTAGCACTAATAAGATATTCTGGGGCAATCATAGGCTGGACCAAAGAGGAACTAAGGCACCTTGACCAGACGATAAGAAAATGAATGACCATGCACAACGCACTACATCCAAAAGACGATACGAGCAGACTCTACATGAACAGAAACGAAGGGGGAAACGGACTGGTAACTATATAAGATTGTGTGGAAGACACAAACAAGAGCTGGAGAAATACATAACTAAACACATGCAAATCCTTATCACTGCAGCAAGAGACACGATTCTAACGGGAAGCACTGAAACCAGAAACAAAACGACAAGAAAATAAAAGTGGGAAGAAAACAACTACATGGGGACTTCTGAAAACTGACAAGAGAAGAAACCAACGAAAATAGCTGGGCATGGCTAAGAAAAGGACGCTTGAACAGAGAAACGGAATCTTTACTGATAGCTGCACAGAACAATGCAATTAGAACAAACTGCATTAAAGCTAAAAAAGATAAACCCCAGGAAAACAGGAAATGCTAACTGTGTGGACAAAAAGACAAAACAGTAAATTATATAATAAGTAAATGCAGCAAACTAGTCCTAATAGAATACAAGAACAGACATGACTGTGTGGGGAAAGCAGTACACCGGGAACTGTGGAAACAATTGAATTTCGAATACGCAGACAAATTGTACAAACATAAACCAAAAACAGTACTGGAAAACGAAAAAATCATCTGTGATATGGATGTATAAACAGACAAACGCATACAAGCAAGGAGACCGGATGTTATAATAATCAACAAGAAGGAAAAATCTTGCAAAATCGTTCCAGCAGACCACAGACTGAAGATCAAAGAAACAGAAAAAACGAAGCAAATACACGGAACGAGTAACATAACTGAATGGAATATGGAGCATGAAGAAATCAGTATAATACCAATAATCGTTTAAGCACTAGGAACAATCCCAAAAAACTAGAAAAAAAACTGGGAGAAATTTAAATCAAAGGGATTATTGGAACTATACAAATCACAGCAATGATCAAAACAGCTACAATCTTAAGAAAATCATTAAATGCGGAACCAACCCGCATAAGCTACGAAGGGTCACACGGAATCTACTACAGGAAGAAAACAAAACCACAGAAAGAACACATCACAAACAAAGGAACAGAAAATGCAAGAAACATCACTTCATAAGCTCCCTCCAATAAATTAAACCGGCCTCAACTGACGCGACCGAAAAATGAACCAATTAACAGAAATAGCAAGAAACGCCATCAGCCCCCCCCCCCAAAAAAAGAAAGAAAAAAAGGGGTTTCTCTTTTTTTTATGAAAAATAAAAAATAAAATATAAAAGACAAAAAATAGAAAAATAAATAAATAAAAATGAAAAAATTCTACCAGCCTAGACTGACACCACACACAATATTTGCATAGGGTCAAGGTGGATGAGAAGACCCAGGAGGGACAGCACAAACCATACATCTACTAGAAGTGCAGAGCCTGCTGGGACCACCTTGGGGCGGCATATTACCACCCAAATCCAAGAGAAGACCAATCGTCCTTACCGGCAAGAAATCAATGGTAAACGGTTGTTGTGATACTGCAAGTTAATTTGCGATGGCTATCGAAAAGAGGTGAAGAATATTGGAAATCTGGGGAGACTTGTTGATACTCAGACTCTAGGGAATACCACTGGTTGTCGGTGAGCAATCACTGATGATCTGTGTGAGAACTCCTAGTGAGTACATGATAATAATAAAGTATAGATGGCAATATTAATTAATATAAACTCAACATTACCAGATAGTAAATATATTTTCAAAAGAAGACGTTAAAACCAGAGTGCTCTACTTAAGAAGAGGTATCCACAGACAGTCTGTTTCGCGATCACACAGCTCTTGAGCAATGTTTTACAGGCAGTCGTTTCAAGTCGATATCGAACCAGGACCGTCTATTAAACAGTCGGCGATTCTAATCATTCGTCCGTAAGGCAGAATCCATGAGTTAGTGTGAACTTAATGTGTAAAAAAACATTGTCACCTACCTAAAAATGTTCAATTTGTATTTATTAAGTCTAATGTTAGTTTCTGATATGCCGATATATATATATATATATATATATATATATATATATATATATATATATATATATATATATATTAAATTAATTAATTTATAAACCAATTTGCTGTATACAGATATTTATAAGTAATTTACAAATTAAGTTTTTTCGTGCACAAAAGTTAGCTTTCATAATTTGTTTTAACCTCGCATATCTGTCTTTAACACATAATTTAGATGAAACTAATTGAACACTTCAAACCAAATTAGAAAAAACTGGGTCATGGGTTTTAAAAAACAAATTCATAATTTTAAATCTTCATTTTAAAAATGTAATCCTCCTTTTATTCAAGTTTTTAATATCACATATCTTTCTCTAGTATATAATTTAGACGATCCTAATCAAAACAAATACCGTATCCAATCGTGGCTTATACGAGACCATCTATCACCCGACCAAGTGATAATAAAGCTGAAGATAGCCGGGAGGTTAACACCTCCTGAGCTTGAAACAAATGGTGCTGATGTTGTCCTGATTATCTTTACCGAATAATATATATATATATATATATATATATATATATATATATATATCTGAGGTAGGGACCTTTTACAAATCATATCAGACATCACATGACATAAGCTAATACAATTACCGATGTGTTTGATAAAATCAACTAATATTGTATAACTCCTGGAGATAATTTGTAAGATTATAGCGTAAAAAAAGTTCGTCACATTCAAAATATAAAATTACTTGGACCGGAAGAAGATTAAACTGACAAAACAAACGTGTATTTTTCACAGGTTTATATATATATATATATATATATATATATATATATATATATATATATATATATATACTAGCAAATATAATTTCCCTTCGCATATTCTCGTTATCATGGTAGGATGGTGTCATAGTGAGTGAACATAAACTCCACTGACTCTAAAGGAAGTCGTAATGACTGAGAGGATTATTTTGTTAACAGAACAGATATTACATTACCGTCCCGCAAAATTCAGAAGGTAATCCTTGAGAAATGGTATCATGAGGAACGCATATATACTATACTGCTTATACCTCCCCCCCCCCCCAAAAAAAAATCAGGTCATGCTTGGGAGGAAAGCGTTCGCTATCTTTAGCTATCTTCTGGTCGGTGCCCACGAGCTGTCCGCTGCCGTCACTGCTTCATACTCTTGCCGTGAGCCGCTAACTCGCAAGACAGTTCGGTCCTACGCGGAATGTATTTTCTTGGCGAGCCAGAGTTTCCGCGTTCACTGATCACATTAGCGTCTCTATGTCGTGCTTCCGAGACATCAAGAGGGTGATAGAGGAACTCACACGTTACTAAGCGATCATAGGGACCGAATTTAACTGCAGCAAGTCAATCGGGCTGCGGTTGGCTTGTTGGAGCGGTGACACCATTCTTTCGGCTTCTTTCTGCTTGACAAATGGCCCGGTTCGAATCTTCGGAATGTTGTTCGTACCAGGCCTCCAGCTAAATAAAATTTGGTCAGAATATATAGACAAAGGTCGACGCGTTGGTTAACACTTGGCTTCGAAAGGAACTATCCTTAAAGGGTAGAGCTTAGGTGTGCGCTACTTACGTCTGCACATTTATCATTTACCGACTGGCCGTATTTCTTATGGCTGGAAACAGCCTAAACGTCTTCTAGCACTTTCTGTCATCTCTTCTCTTGGACAGAAGCGGCACTGAGCAGACATGTCTGTATTCAACGTCCGAGTGAAGGATGCTTCGGTTTGCCCGACTTAACGTGTCTTCGAAACGCCTAGAGACTTGCTTCCCTGAGTCGAACTTTAGCAGAGGTATCGACCAGTTTGTTGAGGGCCGGCGTATGCCGAAGGGCAAATCGCAGTTAATCAGAGAGGACCGAGTCCAGCCGAGCCGAGCCGAGCCGATCCAAGCCGAGCCGAGCCGAGCCGAGCCGAGCCGAGCCGAGCCGAGCCGAGCCGAGCCGAGCCGAGCACAAAACGCTTCCTCAGTCTAGTGACTTTTCTATATCTTTAAGAGAGGAATTTCACAGATGATTAGTGAGAAGGCAGCTTACGATTTAACTGTCGAGCGTTTTGGGTGATGGAAGGAGATTCAGTCCGATAGAGTTGAGCACCCGGAACAAGCTATTTCAACAGCTCTGAGTTCTCTACGACCTGGCGATTGGCACAGAACGTGTTACCTCTAAATAACATATAACACAATACCGCTGTGACACACTCGAAAAAAAACACGCGAACACCGGTGTATATCAACGAGGTGACGACTCGTATCGATCCCGGCCATCCACTGGCGCTAAACGTATTCTACATAGTCGACAACCTCTGGGAAAGGCGAAACAAATAGTAGTTCTCGTCATCCTTGCGTAGTATGACTAGTGGTGTGAATGTAGCGTCTGACAGATGATCAAGGGAGTTAATCTTTAGCTGAGCAATATCTGATCGCTTTCTACAAGCACCGTATGAATGTTAAGATCAGATATGATAGAAAATATTAAATTTCCCGGTTAAAAAAACGTAGCGAAGGGAATACGAAAAGGAAACACGTATGCCGGACGCGGTTCCTGGTCCTGTCGGACCTCAGCTATTCGGGTAAGTTTAGCTCTTTCGCTAGTCGAGTGAACGAGTTAATAGAAATCCGCAAGATGCCTCTTCCCACTTTCAATTGTTGTCCTCTGCCTCTCCCAATTTCATTTATTTTCGAAGGACACCACTCACACTCCTAACTCTATACTCCGTTGTCTGTGTTCTCCCGCTTTGATCTCACCTTCATTTAGATTTCACTTACCTTGCTCGTTTTCGGTTCCGAACTAACCGAAAAACGGTGAGCGGCCTATTATTTAGAAAGGGTTTGGAAAGTTTTAATATCCGGGTTTTGCTTTTCTTTCTCCCACTCTCATTTGTAAATCCAATGTGGGGATATCTTAAGTTTACTCCATTGAACATATAATTCTAAGAAAGTTTTAAAACGCTAAACATTTTTCATTAATTGATTTAATTAATATAATTTATAATTAAATAATATTACTATCGACAAAATTATATATATATATATATATAAATATATAAGAAAATTTGGCAATAAATATTAGACACAGCATTAATTTAGTAGAAACACTT
>OY744520.1:128867425-128977425 GCA_963556195.1 Sepiola atlantica | reverse complement strand
AGCCCGACTTCAATTAATACCAGCCACATGACTGCTGAAATGAAAAAAACTCCCATAAGTTTTCGGTTCATTTTCTTGTTCTTTTAACTATCTTAAATGTATTTGGCATTTTTACTAATTTCTAACCATGCTGCCAAATAAACTTGCATTTACCTTGTGCTTTCTTAATTTAATTTCGAGTTTCAATTTTAATATTTTTCTCAGTAGCCTTTATTGTATGAATAGTTAACTAGTTTTGCTCAGTTGCTACTTTACTGGCTGTCTATTACTTTTCTGTGCAAACTTGTGACATGGAAACATTTCTTGAAATTTCTGTTTCCTCTGTTACGGGTACATTATTATTATTATTATCATTATTATTATTATTATTATTATTATTATTATTATTATTATTATTATTATTATTTATTTATTGTTTTTTTTAATAATATATTTGGATTTCTGTCTTTGATAATTATTTTTTATTAGTTGTTTTCAATTTAACCTGCGGGGGCTCGGAAATACCGACTCGTACACGAGCGCAGGCTATCCTCTCTGGGAGTGTTGCCCCCGTAGACTTTGTCAGGTTATCAACCTAAGAGACGGAAAACTCTAATAATAAAACCTTGCTACTAACAACGTACGTCTTAGCAGCAAACCGTTGGGGAAGGGTACCTCCGTTGTCTTGATCGACAACCTTTTTAGAACTGGAATTTCGAACAAAGTATCCGGTTTGCAAACCTATAATTGCTTAATGGGTAGATGGAGTCTACCTATTGAACGGCTTTCACACTTTTTCTCTGTCTATTAGCCAGGCGTATAGGGACAAGCACTGGATCGCCTCTAAAGACACCTGGTGCTTGGCCTTGTTTCCTGACTAGGGCAATGAACGCCGTCTCTCTTCCTATCTAACCAGGCAATTAGAGGAAAAATCTTTGTCACTAAGTCCTACATGACATGTCTGGGTCGCTCTTATTCTGACAGGTTGAGGGTAAAGGTTAGATAGCTTGTCTGGCTGCTGTTTCCGACTTGTAGTTAGGAGATCAAACTCTTAGGTAGCGCTAAGAACGGCTGCTCCGTCAACAGTAGCATAATATCGTGGGTAACTGTATGTGCCATGTCGCGCATGGTAAATCACCCTACAGTTATCCCCGGTGGGCTTGCCCGAAGCCACAACCCGCATGGACCAAGTCACGACTAATAGACTGGTTGCGTAAGCTTATTGGCACCAAACAAGCATGTACTTTTCCCTCCCCACTCCAACTCAAAACAACCATGAATTTACAAAATAAAAAAAAAACTAAACCAGACACCCAACAAAAACCACTTTCGCCTTCTAGTTGAGGCTCGAATTCACAAATATCCAGGGACTTCGAACAAATATTAACGACGTAGAAACTGTTCTCTTTACAAATTCTTCGGATATCCTAGCCCTTAGTGAAACGAACCGTCAATCCTCAATTCCCTCACCCACTTTGACATGACTGATTACCTTCCACTCTACCGTAAGGACACTGACAAACATATGCATGAGCTAGGAGTATATGTTCGGAACACCCTCCCTTTGACTAGAGAACATAGGATAGAATACCAAGACCAAGCCTGCATGTACTAGATTGACCGTACATCACAGCGTTAGTTACTTATATTTCTTATACCGTTCTCCTTCAACCCAGGACTGTACCCTGCTTGACTCTGAAAGCTTAGATAGACCCCCCACCCCACTCGACTCAAATGCCCAAAAGACATGTATTTGGGGATTTTCATGCACATCACTGTGACTGGTTGGGATTTTCCAGCGTTAATGATGCAGCTGGGAACTCTACGTTCAATTTCTCCTCAGCTCACGACGGGAAACTATGAGAAGGCTGATTTTGAATCCGTCAGGAATCACATCAGCGAGGCACGATGGAGTAAAACGTTCTCACTCCCTGCTGATCAGTGTGCAAATGAGCTTACCGAATGGGTCAAAGCAGGCATTGATACTTATGTCCCTACGCGAAAATTCTTCAGCAAACCCCACTCTCCTCAATGGTTCATCTCAGAATGTGTAGCTGCTATTACAATGAGGCAGAATAGCATTCCGAAAATTCGGCCGCCATAAGTCAACTGCGAACAGACAACAATTTGTAGAGGCAAAAAATGATTGCAAAGTAGTGATAGATGAAGCAAAGAGAAGGTATACACAGATTACCAAAAAAAGTATAGTCACAGAAACTAGGTACACATGATTGTTGGAAAATCTACAGTAGTGTGATGAACAATGGACAATCGACAATTCCCCCGCTATCAAATCACACCAATGTAGTTTGAATGGCAACTGATAAGGTTGAACTATTGGCCAAGCATTTTCCTTTAAAGTCCACTTGGACTCGGCAAACCACCCCCTCCCTGAATTTCCATTGCGGACTGAAGCCACACTTGAGAACCTGATCATCACCCCATCTACGGTCAAAGTCATCATAAAAAATATTAACACCTCCAAAGTCTGTGGGCCTGATTTTATACTAGTAATAGTAACAAAGAAATGCTCTGCTGAGCTGACCTCTGTCCTCTCCAAACTATACAACAAATGCCTTGCTGAATCTTGTTTCCCTGATAGTTGGAAAATTGCCTCTGTGGTTCCAATATTTAAGAATTCTGGAGATAAAACTGATCCTCTAAACTACCGTCCAATCAGTCTACTCCCGATCTTTGCTAAAATATTTGAATCATTAATCAATCTTGCTATAGCCCAGCACCTAGCTAATGCTAAACTTCTTTCTAGTAACTAATACGGATTTAAACGAGCACGATCTACTGCAGATATCCTAACGGTCATCGCTGAACACATATATCAGACACTGGACAAGGCAGGTGAAGCTAGGACGGTAGCACTTGATATATCCAAGGCCTTTGACAAGGTCTGGCATGAAGGGCCTCTCCTAAAACTGCACTCATATGTATTACTGAACAAATATTTAATTTAATTAAATCCTTCCTAACAAAAAGAAAGATCCAGGTTGTCCTCGATTGGCGTTCATCTAGGAAACATGACATAAATGCTGGTGTATCCTAAGGATCGACCCTAGGACCTCTACTGTTCCTGATTTTCATAAATAGCCTCCCTGATGTAATTGAGACTGAGATCGGAATATTTGCTGACGACACCACGCGCTACTCTCGTCATGTGGGCAAAACCGACGCGCACATATTTGAGGCAATTGCTTAATCCTTTGAAAATGACCTCCAGTCTGTAGTGGACTGGGGTAAAAAATGGACGGTTACTTTTAATGCGGCAAAGACAAAGCTACTTTCCTTACAAAACTCCAAGAAATCTTTTCAACCACCGATTGTCATGGCAAATAACACCCTACCTGAGTGTTCATCATTCTACTCCTCGGCCTAACTTTCACAGATAAAAGGAATTGGAACAAATACATTGAAGACATTACCAGGACTGCTGCAAACAAGGTGGACTCGCTCTACCGTGCTACTAAACTTCTCACACCTGATATTATCCTGTATCTCTACAAAGCCACCATCCGCCCATGCATAGAGTATTGTTTCCACATATGGGCTGGTGCATCATCCACTAGTCTTTCTCTCTTAGACAAGGTTAAAAAAAGAGTCGCCAACTTAATAGGACCCTCACTATCGACCAAGCTCCATCCCTTATCCCACCGCCGCAGGGTTGCTTCCTTATGCCTGTTTTACAAGTACCTGAATGGACTGTGATCGGATGAACTTGCTGCTCTGGTTCCCCCACGAGGAAAATTCACTAGACCAACCAGACAATCTGCCAAATGCCATCCATTTACTGTGGCGGTCCCCAGATGCCGAAGAGCTTTCTACTCCAAAAGCGTATTTTCTCGTGCTGCTGGACTCTGGAACCCCCTCCCTGCTCCCTGTTGTTCTGACAATACTGACATATAGAAATGTAAAACTAATGTAAACAGATATCTCGCTGCACAGCTCCCAATTTCGTTTGACCCCCCTAAAAAACAAAAAACACGCTCACCCTTTTTTCTCAGTAGGGGCTACTGAGAAAAAGTCTACAGTGGCGGTCTGTCTTGTTTGGGGTGAACTTTGTTAAATATATATATATATATATCCCACGCACACATATTTCATGCCCCCCCCCCCTCGGCAGGTACCACACAAAATGACTGTGATGAGTCAAGGGGGTTGAAAGACTGAGTCAGGAGAGCAGTAACCAGATCACCACTGACAGAGTGCAGGGAGTACTATAATTTGGGTATGCTTTTTGCCACTCAAATTTCAACGAGAACCTATGGTTTGAGAGAAATCAATGGTAAGTAGCTTTTGAGATAACGCACATTCATTTTCTATGGTGATCGAATGAGATGGAGAGCGCTGCCAATCTGTGGGCACTTGTGGCTCAGACTCCAATGTATCACCCACTAGTTATTGTTGGTGAACGACCACTGATACTTACTTGTGTGAAAACTCATATGAGTAAAAAATAATAATAATTATCATAAAATGAAGACGAAAAAGAATAGTGCATGCTCTGTGAGATTGTCAACACTTGCATATAGAACATAAAATAGCATTAACATGAAAAGTCTTACCTGATGATAAAATTATAAACATGTATATGGTCAATCACGATTAGGCAGATTTGTACCAAATTTAGTATAACGAACCCTTGTGATGCCGAATGTAATAAATATATAACTAAATAGTTCTATATATAAATAAGTAGTGCTAATGGTGTATACCACTTTCACGAGAATTATATAGACTGATCGTCTACTTACTTGGTATTATTTCTTGTGAGGCTTAAGGTCTCCCAATGCTGTACTTTGAAAAATAATCGCCTCCCCTTGTGCTCTGAAACTAAAAATGTCTAGTTGACATTAATTTGAAATAATTAGCTCAGAAAAATCATAATGAGGATTTGTTTTACCTATATTCGATGATCTTTTGGCATTATCATGACGCAGTGAGGAAGGGACGAGTGAGAGACATCCTCAGTTTGCTTAAACTAATCATTTTAAGATCGTATTTAATTCGGATTTTCCGACTCGCATCCAGTCAACTTCTCACGTACGAAATCGCCATTAAATTCGCCGATAACGAAGCAATTCACATGCTATTACTTCTGTGTTCTCTGTTCGCAGACTCTTTACTCAATACATCTATTTTTTAATATCAACAAATATATTTCATTAACAGCCGACGACAAATTAAAGCAAACGTCTGCATTTGAGAGACTTTGTTAGTTATCCTATGTACTTTCATCTCCACGAAGAAAGACTAAAAACAAAGCTCGGTATTTACTGTAGAGCGAATCCAGCTTCCCAACAATAAGCACTCTGGATTAAGACACAAATAAAAATTGTCTCAGTTCAGAAATATATCATTTTTCACTGACTAAGAACAGAACAGATACTACACTTTAATCGCGGCCGTCTTTCACTTAGCATTTTACTACACATACAACACTTTACCTTTATGTCTGGTTTTAATAAATAAAACGAACATTCGATTTCAAATAAACATAACATAATAGAATTAATTTAAAAACAAAACAAAGAATAAAACAAAAAACAATAGTTCGATAAAGAGTATGATTACTTATATAAGTATATTTTCTTGTTTTGTAATCTTTTTTCGACTTAAAGAGGCTTCTTTTCTGCTGTTTGGCAATAAATCAAAAGTGAATTCAGAGTTTAATCAAATGTTGATTTCTTTTGTTCTTTATAAAAATGTAATTACTTAATTGATCGAAAGTTTGCGCAGTTTCAAAGTTGAAATATAAAATTTACTTTTATTGTAAAATCGTCGCAAGTAGAGTCTAAAGCGACGAGTAAAGACGAATAAAAAAGATAACACACATAAGTACGCACACTCGACACATGCATCCACACGCACACTCAACCTACACACATATACTGATACAGAAATACTCGACACACGCCTACCCACGCGCATACACACGCAAACACACATATATAAATGCGAATTTGTTTCCATTCATCTTTACTATGTTATCATCTAAACCGGTTGCTCTTATTTTAATCAATTACAACAGTTACTTTAGAAATACGGTATATATAGCATTATGAAATAAATATAGAGATTCATAGATCTGTCTGATTTTCATAGTTGATGTTTTTAAATCGGCTATAATAAATTAATCTTTACTGCAATTTATTTAAAATTTTATTGTGTTATGTTTCCTATATATCTGCAAGAGTTTCGTCGATTTTAACATTAAATTAATTAAAATAATTCAATAAAAATAAAAAATAAATTTCATAAACCTTTCTATAACAACCATTATCAAGGAAAATAATTAAAAGGAAACTAATATGGCTTAGCTAGATAGAAAGATATACCAATAAAGCATAAATGGTAACAAAGAGAGGAGGGGCTGCTCTCTCTTCCTCTCTCTCTCGTTCTTTCTCTGTCTCCCTGGGAGAAGGATGTTTAAAACAATACAAAATAAAATTTGGCGTCATCCTAACTTTCTCTTTTTCTTCTCTCTCCTCTTTTTCTAGCAACGGCAAAGTTATTTTTAAAACTGTTTTGAAGCACCGGTTTACGAGATAAAAGAGCCAAAAATATAAATATACGTCGTCTGAAATATAATAATAGTTCATTTCAAATCAAGGCGATATGAATTTGCTCGCCACCCCCTAATAAATAAATAAAAACGGCCATGTTGACCTTTCTTGATTATCACTTTTTTATTTTTGTTCAATTTACCTCACAGAAAAGAGAGTTTTTTTTCCGGCTAACTATTCTATCTAGACTACTTTTAACCAATGTTTTAGGAAAAGAAAGAAACAAAAACATTAGCAGCCCTAAATTATGCTCGGTAGATAATGTAGTGTAGTATCTTTTCTGTCGTGTGATACCATACTAGAAAGGATTACCTTCTCCTTTTTATGGAGGTGCCGTCCCAGATGCCACCTCCTCGATTTTACGAGGGTATTGTAGTGTCTGTTCTGTGGTCATGATACATTCCGACCATGCATTACCACTTGCTTTTATTTAGAGGGGGTATACTCTAAAGCTTTACCTCCTCCTTTGCGGAGTAGTGTACTATATTTTCAGTTGACATCTTTTGAGGGTCAATGTATTTTGTTTGTTCATCATGATATCATTCTCACAGCCTAGTAAATGTATGCGACCGGAATATTAAATGTGTTTAATGCTTAATCTGATCACTGATTGGCTGTTTAGCAGATTCTAAAGCGGTGTAATAGCATCGTATTACTTTGGGAACTAATCTCTTAGCTGGGTTTGAGGGAGTCCCAGGTTTTAAATGTTAGCGAGAATTTAATGTGCTACCCACTTTTTTGGAGTACCAAGTTGGGATAGTTATTTGTTGGCGATAAATAATACGAATTAATGTTAGATTTTTTAAATATGTTGAAGTTGGTAGCAACACAGTCTAAGCAAAAAAGTGTATGAAGTGCGTATTTTGGAAGCGTTTGAGTCGGTCGTTTTCGTTCCAACCCTAGTAGAATTCAACGAGGAAAATAAACTCCACTTTATATAGTTTATATATATATATATATATATATATATATATATATATATATATATATATATATATATATATATATATAGAGAGAGAGAGAGAGAGAGAGAGAGAGAGAGAGATTGTGTAATCAATGGATGGAAAACCATCAACACTGAAATAGTCGTAGAAATCAAAAATAAAATGTGTAACTTACTATTACGTTCTGACTAGGTTAGGATGTTACGCTGAATTTTCATAAATGATATCTTACTCAATACTTTTCTAAACTGTCACTGTTTGCTCGTGCTCGTTTTTGAACTTCATGAAGATCTGCACACTTTGCCACTTCTCGATGTATAGTATGTTTGAATGACAGAAACATTATCGCAGAGAGAAATCTGTACATGATGTGATTATAGCGAAAAACACTGTACTTCATTAATGCGATTACTACTCTCATAGCCTCAGACCCGGTGACACACCACGGCAAGTTTACTTGTAATCCCTTCAGGCGCACGTTTTTGTTCAATACTTTTTTTCTCTGAGATGAGATTGTATAGGTTTGACTGCGGAGCGCATCAACCCTAGTTTTAAGAAAACATACACCATTTCCTTGACAGACAGTCATGTAAGACTAGCAGGCTCTCTCAGTCTAGCCAAAACTGTTTTAGGCGTAATTATTCCGTCTGTCTGTTCCAGAAATGTACATCATGAAAATTCTAGGAGCTGAATTAGTTGTGGAAACTCTTTGATACGTTTATTTGTTCGGATATTAAAAAGCGAACGAGCTATCTGAAAAATAGCAACGTTTTAAAAAATATAGGTATGTAAATGTTACATAGTATATAAAACACACGGACAATATCTCTATCTCTCTCTCTCTCTCTCTCTATATATATATATATATATATATATATATATATATATATATACCCATCTGCCTTTTTGCTGAGAGCAAAGTGTAGTATCTGTTCTGATACTACATTTCATCTATTTTATCCTCGCTCAGTTAATGAGAAATCTTTCTAGATGAAGGCAATTTTAATTTGTGTTTTAATTTAGTATGCCCTTTTCGAGGGACTGCATTTAATTCACATGAAACACCTACCTTGTGTCTAACTTTGCCCTCGTTCGGGGACAAGCAAGTAAGAACTTACACAATATATATATATATATATATATATATATATATATATATATATATATATATATATATATATATAATATGGGTTGGTCGTTCAATTTCAAAGTATTGCAGGGTTAGTTAATAAAATTGAAATATTAGCCATATTAGCAATACAAGATTATTTTTTTTTTATTTTTGACATTAATCCTATTAATTTCGAAATAAAATTCCTTCATCAGGGGTGACCAGTATTGAGTCATTTTTTTCAAGACAGCGAGCCAACGCTTCTTTCGTTCGACACCGGATTTGAATCATAACCGCCGATAACAACACTGCGGAGACATCGTACCAAAGACGTTTATCAAGTAACAAATAAATAAGTTTGTTTATTCTTGTTTTTTGATGAAAAAAAAGTGACGCAATACTGGTCACCCCTAATGAAGGAATTTTATTCCGAAATTAATAGGATTAATGTCATAAAAAATAATTAAGTAATCTTGTATTGCTAATATGGCTTATATTTCAATTATATATATATATATATATATATATATATATATATATATATATATATATATATATATACCGGGCGAAAAACACATACATAGAACAACGCGATGGGGGTAAACGAAAAATAACGACCCTCACACAGCCATGTGTTATGAAAATAAATAAATAAATAAGTGTTGTATTATCCTGCCACTATTTATATGCTTAAGTACATGTTCCTAACATTTTATGTTTAATTTTGCAAGTTTTTTTAAATGGAGGAACTGACACATTTCTATAAAATGTCGAAAATTGAGTACTGGACATATTCTTGCATATCAAAACTTCAAAAAGATCGCTTTTTGAAGATTCTGTACTTAATTTCACTCATTGACCTGATGAATCGGAAATCTTAAATAGGCCGTTTTTTCTCTTATTTGACTTCTATAATGAAAATCAATTATCTATTAAGCAGAAAATATCAGAATTTAAATGATACCGCTCATTATGAAGTCAGGTGATGGATTATCACCAAGTCGCACCTGACTAATGAAATGCTGATCAAAGGTACTGCAGTTGTGGCTGCAATCTCACCCGGTTTAACATTGGAAGTATATGCACGAATGAACTATACGATAAACGTGTAGACTGAAAGACTTTAAATTAGCCAAATTTACTCACACAATTTCACGAAAGATGGTGGAATGAATTGCTGAAACGACTATTATTTTGTTTAATTAAAACGCATGTACGTTTCGTTACGTCCTCTCCAAGAGTTTAGGCACAAGGTGTGGTTTGAAAGGTCAACGAACTAGGACAAGCTAACTCTTTGTACTGAGCAGAACCATACCAAAATCCGACAGCAAAAAAGCTATTGTCGGACTGATTGCGAGGTAAGTATGTGATAAATAGTTTGTTTTTACTATATCGGAGCTTCGGCTACCTGAAAAAAGCGATCGTACCAGATGTGACACACGGACCAATGTGCTAATATACTTCATTTTTGATAATGGTGTTCAAGAGACTGCAATTAATTATTTGGTTGTTTTTGTTAACTCCATTGCCCGACTACAATACTGATTTCATATAGTCGTATTGATTTTTATAATAAACTTCCATCATCGTTGTTTTTTACAGTATATGTAGTTGGCGTGTTGCCATATTTTGTTTCTGTACTTTTTTGCCCAATGTTATTAGTATATAAGTAAAACAAACATACACCGATAATATTTACCATTATTTGAACCAGAAATAACCTTTGACATGGAAGTGTTCATTAATTTTTATTATCTTTATCCGGACGGGCGATTTTATCTTTGAAATTATTTTTTCAAGCGTACTAATTATACAGATCGTTCAAAACTATGAGAGCATATTAAAATTATTTGATTTCTTGCATTGTTTTAATAGTTCTCGATTTTATGAGATTTCCGGTGAAAAATCTGATGCGCCCGATTGATATATATATATATATATATATATATATATATATATATATATATATATATATATATATATATATATATATATATATTGAAAAGTCACACATTGGAAACGTTGGCGAAATGGCAATAATAAAGAGAATAATTTTTATAAAATATGTAGAAAACCTTCACAACGCAAATTATTTGTTTTTAAAATAAATTATTTATTTACCTTAAACACATTTTTTTTTAACTTGAGTACTTTTGGTAATATATACCATCTTCAGAAGAATAAGCATATTTCTTTCTTCTTTTTATTCATTTTTGTTTCTTCCTGACTGGGACAAACTTATCGCAGTCAGGTTGAAGTTCGTCTTGATTTCATGGACGAAAATGTTGATATGGCTATGTGCATCACGTGGTTATGTGGGAAAGGTATTTTGAAAAGTAACACATTGGAAACGTTTGGGGAATAGCAATTAAAGAGAACACACAGCATATCAACATTTTCGTCCATGAAATCAAGACTAACTTCAACCTGACTGCAATAAGTTTGTCCCAGTCAGGAAGAAAAAAAATGAAGAAAAAGAAGGAAAAAACATGCTTATTCTTCTGAAGATGGTATATTTTACCGAAAGTACTGAAGTTCAAAACAAAAATGTTTTTAAGGTAAATAAATAATTTATTTCAAAAACAAATAATTTGCGTTGTGAAGGATTTCTAAATATTTTATGAAAAAAATATTCTCTTTATTATGTATATATACATATAATTTGTATATATATATATATATATACATATATATATATATATAATTTATACATATATCATTTATATATATATATATATATACATATATATATATACTAACTGGCTTTAGTAGTGCGCTATCGCTTCGCAAATTTTACTACTGTAACTACTTAAAACATTAATTGAAATAATTAATATGTCACACATACCTTTGTTGAAAACAAGAAACAAAATTATTAAAATATATTTATATATGTATTTCAGCATTAACATTTAGCTTATTTCGATGCAAATTTATATTTTAAAACCATTTGCGTTTCCACTTGCAATTAAGAAATAGATCGCAAACCGGTCTACTAAAGATATGAACATTTGTAAAACATATGATGAACATTTGAACACTTATGATGAACATTAAAACACATATGATGAACATTTGAACACTCATTATAAACATTTAAACACATATGATGAACATTTGAACAATAAAATAATATGCAAAACAGAACTATTTGTTTTATTAAGATGAAAACACCATAGAATAAAATACAATAAATTAGCATAATACTTAATTGATGAAATGTCTATTTTTAACAAATATGCAAAGTACTTTCGACTGATATCGTATATGCATAATCAGTGTTTAAAAATGTATATATTATTTAAAGTTGGAAGATTTCGCTGATGCGTCGTAAGACAATGAAACACGCATTTGTAAACAATTGTATTTTAAATATTAATGTATTACTACATATGTGGGCATCGCGTTGGTGAATCGGAAAATGATTCCCAAAGAGCATCCAGGAAAAAGTATTTTCCGTATACGTTGTCGAATTCGTTTAAACATCCCCCCAAAAATAACATATAACATGCATATATAATAACTATACATTAATTCTACTGTGTGTGTTTCGATCACTGATAGATCATCGGCTGTCAATCTATGCGTTCCTAGGTTCTAATCTCGCTGTATTAAGCCACGCTGATGAGTCGTACGACGACTCAATACGTTTATGTCAATAAT
The DNA here is from genome assembly GCA_963556195.1 of Sepiola atlantica. NCBI lineage: Eukaryota > Metazoa > Mollusca > Cephalopoda > Sepiida > Sepiolidae > Sepiola > Sepiola atlantica. The sequence goes on along the minus strand of OY744520.1, from coordinate 128,965,153 downwards.
TATACACATACATATATATATATATATATATATATATATATATATATATAAGCAAGCGTTGTTGAACGTCACAGAACTTTCGCGTTTGTATATCTTCTTCGACGGGTTCTGAAACCGTCGAGCTATCCTTCTGGTTTCAGGTGGCAATCCGTATAGTATATATATATATATATATATATATATATATATATATATATATATGAGTGTATATATATATATATATATATATATATATATATATATATATATGAGTGTATATATATATATATATATATATATATAAGTGTATATATATAGATATATATAGATATATATGAGTGTATATGTATATATATATATATTTATATATATTTATATATTTTACATCTGTCTATTGATTTAGACCTAGACCTATACTTTATTGTTGAGAGTTATATGGATACTAAGTTGGCACTAATTCAAACACTAATTTCCGAGTAGATATCAAACATTGTTTAAAAAAATGATGGTCATCATTATGCTACTACTACTACTACTACTACTACTACTACTACTACTACTAATCATAATAATAATAATAATAAATATTAAGATCAAGATCAGCTTCTGATCGATAAAATGACCTTACGAAACTGCACACGAAGAACTACTAGCTTTGTCATAGTGTGGGTTGATTATAAGAAAGCATTTGACAGTGTCTACTAATCATGGATACCCAAATGCTTGGCCATTTTTGGAATAGTCCTTAAAATTAAAACAGCTTTAAAAATAACATAAAGAATTGGGTAACCCATTTAATTTCAGGTGTTGTAGCATTTAGTAAAGTGAAAATTCAAGAGGCAGATTGTTCAGGGATATAGTATTTTCTCTTTGCGTTTTGCCATTAGGTTGACACTTCTCTTACGTAATGTGAAAGCGGGATATGGACTTTGGAAACGACTACCTACAGTCCTATACATGGATGACCTTAAGGTTTTTAGAAACAATGAAACCCAACTTGATACTCTAATGAACACGATTAAATTATATAGTGATGCTATACGAATGGAATTTGGCAACACTAAATGGGCCATATTTGTTATAAAAAGGGGTAAACTTCTCCATTCAGATGGCCTTGAACTTCCAACAACAGATCTGATAAAGAATGTAGACAGTGCGAGGGGCTATTAATATGCAGGAATTCTGGAGGCGAATAAGATTATAAACGAGGAAATGAATAACCATGTCACAGCTGAGTACAACCGAAGAGTATGGAGTATTTTTAAATCACACCTTCACAGTTGAAATACAATATATGCTATCAATGTCAGAGCAGTAGCTATCATTCGATATACTGCCGGTATACTTGTCTAGAATGTAGATGAACTAAAATGCTTGGATATCGAAACATGGAAAATGCTTACAATTTATGGAGCTTTTGCAAAGACGGGAGATGCAAGTCGATTGTATCTACCTAGTAAACAAGGTGGTCAATGTGTACTTAGTGTTAAAGATGTTGTGAATATAGAAAAAGGGTGTCTATATAAATATATGTCTGAAAGTAATGGGGGTTTTATTCGTGAAAAGAGAGAAACTACTAAGATCTAAGGTTAAAAAGTATCAAAGGTTATAAGAGAGAGGATTACAATTATTTGGAAAAAAAATAACACCGTGTATTCTGTAAGAATACTTCATTTAGAGATACTGACAACTAGAATTAGTTGGTCAGGGGTGATCCCGAAACATCTACTGAGAACACCTTAATTGCAGGAACAAGCCATCCTTACTAGATTCATCAAATATTTCATTGACAAAACTGCCGAACTACCGAGATGCTGATTGTGTAATGGAAGGGAAGTAACCTTATCGCATATTGTATAGTAATGCCCACTGCTAGGAAAACACTAGTATAAGAAATGGAGACACGGCAAAGTCGCTCAAGTACGACACAAGAATATATGAACACTTTATGAATTGAATTACAATGAGAAGTTCTATGGACATAAGACAGAAATAGTCCAGGAAAACGACAATTTCAAAGTTATTTGGGATACGCGCATACAGACTGATATGGTCCTTGAATATTCGAAACCAGACTTAATATTTCTAAACAAAAACAAAGAGCTTGCTTATTCATTAATAAAGCCTGCCGCTTCGATACCAAAATGCAGAAGAAATAACACGAAAAAAATATCAAGATCTTAAATGGGAATTTTCTAGACTATGGAAATGTAAAGAAGTCAAGGCGATTACCGTTGTAATTTGAAACGAAAAGCCACCATAAATTACTTAAACAGATTGACGAAACAATTTATTTTTTAATTCTGCAAAGGACTTGCCTGTTAGTAACATCATAAGTGTTAAGGTACAGATTGAATGTCTATGGTCAAGGGGTTTAACTTTATTTTCAATAAACAACATTCTAACTAAAAAAAAACATGAAAACATTGAAACTACTATGAAATAATAATAGTAAATATAATAATAATCATAATAATCCTAATAATAAACTATTATAATAATAATAATAATAAACTAATAATGCAGCAAACTTACAGAAAAAGTATACAAGAACAGACCTGTCTGTGTGGGGAAATCAATACACGGGCAACTATGCCAACAACTGCATTTCGAACACTCGGACAAATGGTACAAATATAAACCAGAGACACTACTGGAAATTAAAATCAAAAATCTTTTAGGATATGGAGGTGAAAACGGATAAACTCTTACAAGGAAGGTGACTGGATGTCACATTAGTCAACAAGAAGGAAAAACCCTACAAAATAGTAGACGTTGCCGTTCCAGTAGCACAAAGAGTGGAGATAACGGAAACGGAAAAATGAATAAAACACACAGAACTTGTCTAAAGAGATATGGACTATGATGAAAGTCAATATAATAGCAATAACCGTAGGAGGGCCAGGAATACTCCAAAAAAAACTTGGATATAAGATCTGGCGAAATTGGAATTTAAGGGGTTACTGAGACCATTCAGAGAACGGAAATGATTTAAACAGCTGAAATGTTAAAGAAAATGTTCGAATGCGGAAACCAATACGCATAAGCTACGAACGGTAATAGGAATAAAAAAACGCACAAAAAATACAAGAAATATAAGAAACTGTTCCCCAAAATGTATGGCACCGGCCTCGGCTAACAACACACACAATAGCCGTAAAGAGTCAATAGGAATTGAAAGACCGAGGATGATAGAGAACTAACCTAACCTCCACTGGAAAAGTGCGGAGAGTGCTCTGAGATTGGGGATGATTATTCCCACCCTAATCTAAGAGGATACAAATTGTAGGCGGCGGTTCCGATACTGCAAGGTCATTTGCGGTGGTGATCGAAAATAGACAGAGAGTACTGCAAATCTCGGGGATTTGTTGTCACTTAGACTCCAGTGAAAACTCCCGGGTGTTGTCGGTGAGCAATTATTGACGATGATATATGTGATAACTCTTAGTGAGTACACATAATAATAATGATAATAATAATAATAATAATAATAATAATAATAATAATTATTATTATTATTATTATTATTATTATTATTATACTTATAATACGAATAATACTTATAATAATAACAGTTTATAAAATTAACGACCTCATACGAAGGTTTAACAAATTAACGACCCTACATGAAAGGCTAGTGCAGAAACAAAACAGACGTGCCAGAGTAGATTGCAAAGAAAGGGCAATGCCAATACAAAAAGACGCAAAAAAGGAAACGATACCGACTAATAAGCTGTTTAGCAACAATGCGGAAAATCCTAACGGTACAACTGACAGGACAAATATACTACTCCATGAACGACCGCGGACTGCTCCCCGAAAAACAAAATGGATGCCAAAAAGGAAAAAAAGGGGCGCATGATCTGCTATACATAGATCAAGAAGTATTGAAGGAGGTAACAAACAAAAATAAAAATAAAATATCCATGGCATGGATTGACTTGTAGAAAGTATACGAGATAATCGTTCAAACATGGATAATTGAATGCTTAAAAATGTTCAAGATACCCGACACGATTATTAATCTGATTATAAAGCAATATAAACATTGAGACTAGAACTAACAGCTCAAGAACAACATTTGGCTTAGACAAAACTACAGAGTCCCTATCACCATTCTGTTTATAATTGATATGATGCCACTCAAGTATATTCGCAGGAAAAATTATGCTGGATACAATTTTATAGACACAGATGAAAGAATATATATGGATGACCTGAAAAAAGCAACCTGGAACTATAACAGCTGATAAATACGACCAAAATCTCAAGCCAAGACATTCACATAGAATTTTGGAATGGAAAAGTGTGCACTACTGGAGATGACATGGGTTAAACTGGAGAAAACTGAGGGTCTAGAAATGCGCAATTAAGAGGAGATAATGGCGCTAGGCGAACAGAATATCTATAAATATTCAAAAGCTCTGCAAGGAGACACCATCAAATCTACAAAAATTAAAGAGAATATTGGAAAAAATATCTGAAAACAAGAAACTAGAATTCAGAATTTAGAAGCCAAATTATGGAGCAAACACCTCGAAAAATGAAAGAAACGCCTGGGCATTACTGCTAATAAGATACTCTGCACACTTCATAGGCTGGACTAAAGAAGAACTCAAGCACTACATCCAAAAGACGATACGGTGAGATTAGACGTGAAAATAACGACGGGTAAGTAAAAAATGATTGGTAAGTATAGAAGCCTGTGTGGAAAACACCAAAATGAACTGGAGAAATGCATACCCCAGAACACAGAAAGGCTAATCCTCACAGCAAGAAACAGCGTCCTAAGGAACAACCAAGGAAGCACCAAAACCAGAAACAAAATAACAAGACAATAAAAGTTGGAAGAAAAACAATTACATGGACGTTTCATAAGAATGACAAGAGGAGAGACACACGCAAATAATTGGGCATGGCTAAGAAAATGGCACTTGCGCAGAGAAACGGATTTGAGTCTGACAGCTGCACAGAACAATGTGATATAGACAAACGACACAAAAGCTTAAATAGATAAAACCCATGTAAACTGTAAATGCAAACTGTGTGGACAAACAGACAAAACAGTTAATCACATAATAAGTAAATGTAGCAGACTAGCCAAAAAAGAATCCGAAAACAGACATAACTGCGTAAGGAAAGTAAAATACTGATAACTATGCAAACGACTGCGTTTCGAACTCGTGGTAATTTAATTTAAATAGGAAAACGACACTTTAAAGTAATTTAATACGAACAAATATATGGAGGGAAGAAAAGTAATTTTATTGCCTTTGGTAATGGTTATTCTTTTACTATTTGTTTCTTGCGCATTGTCGTTTTATTTGTTATTCTTGACAATCGCCAAATACGGAACGTCAATTGGTAAAAAAAACAATTATATATTTCTGAGTAATTGCAAATAGTCACTTTGTGTTGTTCGCCTTTAAAAGACAGATATATGAAAGCAAACTTAAGGATCTTTTAAAAAATAAGATTCTACTTTTTTTCTGTTATTATTGTTATCTATTTTGGTCCGTGACAAAAAAGTTAAATCTTGTTTTTATTTATTTATATTTAGCCTTTTACGCATTTTTGCTTTGACTGATGTCAAGTTACAAGTACTCTTAACGCATAAAGAAACAAACTTAGAAATCTATGTAGCGTCATCTTTTCGTCTTACAAAATATGTTTGCTTACTTCAGATGTGTCATAGGTTTACCTAACAGTAAACGGCTGATAACTAACCACTATAACAGGGGTATTTTTTCTATTATTAATAATGAAAAAAACAAATAGTTTCCTTCCGAAATAGAATATTACTGGGAATGCCAAGGGTGAGACTATAATGTTTAAATAGGTCACTTTCTTTGTTTTATGTACTAACTTTTGAAAATAACGATATGTTCTGGCTCTATGTGAGCAACACATTATGGCGGGTTTGCCTTCAATTGCACTATTTAAATACATCACTTACTTTATTTTATTTATTTGGAGATGACTGCCCTTTATGATTTTAATACTAAAAATGATTACATATTCTACAACAGCATTGTCTTACTATTATTAGATATTTGCCTTAATCATTAAATTACATATACATAACTATTTTTAAATAATGTTCTTAATTCATTTTATGTCCATGCAATTTTTTTCCATGATTCTATGACTCATTTAGAGCAACAACAGAGTGCTACAGAATAAGTCGTATTGCTATATCAGCTTTCGATTTTAATCAGGATGTAACAAGAAAAAAGCAGCCTGGGTTTTATTGCTTTTCAATCACCCGATTCATACGCGAACAACAACCGAGTGTTACGTAACTATTTTACTTCACCCAATTTGTTACTTACATAATCTACAACACACTGCCACATTTCTATTTTACTGCTTTTCTAGCACCCGATTCTATACTTTCGTTAACAAACAAAAACCTACAAAGTAATTATTTTTATTTTGTTTCCAGAAAAATATTCCAGACTGGCGCTACTTCCCTAGTATCAGATTTTCCACCTACGCTAACAAAAACAACATATTTCTACATACATCTATGTTTCTTTTTTAACACGCAATTTTTAACATACGCTACCAACAAAAGACTGCAACAAAATAGTTATACTGTCTTTCGAGTACCCGATTATAATCCGAACACTACAACATTTGTATTTCACGTTGATTTCAATTTATTTTTATTGTTCTAAACTCATCGAAAAGTAAGTAAAAGTCCTCATTTTCTATTTGTATATATTGCTTTTTATAAGTACCCAACCTCAAATAGATGTGTTTCTTTTATAAACATTTCTAGTGTACAGAACAAAATATACATATTTTAAAAATTATTTTCCCGCGCTATATCAGAACAAAATAAAACATATTCGAAGGTTCAATAAATCATTACAATGTACGAAGACATGTTCCAAGGCAAACCCTGCTCAGAACAGCCAGTATATAATAAACCTGACTTATATTATATGCATATATATATATATATATATATATATATATATACATATATATGTGACTTAACATGGGCGAATATTGTCAGAAGTTTACTAGTAATACCCTTAACGTATTTATGTATATAATGTTACACATTACATTGAAATATATAACGATTGTAATGATATTATTAATACGCCTATGATGATCGGATGTTGCATTAATCTTTTAATAAGCCACTTTTACTAATTATGATTGCTACAAAGTTCGAAAGGAAATTATATCGAGCGTTAGTGTGATGCGGAAATGGCATGACTAACATAATTGCTGTTTGCATTCCAATCTCAGCTGTAACGCCACCATATCTAGTCAAACTGACGAGCCGTGTTGAAACGATACATCGTTATGTGAATGATTTTACATGCTCCCTTACTTCTTACTCGCGTGTTGAGTTATTTAGTATGAAGAAATAACGAATGTATCATGAGGTAAAACGCATTGATTTTAAATAAACTTATTCGAAATCATATTTACAAAACAAAATCATTACAACTTTTGAATTCGTGGATTGCTGAAATGAACGCTTGACTACTTACACTGTTCTCGGCAGAAATCGGCTCCACCGCCTCACGACTCCCATGTGTAAATAAAATTGTGCGCATTTCAAACTGAGATTTTAAACACGAGTTTTTCTGCAGTAGTCAGCGATATTACCTTGAGCCATATCCACATACTACAGAAAAAGTCATGAATGTGTTTCTCCCTTTTCTTTTCAAATGTACTGACGTAATTATTTTGCATATTCCTAAACTTATTTAGAATATACCTATTTCCTTTTATTACATATAAAAAAATCTAATTTGATAATACTCATGAACAAATTATAAATTAGTTTTAAAATTGTAATATGTTAATAAGTTATAGCATTCTATTTTTTATATATGAATGCAATAAGTAATTAAAATAACGTCGAAAGATTTACTATGTAAATAATATAATACACTAGTTGTACTGATATAACCGTAAGTAGAAAGATATAATGACTTACTTTGTGTTTGGTGGCATTAACATTGTAAGAATAGTGTTTTGTTAAAAATGAAATATTTAAAAGTCACTTTCTTTTACATTTAAACATTTCGTTGGAGAATAAAGAGAAATAACTCATGACATTATTACTCCCTTAAATGTATAACAATATTCGGTGAGAATCCGGAATAAGTATTTTCAGAAATAGACCGACACGAAAAAATATATTCTGCCGAAAAAATAGTTGAGGAAGAAAAAACAAATAGGTTAGCTCTAATCAAGTATCCATGCTAGACATATTGCTATTTAGGTCTGACTGTCAAAATTTAGCAATAGCAGTATATTTGCTAGATTTTTTCTTGGGGATAAAAATTGTAAAAATTAGATCATCTGAAACAAAAGTTTAAAAACATATTTTCAATTGGATTATGATTTAGATATGACTGATTTTCGATTAGAGACATACACATAAGCTCCATTATGAGAAGATATATATGTATTGCAGGTGTGTATACATACACATATAAAAATATGAGTATATGAGCATGTGTGTGTATGATGGGATTGTGTGTATGTGTGGGACAGCTTATGAATGAAGTTTTCTGTATGCTTAATTTAGATGCATAGAAGTACACTGTCTCCTATGTAAATATTATTACACGGTCGATCTCCCAGTGGCTTTTACAGATGTTTCATGTTCTGACCTCTGGTCTGCAACGTTTTATTATTCGAACTCAACGCACATATGCGACAGAATTCTATTATCGCCCACAAGAAAACACAGACACTAAAGTCGTATTAAAGAAGGTTTCGTTTAGACAGGGTGGCGCACAAATGTCTTCCTCATCGGATCGTTATAACGTGTTTATCTCTAATGTATGCAAACAAAATCCAGTTACACTTGTCACTCAACATTTTCTACTAGTCACTTAAGAATTGGACAAGTTGTCTATAATAGGATATTCATAAATGTAATGATATATATATATATATATATATATATGTATATGTATGTATATATATTACATAAATAAATTATTCTCCCGTTCCCGCTATCTTGCTCTCTCTCTCTCTCTCTATCTCACTCTCTCTCTCTCTCTCTCTCTCTCTCTTTCTCTATATATATATATATATATATATATATATATATATATATATATATGAGTAAAAATTAAATAAACATTAGGCACAGTATACTCAGATCAACCTACACTTCGATGCGTATGCGTCTCGTTCAGAACAGGACGCGTAAGCGCCGAAACATAGGTTTATACTCTTTCTAATGATCTTATAATTGTACATGTAAAAGCTCTAATTTATATTGAGAACTTTTTAAAACATATTGCTTTTAAGTTCATGCTATCAATATATTTCAACTTAATACACACACATATATATATATATATGAATAATATTTTTTTTTGAAGGCGATAACAATGCGTTGTTAAAGTGACACATACGACACGTGGAATCGTAAAAACAAAACAAAGTGACAATATTGAAAAGTCAATAATTTTCAAAAATTTTTTTTTTTTTAATTTACCAGTGTATCGTGACCGTGGTGTTGGGTTGGAGTGTGTCCTTTTCATTATTTTAATTTTCGAGGGTATCCCTCATCCTCAGAATAAAATAAATACTACCACTCGTAGGAGTGTGTTTTTTTTTTTTTGCAAAAGCCGGCTTTTGGCAAAAAAAAAACAAAACAAAAAAAAAACACACGCCAACGAGTGGTAGTATTTATTTTATTCTGAGGATGAGGGATACCCTCGAAAATTAAAATAATGAAAAGGACACACTCCAACCCAACACCACGGTCACGATACACTGGTAAATAAATAAAAAAAAAAAATTTTGAAAATTATCGACTTTTCAATATTGTCACTTTGTTTTGTTTTTACGATTCCACGTGTCGTATGTGTCACTTTAACAACGCATTGTTATCGCCTTCAAAAAAAAATAATATTATTCTTACACTATACACAATGCTCCAAGCGAACTACAACATTCTTCTCATATATATATATATATATGTATATATGTATATATATATATATATATATATATATATATATATTCGATCGTTGTCTAAGTTACCCATGCTGATGACAACATATAGGCACAAATACATGTCCATGTATTCATTTTATGTACGTATAAAATTAATAAAAAATATATATCAACAAAAAATACGCCTTATAAACTTAAGGGCGATTAAAATTCAATTTTCTGCATTAATCTTTATATCTTAGGAAGTGAAAAATCGAAAAGCACAAACTAAACGCTACTATCACCAATAAAAATAAGTACATACATTCATAATATATATATATATACACACAGAAAAGTTTAGTTCAATAACTATAATTTTAGGTATAACGGGGCAAGATAAACATCCAAATGTATTACGTTAGAATTTACTCCGATTAAATGCTAATATAACACACGTAGCAATTTGTCTTGGCCCATATTGTGTCATAGAAATACTCAATCTTTAAAAAAATATGTATCTCTGAACTATCGTTTACATTTGTCTTTACCTTTATTTTACCTGTAATTGTGGAACAACGTTTCGGTACTTTGGTTTGTTTAACTTGGTGTGTATAATTATTGAACAATGTCAATATGAAGCGTTGATGAAATAGTGTGCTGATAAAGTATTTGTATAATTGTCAACCTTCTACCCGAGTTTGGATGATAATGAAATTGAAGTTTCTGAAACATATGTAGCCAAGGATAAATATTGTTGATGATGAAATTTTCGAAGAATGATCATTGGTAAATTTGAATTCTACTTAGTTATATATATGCGAATTTTGTTTCATTTATCTGGCTTATATTTATATCAAAACACCTTACGCGTATGTAATTCAATAAGACATTTGAATATTTACCAATAAATTATATATACTCAAGGGAACACTACCAACACACACCCAACCAGATGCTTCATTTGCATGATAATTTCATAAACACTTTCTAATAAATCAGTGTGTAGAATTTGGTATATTCGGAATACTGTTCTCATCTTAGGTGTTTTTACACAACGTGTCAGCCGATGTACACTCCTACCTTCTTCATGTGTACTTTGTCGAACTCGGGAATCTTTCTGTCGATCATGGGAATTTGGGTGTTCGAAATTCCTTCCAGATTCCCGAGTTTGACAAAGTACACCTGGAGATGGTCGGTAGTTATATCGGTTGAAACGTTGTGATTAAAATACTCAAGATGAGAACAGTAATCCGAACATACCAAATTCTACAAATTATCAACCCTCATCTAAAAAATTCCGAAAACTAATGAATCAGTATTCTGCACAATTCATTTCTAATTGTTTTACATATGAACTAGTTTTGGGCATATTAATAGTATTATTATTATTAGTAGTAGTACTTGTAGTAGTAGTAGTAGTAGTAGTAGTAGTAATATAAATTACGTTGATTTAATGAAACACGTTAAACGTTAAAATGATTATTCGGACATTCGAATTATAACTTCTGGTCACGATTATGCATGTGTATGTTTATACAGACCAACAACTTAAATTAGTTTGACGATAAAACAAACAAAATGTTCCTTTTAATAATTAAATATATACTTCATATTTAAACCTAAATTTGTTGTTGTTGTCGAGGACGACAACGATGATAAATTTGATTATGATGATAACAAACAGACCAGTTGCAAAAATTAAGAAAAAAGAAAAGTGCTCTACCTCCCTGCACATTTTTAAATTACAAAACAAAATAGATTCATATTTTTGTTTAAGTTGTTTTCTGTATTCTAAATGAATGAATGCAAACTATATTTATATCAAAACACCTTACGCTTATCGAACGGAAGATGTATTTGTTTAATAATAAAATATATACTATATTTTAAAACTAAATTTATTTTTATTGTTTTTGACAACGGTGACGACAACAAAGATAGTTTTGATGCTGCTGCTGATGATGATTAAAATGATATGATCGTTACCTTTAAGTATACATTTTCTTGTTCATGATGAAATTAAGATGTGTTTAAGATAACAGCGTTTGCAGTGGTGTCAATATAAAAAAAACACACACACTGAAAAACCTATTAAACCTATTAAACATTTCTTGATTTCTTCGTCAACAAAAACAGTATTAGTTAATAAGATGGAACTGATCATTTGGAGAACGTATAATGAATTAAAAAAAGAGTTTACACAAGAAATTGAGATTTACTACCTCATTGTTATTATTGCACTTATATGTACTATTGAGCTTTCAACAAACATTCTGTGTAACATTAAGAAATTAAAACAATACACAAATATACAAGTATAATATTTATATATACAGGTATACTTAAAATTAATATATATATATATATATATATATATATATACATATATATATATATTAATTTTAAGTAAATAGTATACTAGTTTTACATACATTCGCCGGCGTTTCACGCTTTCGTTCTCATCAGTGCCTGCAAAGATAATCTCAAACAGTCACAAGATGCGAACACGTTTACAGCGTCACTCTTGACTCTGTAAGTAAGCGTCATAACCAAACGGCCACGAGAGATTACCACTTCAAGAAAGGGAATTTAAGTTTTATTCATGCGAAGGAGGCACATATGTAAAGGATTTCTAGAGTGTTCGACACACGTTGTACTAGCTACCGGAACAGTTGCGGAGACTCGCTATGAAGCGGACGGCAATAGATACTGTTGTTTGGAAAGAAACAGCTTATCTTGTGGGCCTGTATATATATTTATTTTACCTCGACTGTGTTTACTTGTGGAATATTCTATTTCAACCCCAGATAATGTCGGCTCATCAGGAAAGAATACGAATTCGTTCGGGGCTTTTCTCTTAAAGGCTTTTTCGCGTATCAGCCATTATATGAGGCTCCATTTTGCGTATCGGCACTGATATGAGGCTCCATTATCTGAATCGCCTTTAAATCTAATGAACTGTTCAATGAAATAAACAATTAACTGCTTAACGGCTGAAATCTCACGTGTCGTTTAATGCATTAGCGTATCATTTGGTGCTTAACGGATGAGCGTCTCACGTCTTCGTTGCGTGAAAACGTTCTCATATCGAGGAGATAAAAGTAATAAATGAATTAATAAAGAAAAAATTGATAAACAAATAAATAAAATGAAATAAAATAAATAGCTAAATAAAACAAATAAAAAAATTAAAATTATTTTTTTTTTTAAATAACAAAATGAAAAAAGTTTTTCCTCTCACAGAGATAACTATACATTGGAAACTTGCTAGTATATCACCACGTTGTATTCCTTTTCGCCATGAGTCACATTGCACATTCTGCAGTTACCTGTAAGAGGTGTTTGCTGGTTGTAGCTCTTTTTTCGGCATTTAATTCGAAGGTGACATACCAACTGATACCAGGAACCCCCGTGGCTCAGTTCCAACGGATCGAAGGATAACGTTATAACCTTCACGGGCCAGCTCTTATTTTAGGTCTTTGTATTTCTCTATCTTGTATTGGTGTTTTTTCTCTACCCGGCTCTTATAAGGTACTATCAACTCCACCAATATGAGTCTTTTAATTGTTCTTGACGCTAAAACAATGTATGGTTGTTGCCTTTATTTACTATTAATTTGGGGTAATTATTTCGCTATGTAAGAGTATATGCGGCTACCATCTAATCGCAATACAGTTCAAGAATATTTTGGCCAGGTACTAATAAGTGTATTGATGTACGCTTCCACCCGATCCGCATATTCCGTCCTTCTGTGAAAAAAATAAATTAAAAAAGCATACGTCTGATTTTAGCTGCTTCGGGGTTCATATGATTGCTAATTGTTGCGGTCAGTTAATCTAGTACCCTGTTGTGCCGCCACCTATATCGGTCATTAGAAAGGGCTATTCTACAGGAACTAAGAACATGTTCTATTGTTTAGGGGGGGTTCTTACATGAAGGACACGTAGACTTGTCCTCCTTCCTTCATTTGAAGAGGTTGGTCATTGAGGGGAGAGCTAAACCTAATCTATGCCAAATGTCATTCTTTGTAAAAGATCTTTGGATAGCTTCTTCTAAGTTCGCCCATTGCCCCAGCTGTTATTGGTTGACTTCTTTTACGAACCATTTTATTTCCTCCAAGCTCCATATTCTCTGAATGACTAAGGTCGCGGTGATCTTTGATTGAGGCCTTGGACCATATTTGAGTGCTGACCATTCTCAGCCTAAATCCTCCTGTCTGAGTGAGTCAGATGACTTCCTTGAGAGATATATTCTCTTTAGACTAATGTATAGCACATCGGACTTCCACTTTCTTCCTGAGTTAAGAGAACCTTATACTGCCGTTACCACTTTGTCCTTGCAATCGTTCAGCACTATCTACAACCTGCCCTTTCGAGCTTTAAACCCATCTACATAGATTTGAACGGTGATTTTAGTTTGGAATGTTTGCTATATAGTGCTACATTTGACAATATTGGAGAAACCCTCAGCCATTTTCTCGTATAACTACTGATCTTTCCTTCTATTTTAGCAACTGTTCTCATAGTGATTTAATATACGAGAATAGGCCATAACAGTATCGGCATGAGCATCATACCTTGTGTTAATCTTGCAGTGGGCAGCGTCCGATTGTTTTTAGACTCTATCTACTGTTGTATTGTCCCTTTGACCTGTTTGGTGCCTTTCAGGGGCACATCGTACCATTTACCCAAGCTCTTTATCGGTTCTTTTGAGACTGTGTGGATTTTCTGACCACCCACTGAAAAGCAGATATCCTGATTTAATTTCCCCTTCCTGGGAGAGATAGAGATAGAGAGATCTAGACTTCTTGCATCAAGGAGTTCATTAAAAACCAGATCATCAGATCATCCATTATACTGAGTAACTTTCGCGACTCAGCTTGTTCTGATGTGAGAATCGTAGTATCGTCCATGAACGCCTTCGGTAGTGCCATTTAGCACCATCCCTCTAAGATAGTAGTGTTAGTATTTCTTTCTGCCGATTTAAGAATTACCGGCATTCCTAAAACGAAAAATATAGGTGACACTGTAGATCCCATTGCAATTCCCACCTCAAGTATCATCCAGTTTGTAGTGTAGTCGTTTGTGGTAATTCGCATATGTAATCCATCGAAATATGTTGCAAGCATTGTGCGTATTTCCTCTGGGGTATGGTGCATTAGCCAAATAGAGATATATTACATCCAAATAAGCCTTGTTAATTCTCGCTTTTTAGATAGCCTTCTATATAATTCTTCCATGCTCTTGGCAACCTGCCAACTCATAGACAAAACCTTTTTGCACAGAAGTGTCTATATATTAATTTTTACATACGTATCTGGTAAGTCTTGAAGCAGTTTCTGTGAAATATAATTTCCTTTGACAGGAGTGAAATTGTCCGAAATTGATTTATCGCTTCTAAGATCTGTTCTAAGGGTGTGTATACACCGCGTGCTTTCATCCACTGGTTTCTGACATGAAGGTGTTTCCCTGCCAACTTTAAATTCGTATGTAGCCATTTCAGCACTTTAGGTCATCTTTAGTAGAGTAAGAAAGGCATTCCGGTGCGTATTTATTTCTAGCTTTGTTGACAAAACGTCTTACCTCTTCATGCGTTATTATATTCATGTTGAACATCGCATGAGGAATATCTAGCCATATCAGCTTACTATTGGCATCCAGTATCATGTGCCGTTTGTGGCCTTACGTGCGTCTGTAAAACGTTTTGTTTCGTTTTTAGCACTCTGGATTTCGGCTGGTCAAAAAGACTCCTTGTATATTTATATGGTTCTTGAACGAACTGTTCACACTCTCTCCTCCGTCTAAGTCGTTTTTTCCAGACGCGTTCTGCCATGTCGAGAGCGCTATGCTTATCTTTAAGATATTGTAAGATCTTTAGTAAACCCTCTTCTCATCAGGATTTGAGACGCGAAGCTGTCTTTTTAAATGTTTCTTCTTATTTCAAAAGTGTTCTATACCTCTCTGTTGTCTGCTTTTCTTGATGAGTGGCTTAGCCAATTTTCCTTTTTTACCAGACAATGTTATATTCCGCTGGTATAAAGCATCACCACATTTGTCCAACTGTTGATCATATTTCTTTCTATCTAATTATCTATGTAGTGCATTGCATATTGTATGGTCAAGCATGCACCATGCTTCCGAACTGCTGGCCGGTCGAAATTTTATCATGAGAAGTTTAATCTCAGTCACTGGCACAACTACATGGATATCATAGGAAGTGTAGGTTGCGACCTGGCCTTGATTTTCCCACGTATTGTCTGACAGAGAACTTCGTATTATTCACTGGATAGGAAGCAAATCACTTTTTGTATCGATGAATCTTCATTCCATTTTGAGAGTTAAATTTCTGTAAACACATGGAAATTGCGTGCATTATTCTTTATTCGTAATCCGTTAGTTTGTCTGAGTCGTTTAGCCATAGTCTGTTTGTTATCTATCATACTCCCTTCCGTTGGATCTTGAGGGCATGTTCTTGTATTTCTCTGTAGTGTATACTATATAAACTCTGGATTGCTAGCTCAATAGGTTAATTTCATCTTTACCAACGTCTACTATATTTCAGGTTTCACTGGTCTTTTCCCAGTCGACATTCAGTTGTTCTTGAAAGTAATCGGGCGAGGCGTGTCTCCATAGAATAAAACTAGCTACCCAAACAGTAGACGAAAATCGCTATCAATCGAGCAGACAACATAATATATTGTTGTTTCTATGAAACAGCTAAATTTGTAGGCTTATATATATATATATATATATATATATATATATATATATATATATATATATATATATATTTATATATATGTACCAGTGGTTACGGTCGACAGTGGCTTCGCACGCTAGTTTCGTATCTCACGTTCCGGGTTCTAACTACCTATATCCACTCTAATGGGTCGCGAACCGGCGAGATATCTCTTTGTGGAGTATTATTATAATATATACACACACACACATACACACACATATATATATATATATATATATATATATATATATATATATATATATATATATATATATATATATATATATATATATATTTATACATTTTCTTGTTTATGCTAACATTGCTTAAATTCTAGTCTTTTAAATTTTATGAGTGAGTGTCCGTATCGCTACAAAATAGCTACCGTTAAAAATCTATAAAACTGTGCCAAATTAATCTCCTCCTCTAAAAAAAATACTATTTATTGAATTACAAAAAATAAAACAAATACTTATTAATAATAAATTCCCTTATTATATCGTTGTTCAGAAAATAAAATTAATAATTCAGACCTTAAAAAACACCAGTAGAAATTATAATAATATTCAACATCACAGTTCAAACAATGTTAACATATACTATTGTAATCGAATGCAACCAAAATTCAGATTAGAAAAAATACCCCAACTCAAAAAAACACTAGAATAAACCAATGTTATTTATAAGTTCAAATGCCGTTTGGGAGAATGTAACTCTCATAATAATAATGTTAATTGCTACATTCATATATATAGAACTCCCTAGGCAGTGTTTAGTCGTTTCAAGTATATACCCTCATACCGTACTAGCGAAAAGATTACGTCCTTCGCTGACGTCATATCAAATACATTTCATAAATATAATCAAAAGCATATTTAAAATTTAGTCGGAAAACGTTTTCAAATATAGACGAGCATATTGGATAAGAATATGTTTCTGCTGATTTGGCCAACCGTGAAATCATTGTTCATCTGTCAATAAACTTAATGACATCATTAGGCTGCTTACTTAAGGGAGTGTGTGATACCTCTCTTCATAGTACGGGTATCGCTTTCCTTCTGAAACCGCCGGCATCAATCAATGTTAATTTGAAGTTTTAATTTACTGAATTACAGGTAATTAATATGGTATGCTCTTAAAAATGCAATCCAGCCATCTGTTTTCCCTCGTAAAATACAAACAAACACACACTCACGCATATATATATATATATATATATATATATATATATATATATATATATATATAATAAAAGTTTTTAAAAAGGTTGAATGCAATGCAATGTTCCGGATCGCTGGAAGCCGTGAAGAACAAAAACAAAACAAACCGAAATAAGTCGGATATAGATCGAAAGGTTTGTTTATTTTTCTAGACAGCAATGGTGTTAGTTTGTAATATCCAGATTATCAAGAATCAATTTGATATATTTCGAGAGATTTTTTCTTTCTTTCTTTTTCCTCTCCTTGTCAAAAATAAATAAAAGAAAAATCCCGGATTCCGAGAAAATGCCAGGAGCGCTGGGGGGTTAAACCGGAATATCCACTTACCAGCTTGCCTCCAACTCCCCAGACTCTATCCAACCCGTAAGTTCCTATACACCTACTGTATGAAGAACATCATCAAATTCCTACATTGTGAGCTACACAAAATCATCCGCAACATCACAGAGATGAAATCGTCTGACCCCGAATCAACTGACAAATCAGCACAGACTCTATCCACATCTGTCGACCACGCCTATCTCCAATTCTTCAACCTAGAGAAGAATAGACTCCAACGGAAATTCACCTGGCTTTCATTAAAATACCCTCAACATCAAACTCTTATTGGAACAAATATCAACCACACACATGACTTTAACATTCTTCAAGCTACCCACCCCCTAGTTACTGACCTCACCAACTCCCTTTCTACAAATGAAACAAATCTACTCAGCCTTGGCCCCAAATTCATTACTACCCAAAAGCTGAACGACCATGCAAAATTCAATATAGAAACCCAATTCTGTAGAACAGCCTACCACCTGAAATGGCTCTCGGCATTCAATTCTTATACCCCTGACCACCCCAACAACACGAATAACCCTAACGAATCCTTCCCGTTTTACCAACTAGACCATCCTCTACACCCTCCACCCAACAATCACCTACTCGACCACTAACTCACCAGATTAAACCAAAGAATCTTTACCATACTGCAACAGGAACACCACCACATCACCCCTAACATCACCAGATCCCAACGCTTTACACTTAAAACACTAAAAGATAAAGACTTAATCTACCTACTCTCCGATAAAGGCAAATAATTCTGCGTCGTCTCGCAAGACTCTTATAACACCCTTGCACTAAACACCTCGACAAGAACACATTATACACTCCTGCCCCTAACATATCAGCCACTAAGATACAAAATACTATAAACAATACCTGGTCTAAAATCTGCGTCAAACGCAACCTCCCTAAGAAATACAAAATTAATTTCAATACTAAAAATAGCAAGCTCCCTACCTTCTACCACCTCATCAAAACCCATAAGACCAGCAATCACACTCAAATTAGGCCCATCGTCTCCAGCGTCGAAGGACCATTATATAAAATCTCCTGGCTACTTTCTAGACTCCTCAAACCACTACTCCCTGCCTTCCCCGCACATGTCAGCAGCTCTGACCAAGTCATTAGCAGACTAAACCTACTCTAACAACAACAGCTAAGCTCTAACAAATACACATTTAGCCTCGATGTTGTTTCCCTATACACATCAATACCCGCACACCCAGCCATTGACCTCATCTCCGACCACATCTCTTCCTCCGATAACTTAGAACTCTTCGGGTAACACCCGAAGACATACACCAACTCCTAGACATTATCATTAATAATACATATTTTACCTTCCAACACCACATATTTAAGCAGATTACTGGTCTTCCCAAGGGTTCTAGCTTGTCTGGCCTCTTAGCCATATCCTACATGGACAGACTCGAACAACAAGCCCTCAACACCTGCCACTCCCATATCTTCTTCACTGGGTACATAGATGACATTCTTGTCCTCACCTCATCTCGTGAAGAAGCTATCAGCATTTTCGACATTTTCAACAACACCGACCCCCATATAAAATTTACTATAGAACACCCTAGCGACTCCGGCTCACTATCTCTCCTCGATTTTAACCTCAAAATTACAGAAGACGATTCTATACAAACCTACTTCTACAGAAAACCTGCCTGTAAAAACCTATTTGTTCATTTTAAATCTGCCCTGCCCCTAAATGCCAAACTAGAATATGCCCGTAATGAAATTACCCGCATACAAAAAAAATGCTCATCTACTGCCAATAAAATTAAACACACCAAATACTTCAATTAAACCTTAATACCCAACGGCTACCCCACTTCCACAATACCCCACCTCAGCAAGACCAGATCACGCAGACACAACACACTCTCCAACACATGCTTCCTAAAACTACCTTTCTTTAATGACAGAATCACTAATGCCATCCGCAGTGCAATACATAAAGAAAAACTAGATATTCAACTCACCCACACCGGCACCACCTTACGTCAACACCTTTCCAAAAAACGCACTACACGCACCCAAGAACCATGCTCCCTAGCCAATTGTCCCATTCCTACCACTGGACTATGCCACCGCACCAAATGTGTATACAATATATTATGCACTATTTGTAAGCACTCCTATATTGGATATACTACAAGACAATTACACAAGCGTGTAAAAGAACACATGAACACAAATATATCTTCCTTCTTCAAACATACTTCCTCATGCAATACTACACAACAAGACATAAACGTTTCCATTCTAGCCTCGACTAGGAACCTAGGAGACCTAAGACTGATGGAAGCTATTCTCATTTCCAAACATAATCCAGTTTTGAACCAGAGACACGAATTAAATTCCACCTTCATCATATAACCTACTCCCCCAGAACCCATCCTCCCAGATAATAACCCCCCACCCCATAATAAACGCTATTTGCACAAATCATACCCGTTATACTAAGAATTGACCATTACATTAGTTAAATAAATTCAACAAACAAAGCCAATTAACAAAATTCCCTTTATAAATTAATACCAAAGATAACAGATTTGTCTCCCTTTAACAGTAAACCGATCAGTTTCCATACCTGAAACAAAAGACACTTAAGTGGTAAATTAAAACCAATAAATAAAGATTAAACTTAACCAGGCATAACTAAATTATAATATACTGCACCGACAACAAATAATTAGCTATCTACAGCATATATAAAATCTAATGCCGGAATCAGCCTGTTGACAAACATATATATTATAAGTAAAATCAACGTTTTATATACGAAAAAAAAAAATAAATAAAAACAATAACAATAATAGTAAATATATAAATAAAAAAAAATTAAATAAATAGAAACAACATACAATTACATATATATATATATATATATATATATATATATATATATATATATAAATATATATATATTATTAAAAAAAATAAAAAAGAAAGAATCTATTAAATTTTCCTCTGAATACTTTACCCTGAACACTTCCGGTTTAACCCCCCAGCGCTCGTGGCATTTTCTCTGAATTCGGGATTTTTCTTTTATTTATTTTTGACAAGGAGAGGAAAAAGAAAGAAAGAAAAACTCTCCTGAAATATATCAAATTGATTCTTGATAATCCGGATATTACAAACTAACACCCTTGCTGTTTAGAAAAATAAACAAACCTTTCGATTTATATCCGACTTATTTCGGTTTGTTTTGTTTTTGTTCTTCACGGCTTCCAGCGATACGGAACATCGCATTGCATTCAACCTTTTTAAAAAAAATTATTATTACTCCCAGCAATGCTTCCAGCAAACTACCAATTTCTATAATATATATATATATATATATATATATATATATATATATACACTTTTTTCTTTATCTACAGACATATTGGGAAGAAAAGTCTTGCACATAAACAAAGTCATTTCAATCGATATTCTTCAATGATGATCGAATGACTTTCTTTTTGTTTTAAGCCGTTGGACACAAACAAGAACAAACGGAGAAAGGGCGAAAGAGTCGAAGACTCGTCTGTTATTTATCCAGTTTTCTCTTCATTTACTTCTGATTGGATTCCGTGCGATTTTAATTACTTAAAGACTCTTTGACGTTCTGATTCCATTAAATTGTCTGCGAGGCAAACATCCCCATACAATCCTACCTACGTCTACATCATATTCGCCAACGCGTTTCAACAGACTTTCATGGAATAGTCGGTCATCTCCTTCATTTACATCTATCGTTATTTACATTTACATACTAGTAAGGCGACGCGTCTTAAGATATGCTCATGGTATCGTCTATATGTACTGGTCGTATAACGTATTGCGGACATATATATGCATACATTAAAGGCATGTAAAAATATGTAGTACTGTTTTTTTTACTGATAAATGTTTTTCTAACTAAGAATAACTTAATTGTGTTGTCATTTTATTTATGAACGTCTTATATATCTTCGATAAGAGTGTTAATGTGTGGTATGAACCGTTTTGATGCTAAAATCGCGTCGCATTTGTTAATATAGGGCATCACTCTCATTATGGATACTGTAGGGAGTATTTAGTGTTCTGAGGGTATTCATGAACTTTTTTATCAACTTTGTTCTAAATATATCAACTCTAAATATTGATATATTCGAGCTGGGAGGTGAAATGTTACAAGGCAGGTTATCATGAAAATGTCGGTTATCCATTTCTGCGTTCTCGAAGACTTATTCTGTCATTCCATTACCGTTTCTGACGTAGAATAACCTTTACTTATTACATAACACGTGTTTCTGATGTCTGCTTAGACACTATTTCAGATTGCACCGTTTGACATACAGTGTTGCTTTGCAGTCGACTTCATTTATCTTCTAGAAGTACTTCAAACCTGTGCTATTCTTGTCTGATATATACAGGTGTTCTGATGTTATTCATGTGTCTAAAATGTATTGCGTCTTAATATTGATGATACTATTTCCCCATAACGTTTAAGTCTTTTCGGAATTTGTAAACGAAACATCAAGCGCGTGTTTTAAATAGTTTTATTTACGAATTACTATATTCTTCATTTATAATCCCGATAACTTTGCGCTTCTTCATTTGTTGAGTAATTACAAGGGTTGTTACTGATAATGGTAACATATAGAAAATATAGTCAAATACTATTTCCACTATAGTTAAAATAACTATGTCAGCAAATACCTTACGAAACTTGTATAATAGATTTGATTAACCTACCGTTAGTTAGGTAGTACACTCGTAAAACTTGCTGATACAAATACTGTAGAATGCACTTGTTTTGGCGTATTTCTTCTGTATTAAAATAATTATATGTCGTGGAGATTCCTTGTTTAGTGTGACTTGAATAAAACCTACATAGAATAATGCACTTTTATTTGTATCTATTTCCCCGCTAGTCTTAACATTATTATACATACTTATATTGTTCTTGTTGTTATTACTGCTATTCACATTATTGTTACTTGTAGTGCTGTCATTGATATTATTATTATTATTATTATTATTATTATTATTAATATTGCTATAACGTATAACCCATGATAAGCGTGTCGTGGTATACAGATACATATATGAGTATATATGCGTTTATGAGAAAAGTTGTATCTATGTGGTTTCATGTGTTCATATGTATGTATTTTTTTTGTATACTTTTACTTCAGTTCAACTCTCAGAAATCAAGCGGTCTCATCTTGGAGAGAACACTTGATTTCTATCTGTGATACATAAATATTCGAACATTCCATTGAATTATCTACCTGTCAAACGTGTAGTTAGAGGAAAACGTTATTAATATTAATTTCCATTTTCCCAATTGACCAGTTAACTATGTTATAGTATATGTCTTGTGTTGTCCTGGTCTTACCGGATTCTAGTAGAAGAATTCATTTGGTTTGGTGGTGTTTCTTGAGGTTTCATTACATGCAGAACATTCACCATTTCTCGTATGACCCGTGTATAGCCGTGTCGAGGAGATATTTTTGGGGCTTCAAATACTATCTTATTTTGAATATTTGGTCCAAGTTTACTCGTTGAGGGAAGTATCCTCATGACAGTTTGTAATGATAAACCCTTGTTCAGAGAGACCTAAAACACTTGATGGCGGTGTCTAGTTTGTAATTCCAATTCTCTCTCTCCCTCTCTTTATATATATATATATACACATAAATATATGTGTGTGTGTGTGTGTGTGTGCATGTGTTATGTATGCATATATGTGTGTATTTGTATGTATTTACTATTATGTGTAGCGGAATATAAGGATTGTATAATCTTATGTGTGGGTATGTAAGTTTATGCATGTATATATGTATATGTATATACGTACTTATATATATATATATATATATATATATATATATATATACGTACGTATATATATATGTATATGAGTGCATCAGTACCTATATTGAATATTTTAAGTAAGACTGTATTTGAATATTTACATTATTGTATAATTATATTTATATTTACATATGAAATAATAATACATCAAAAATATGTATATATATATATATATATATATATATATATATATATATATATTTAATACAAACACCCGCATTTATCTCTCTTGAATAAATGTTTATGCACTATTGCTTTCTGATACCGAAAATAATATTTAAGTAAAGCTATGTATTGATAAGTGTTGGCTTGATTCTGTTCTATCAGACACAACGTGTAAGAGTTTGTATCTCAAAAATAAGTAGGATCGTTTAAACTCAAACGATGCTAAACTTTCAGGTCATCCGAAAAACATAAAAGGTGCACAAAATCGTTTTGACCGATCGTAAATTTAAGTTGCGTTAGATAGCAGATGATTTGAAGGCATCAGATTGCAGTGTGTTCACTATTTTGCATAAACATTTGTTCACATTTGATTAAACAAAAACGCATTCACAATTCAGAACGTTATTGCAACTTTTTCAACGGAATAGAAGCTTCACGTGGCAAGGGATATAACATTAATTCACCACTTAACTATTGAGTAAAAAAATCTGTCTGAGTTAATAGCTGGTAGAAACCTTCAAACACGACTAAATATGTAAACATCAGCAGCCAAGATTTTGGCCTCTGTATTTTCTGATTCTCTAGGTATTTTCATCGATTCTATTCAGAAGAGTAAAAACATTAATAGCTAATATTATATAGAATTTTCCATGCGTTTGAAAGAAGTAATCGATAAAAAGCGGTCACAAATAAAGATTAAAAATGTGCACGATCACCAATACAATGCACTCTCTCATTAGTTGATCGCAACGATTGCTAAACTACATCGCATTAAATTGAACTTCGAATTGCTTCAGCTTCCACTATATTCTTCAAATATGACCGCCAGACACTACTGGCTATTCGCAGACCTCAAAAGCATGCTCGTGGAAAAGAGATATTTGGCTTAATTGAAAATTTTATATCGGAAATGAAAGAGTATTTTGTGGTCTAAAACACATACGGTTAAAAAGTGTGGGAGTACATTGTATCACCTTAGAAAGAATTCTACGTTGAGTAATAAACACTAATGTTGCCTTTAACTTGTTGTTTTATTTGTTTTACCTTATATTTATTGAGCGATATGTTATATGTATATATACGTATGAATTACTGTGTGTATGTATGTGTGTGTGCATGTATATATATATATATATATATATATATATATATATATATATATATATGTGCTTATATATACGTGTTAAGGTAAGTACTTATGTAGACTGAACAGTTATCTGAACTATCTAGGAATGCCCTGTGACTTATAAATATGAATCTGTATGATATTTATCAAGATTTTTATTAACTTTAGTATTTTTATTAAAAGCCCTTTGGATTTTATTATTTTTATAAAAAATAGATTACAATTGAGATTTAATTTACTTAATATAGTATCTAAAATCTATAAACATTAAAATGTTTTTTTTTAAATTGCACACGTTCAGTCAGTGATGAATAAGTAATATGACAAAAAATTAATAATCTTAATTTGCGTAAAGGGTACATTCTTATTATAGTGTTGCGATCAGCCTTGCCGGTTACAATTACTTGAAGAAGTCGAGGGTGTAAAGACACAAGGCATCCAGATTTGCTTACTACATGTAATGGTTCTATGAAAATATTTTACATTTAACAAATCCTTCGTATGTTTCTTCTTTTTGTAATGGGTTCGCAATAACCTACATTTTCTATGTTGATCAATATGTGTTCATTGGTTTCCAGATGTTTTGAATAGTTTTGTTATCTTTGTTATTTGGAAAAATGAAATTGAACACCAACATACGCACTTTCATTTTAGAATATGATTTAAAGATGATTTAAATTTTTAGAAATATATAAATATATTTGGCTCTATTCTGCCATAAAATAGGAAGCTGTTAATAATTGGGGCAGGCTTATGATAAATCTGTTTCCATAACTCTAATTAATATATATATATACATATATATATATATATATATATATATATATATATATATATATATATCTGTGAGTGCATTTATGTATATGTATGTATATGTCTGTGTTCATATATGTAAATGTATATATAGTCTAAATACGTAAATATTTGAAAATTCTCTTAGACATGTATATATATATACACTATTAATTATTATTTTCACAAACATTGTGGCTCTATTTGTGCATATATGACAGAGAATACTTGTATAATGTCATAGCTGTAACATGTATGCACATATCTAGCCAGAAATGGTACGTATTAAACAAAATGTATACTAAAATACAGATCTATTTGTTATTGAGCAGTATCTTTTAAACAGCGTAGCTTCATGAGATGAACACCTATTAACTAATGACTTAACACTATACACACAAACAAACACACACATACATATATATATATATATATATATATATATATATATATATATATATATATATAGTGTGTGTGTATGGTTATTATTTCATAGGTGTTAATTCCAGTAAACTACGGTGTTAAAAATAGTCCTCGTCGGTTAGACTCTTGTCATGTCTTGGCGTAACATGGGTTCGTAGATAACTATTTTATCTATTATATATCTATAAATATATATATATATATATATATATATATATATATATATATATATGTTATTGTTTGTAGCAGTAACAATGACAATATAACCACTTTCATTATTATTATTGTCAATAATATTAACATTACCATAGTTACCTTCATTTGGGTTTTACTACTAGTGTTATTATTAGTTTTAGTAGAAATGGTGGTATTACTATTAACGATAATGCCATTATTTATAATTTAATTATTCTTCTTATTTTATTATTACTGTTATTATTATCATTATTACTATTACTACCACTATTTGTATTATTTTTATCATTATTTATTATCATTTTTTATTATCATTATAACTATTGTTATAATTATTGTGGTTACCATTGTGATCACAATTATTAATATGGCTATTGTTATTATTACCATTTCTAATATGATCAGTATTATTGCGACTACTAATTCTACTATTATTTATAAAAGTATTCATGTTACCATATTTAAAAACAGTATGATTAATACTACTGCTACCTACTTCTATGTTATTAATTTCATCATTTACTATAACTTTCTAATATTTCCTGATTATTTCATTTTTTACCTGATTATTACTTTTTTATTAATTAGTATTGATTATTATTGATTGCTATTATTGTTGTTATTATTATTATTAGTAGTAGTAGTATTATTATTATTATTATTATTATTATTATTAATACTTAACAATGACGGCATTTAGTACTTTTAAATTATTACCGATATTATTATTATTATCATTATTTTAATTATTATTATTGTTATTATTACCACTGATTATGTAAACTTACTGCTAGTAAACTTGTTTGATTTATTAATTAATTGATGATAATATGATAAACTTTAAAGGAAAATAAAACAGTGTAAATATAGAATTAGTGACACACTAGATTAACAACTCCTGCCATCCCCATCTCACACACACGCCTGCACGTTTTACACATATACCAATTACAACTGATTTGAGAACACACACACGTCTGAACACTCATACACATATAGCCTGCGACGAATTACAGCTGATTTGAGAATATGTGGTTCGCCCAAGTTGAAGAAACTGTTCAACGATTATTTGACACATTCTGTTGCATGTATGTTCCCTTGCCACTTTCAGTCTGAATCAATAGACGATTTCATTTCTTCTATCTATCTACCTATCTATCTTTCTATGTATGTATTTATCTTCATTCTACTTTTTTGATTATATCTCTCTCTTTTTACATCATTTTATTATATTTTATGTTTTATATTTCATATTTTTTATATTTTATATTTTTATTTTAACTTTTTGATTCTTAACGGTCCCAAACCACGTGACTTCATAAATTTTGCAATTTTAAATTTCTTTTCTTCTTCTTTTTTTCTCCATTTCAATCTTTCCAAATATGATCTACGGTTAAGATCGGATTCTTACTCTGCCTATACGTAACATATATAGTTTTAACATAAATAATATATATATATGTATATATATATGGTAAACAACTGGTGATCCCTATAAAAGTACTACGACTAGCTTAAAATCCTGAAAGCAAACTACTTATACAGTGATTACAGTAGATTGATGCAATTATCAAACGCAGAAGTTGGTACAAAAAATGTTCATTAGTTGTTGTTTTTCATATAGTTTCAAAGGTTCAAAAACATCCAAGACTATATATATATAACATAGTTCACCGAAAACAAGACAGGTCGCCACTGCAGACGAAAAGGGGCTACAGCGAAAAAGGGTGAATATTTTTTGCGGGAGGGGGGGGGGGGTCAACCTAAATTGGGAGATGTGCAGCCAGATGTATGTTTACATTAGATTTAAATGTCTGCATGTAAGTACCGTCAGAAAAAAACACAGTAAGGAGGGAGTCTAAGAGTCCAGCAGAACGAGGAAAGAAACTTTTGGAGAAGAAAGCTCTGTTTTTTGTATTTAAAGTGCTGTGAGTATCCTGGACTCTGGGACGAGTAACACCATACAATGTGTCACATCTGTTCTCCATGCGGTCCGTAATCTCTGTATACCTCTTCTTTGCTACATCTATCATTACTTTGCAATCGTTTCTTGTTTCTATAAATGTATGTCTATTCGCAGTTGACTTATGGCGGCCGAATTTTCAGAATGCTTTCTGCCTCTCAGCAATAGCAGCTTCACATTCTGAGATGAACCATTGAGGAGAGTAGGGTTTGCTGATAAATTTGCGCGTGTCTACATAAGCCTCCATGGTTGATTTGACCAATCTAGTTAGCTCATTTGCACACTGATCAGCATGGAGTGAGAATAGTGTATTCAATGGTGCGTCGCTGGTGTGATTTCTGATGGACTAAAAACCAGCCTGCGCATAGTTTCTCGTTGTTTTGAGCAACGGCTCTTCAGTTTTTTGACGAGTTTTTAAGGTGATACGTATCATTACCACAACGTGATCAGTGTTTCTGAGCGGGCTATTGGCATTCGCCACACAAGCATCTGTTTGTGAGGTCAAAAACAGGTCGAGAAGGGAAGCTTGCTGGTCCGCAAGGTCAGCACGACGTGTCGAAGTAGTGACAGTCTGTGAGAGATCGTGAGGAGAAAGTAAACGTAGAGTTCTTAGCTGCATCACTAACGCTGTAGAATCCCAACCAGTCACGGTGGTGTGCATTGAAATCCCCAAATACATGTATTTGGGAATTCGAGTCGAGTGATAATGCTCTATCTAAGCTTTCAGAGACAGAGTCAAGCAGGGTGCAATCCTGGGTCGAACGAGATCGGTATAAGAAATATAAGTAACTAACTCTGTGATCTTAGGTCAATCTAAAGCACATGTAGATTGGGTCATCTGATTCTAACTTATATTCTCCAGTCAAGGCGATGGTGTTCCGAACATAAACTCGAACACGTGCATATGCTTGTCAGAGTTCTTACGGTAGAGTGGAAGGTAATCACTCATGTCAAAGGGGTGAGAGGAGATTGAGGATTGAAGGTTCGTTTCACTTAGTGCTAGGATATCCGGGGAGTTCGTCAGGAAAAAATTTCTACATCGTTAATGTTGGTTCTAAGTCCCAGATATTTTTGAATGCGAGCCTAAAGGGTGGGGACGAGAAACTGTTTTTGTTGGGTGTCCGATCTATTTTTATTTATTTTGTAAATTCATGTTTGTTTTGAGATAGAGTCGGGAGGGAAAAGTGGAGGATTGTTTGGTGCCAATAAGCTCACACAACCAGTACATTAGTTGTGACATGGTCTATGGGGGTTGTGGCCTCGGGAAAGCCTACCTGGGATAACTGTAGGGTCCCTTTCCAGGCGGGGCATGACACATACAGTAACTAACGATATCATGCAACTGTTGACGGAGCAGCCGTTTTTAACGCTACCTAAGAGTTATGGTTGCTAACTACCAGTTGGAAAAGCTGTCTAACCTGTACCCTCAACCTGTTGGAACAAGAGCGACGCAGACCAGTAATGTAGGAGTTAGTGCCAAAAAAACTTCCCCCAAGTATCCAAGATAGAGAGAATAAGAGACGGCGTTCATTGCCCTCATCAGGAAACAAGGCCAAACACTAGGTTCTTTAAAGGCATCCCAAGTGCTTGTACCTCTACGCCTTGCTAATAGAAAGAGAAGGAGTGCGAATGCTGGGCGATAGGTAGAGCCCATCTACTCCTTAAGCAATTCTAGGTTTACAAACCGGATACTTTGTTCGCGATTCCAGCTCTACGAAAGTTGTCAATCAAGACTACGGAGGCCTCCCTCCCCAACAGTTTGCTGCCTGGACGTAAGTAGTTAGTAGCAAAGTTGTATTATCAGGGTTTTCCTTCTCTTAGATGGATGACCTGACAGGGTCTACGGGGTAAACCCTCTTAGGGCGGATAGCCGTTTACTAGTCGGGAATTTCTGAGCCCCTACAGGTAAAAAAAAACCAAAAAGGAAAATTAAAATATAAATAAATTAAAAACTAAAAATATTTTCCATGAACATAAGCACATATACACACACACACACACACACACACACATATATATATATATATATATATATATATATATATATATATATATATATATATATGTATACGTAGATAGAATAAGTTAGCTGTACACTTAACAGAGGGAACATACATTTGAAGATATGCTTCCCTCTCATAAGTTAGTACATATCAGAGAAGGACAGTCAGTAGGGTAACAACTGAGAAAAACTAGTAAACTATTGATACAATGGAGGCTACGGAACAGATAGAGTGAATTAAAACTCAAAATTAAACAAATTAAAAATTAAATAAGATTAATTAAAATAAGAAAACGTTTATTAACACTAGATAAATACAAGTACATTTGGTAACATGATAAGAAAATGAGAAAGAGAGATAGAGAAAGATAGAGAGAGAGAGAGAGAAGTAGAGAGAGAATAAATAGTGATAAAACATCAAACAATTTATGATATTATTTACTTAAGTTCAAAGAATTCAAAGTCAAAAATAGCCTGACGGCAATCGTTTAAGAAACAATTAGGAATCATATTTTATTTTCTTATTATATATATATATATATATATATATATATATATATATATATATATATGTGTGTGTGTGTGTGTGTGTGCGGATCTGTATACATCGAAGTCAAGTGTATTAACAACAATCAAAATACTATATTTTTTTATTCGACGTGTGTTATATTAAATGGCAAAAGTTAAGCACCGTAATGGTAATTTTTATTAGCTGATATATAGAATCGAGCCGTTTATCCGCGGTTACTTTGGGAGTAGTATATTTCTACTTCAAGCTATGCACTTAAATTGGTTTCGTCAGTTAGATGAGGCAAGTATTGGTGTGTGTTGTAACCATGTAAACATTTCGATTTCCGATTGACTTTAATGTTTTAATATTTCATAACTTTTTCAACGAATTGATAGCATAAACTTTATCGATATTCTCCGTTGGTTTCATTGGCGAGAATGATCGATGAGTCAATCGAGAAAAAATACTTATCAATATTTTTTTTTTTTACTTCGTTCCTTGAGATTTCTATATTTTTGTTTATTTCATAAAAAATAGATCATTGATACATATGTATATATATATAACGAGAGAAATAGGGAGGGGAAGAGAGAGAGAAAGCAAAAGTGAAAGGCTAACTGTCACGCTTCAACTAGAAATAACACATTAGAAAATACAGGTGTAACTTTAGTGGGCCAGTGGTTTAGACAGCGGTCCTCTACGTCATCGAGTGCAAATGTGATTTCAGTCGAGGCGCTTAATATGGGTTATTTAACCTACTATGCATGCTCCGCCCAAAGTGCGTGGTAATGTTCTTTTGTATATTTGAACTATTATTAAATCACCTTTACAATTACTATAATCAATATTGCATGTTTATTTTATTAATTAAAAGTCTTATAAATAACGAATGTGTGTGTTTTCGCCTCAATGTAATCTATTTAGTTAGATTTTGAATTATATTTATTTACTACCAGCTGCCCCACCGGAATTTCTTGGGAGTGTTGTTCTTACTTTCATTTTGTGTTACTTTTGTTTACAAAATTATGTGTATTCATTTTAGGATTTCGCGTAGCGTAAATTAAAACAAAGTATTTTGGTCACTTCCGGGTTTTAAAAAGATAAGGCGTTAAAAGAAATTCACTTGGTATTGTTTTATTTTAAACAAACGCAATTAAATGTTATGTTTTAATCACAGGCGGTCTGTTATACCTTCAATTAATTTAGACGAAATATGTGAGGTCCTCTTCTACAATTGAGTCTTTAAAAAGACGTTTGGCTCAACAAATTGAATCCCGGGCAATGTCCTGTAAATGCAAGCCGTATAACATATAAGTATTCCCAGACTACATTAAATAAGTAAAAATTACACCAAAAGCATATTACAGATAGATAGATGGATAGATAGATAGAGAGATTCGCATAAATATATATATATATATTTAAATAACATGCCTATAAATTAATATTAGAAATGAAATAATAATCTGTAGGTCAAGCACAAGCAAAAAACACATTTACACATCGTGTGATCAGTGTTCACAGAATGTTATTAAAGTAGAAAATTGTTTTCCGAATTTAGAAAAGACGTCTATTTAACCGTTATTATTTTTTTACAAATTCTCGGTATTCTCTCGTCCATAAACTTAAAGTAGACTGAAGATAGTTTTTCCCAGCAGATATGATCGGTCTGATTCAATTTTCTTGGTGCAAATACCTATATTTTGCAACTGCCGGCCACCACACACATACAATTTGAGAGCGTTTTTAATGTTTTCCGTTTTTTGTAATATCGGGAATTGCAGACGTTTCATCAGATCGTCGCATTATATTTGACCCTCAGATTTGTTCCACCAGTTGTTAACTTTGATTCTTCAGACTAAAAAACTTTCGCTCACTGATCAATTCGGCCGCCTAAACAAACTGGAGCCTCTTCACTGTTGTTTCTCAACATCCATTAGCCATATGAACAATCTCCATAGTGTATTCTCCTCATTCTAGATATTGACACATTTTTTCATGACATTTGTTCAGTTATGTAGTGATATTTGGAGCAGTAAAATTGGTTGCTGGTGAAATTGTAACTTTTTTTCGTATTTTTTTATCGTTTCTTTGTGTCTGATAACATAATGAGCCTATGCGATATTTTAAAGTATATGTTAAAACATCCTATATGTATTGATCATTTATAAATCCACGTATTTCGGGTATTTGTTAAGAAAATAGTTAGCGCTTGTTCGTAATACTGCACCCCCCGTGTTTCTCAACTTTTTTACTAACCAAATATGTTATTTGTTCATTGTAATATTGCCTATCATGTCGCTAGAATATTCCGTGTTTTTCGAATTTTGTTTCTAAATTTTGTAAGATTGAAGACAGGGGATCAGTTTTCTATTAAAATGTTACGTAAACTGATCACACACCTTTTAACCATGTTGCATGTTGTAGTTTATTCACCCATTATTTTCACCTTTTTTACAGACAATTTTTTCTTTTGTTTGTGTACAATTACCTATCATGCCGCTAGAGAATATTTTAATCCAAAACAGAGATGCACAATTAAGATTTAATTTTTTTTAAAATAAGAATGAAAGCACACTACACTTTAAATGTACATAAAACAGGTAGTATGCAGAAAGCGGTAACCTTGCACAATACAGTCTAATGTATGTTCAAGTCTTGATAGACCCTCACTTTTGTAAAAATAACATTTTTTCGTGCTCAGTCAAGCTGGAATATGAAAATAAAGAAATTGAAACACTAAATGAAAATCATGGTTGTGGATGGATTTTTCGGTTCGTCAATTGAATGATACTATGAAGTGTATATGTTCTGAAACTTGTAATATAACCTTATTGAGACATTTTCGGATATTATACGTAGTATATACTTAAATACATATCTTTATATGAACTCACACATATATGTATATACATATATATATATTTATATATATATATATATGTATATATATATTTATATATATATATGTATATATATATATATGTATATATATATATATATATATATATATATATATATATATATATATATATATATAGTCTAAAGTAGCTTTGAGTCATTTTAAACAAAAAAAGGAAAATACAGTTTTAATTCCCAGAAAAACAATCTAAATCCAAGACATCGCAGACATAGCACTTGCATAAGCTGACCCACCGTTGGAAAATTCATAAATAAAAAACAGAAAAACATTCACGTATCTAACAGTGAAAAAAAGGGATCTTAAGCCTTAAATATTAAAACGGGGATCATAAGCGGTTTACCATATATATATATATATATATATATATATATATATGTGTGTGTGTGTGTGTGTGTGTGTGTGTGTGTGTGTGTGTGTGTGTGTGTGTTCTGAGCAGTATTCTCATGGGTATTATTTTGATGTACACAGTGCTAGCTCGAACTATCATCTTAATATTATTTAGGCGTTTGATATTAAAATTCTCAACTTAGCTTGTGTAGACAAAATATTTTGAAACGTAAGTTCAGGATATTCCGCGATTCAAATCCAAGATCACGTTGAGAGATTTACCTCCTTTTTTCTTCTCTCAATTGATTTCTTCAACTTAAATAATTTTCACCTTCATCCGATTTTTTAGATTTTTTACTTATCATTCTGATATTTACTCTTAGAGGGTCAGACGATAAGGCTTTAAGGAAAATTTAGCAATTTTCTTATTTTTCCTCAGATTAACTTGTTATATTTATCTTACTATTTTGTTATACTAGAAATCTACTTGAAAATGAAAATGAAAATATTTACTATAACAGTGAACAAATTAAATACAATATTTGCAAGTTGGGATTCTGTCTACGAATGAAACCTTATGATTCCGGTACAAAAGACAAGACGATGAAAAAGATTATAACTTTGCATTCGGGATATACTTTTCAACTTTTAATATCTTTGAATTAATTTCATATGGAAAAGGACAACCATGTAACACGACACAAGCTTCTTGGTGGATACAGTAATATACACTTAGGATGGACAATCTCTTTTCGGATCAATTTTTAATTTCTTTCATCATTCACTCCCTGGCATGAAACCATATTTGTATATCTCTTTATCTGAGCTGTATGGATATGGGTGGTAGAAACTATATAATTAAATACACAGATAATAATATCTACTTTATATTCATGTTCTGGTTGTTGAAAGTGAGTAAGAATGTATAATGATCTGTAAAATCGTTTAGTAGTTGATCCTTCAAACATAAATATATAAACACAAATACATACATAATATATATATATATATATATATATATATATATATATATATATATATATATATATATATATATATATATATATATATATGACTTCTTATGTTATATGGTGGGAAAAATCCCAGCAGAGTGCTCAATTAATAGGGGATCAAAATTGAGAGCGTAATATTTATTTATTTTTGGTACAGAAAAATTAATAGAACATTAGTACCGTCGATTTCAAGTTAAGAATGGCTTACCCCATCCGGCTCTCTTCAGTTTATGTTGTCACCTGTTTTAGAAATGTGAAGTAACCTTTTTGTTCTCACGAAAGTTTAACACTTAAACCCGTATCCTCTCCTTCGCACGTTCTAGACGACACAAATTTAACTTTTCTACATATTAACGGCCTAATATACGCTCCCAATGAACATTGAATCACGGGACTACTTTTGAGATTGTTTAAAAAGTGTTTTCCCAATTTTAATCTCAACTCTTACATTCGACTTTTATGTATATATATATACATATATATATATATATATATATATATATATATATATGTATATATATATATACATATATATAATGTATATATATATATGTATATATATATATCCATATATATAATGTATATATATATATATATATATATATATAAATATATATATATATATATGTATTAATTGAATATGTAATAAAATGAAAAATTAATCAGATTTTGGTAAAGTTCAAAAACAAGGGGTAATACTGCTTCCTTAACCCATGAGTTTTCAAAGAAAATCTCCTCAGAGGACTATTACAGCAAGGACATTATTGCAGGTAATAAAAATTCAGCTTTGAAAATATATACAAATATATAAAAAATACATGAAAATATATGAAACATCAAATATATTGGGCAAAAGACACACTTAATTGTTAAACTTATACAGTTCATCAAAGTCATAAAGTTTAAAACAATTTCAAGAAATATGTCATAGAAGTCGATTAAAAAACAATCCAAGTTGTCAATTGTAGTCCAAACACGAAAATGTTATCCGAGCAGAATATTTACTTGCTATGGATGTAGTAGAGGACAATGAATAGTGTATTCAGGATGTATACAAATTTATAATAAAACTATAGAAAAAGCAACATCACACAAAAAGTTCAGAAGACTCACTCGGTGTTGAATATTATAATGTCCAATTAAGGATTCTTAGGAGCTGATATTAGGAGTATTGCAAACCATAACTTCCTGGTCTAACGTATATATATAGAAAACATTTGATGGAATAGAAATATGCATTAAGATCCGATAAAATCTAATATTTACTTAAATAAATATTATATATATATATACATATATATATACATATATATATATTATATTTATTTAAGTAAATATTAAATTATCTTTACCGACATACGCCGACGTTTCAAGGTGTTACTATCATCAGTTCGGAGATGATAATTTCAGACGGTCCCACCTTAGACTCCGTAAGCAAGCGTCCTAAACACGCGGCAACGAGAAATTACCACGAAAAGAAATTGAATGAAGTTCTATTTATACCTAAACTAAGCAAAGAGAGTTTAACAAACGTTGTGGAAACATGGCATATAGCTACGTGACAGTCTTTTTTTAACTACCCGTGTAGGAGATGATCATTTCAGAACGGTCACAAGATTCGAACCCACTATAGATATTCATATACATATATCAACATGTCACAAGGGCCCGTGGGACAAAGGTAAATTACTAGGTCGCAAGTAGTGTGGTCGTGGTGTCGACCTTTGTCAAGTCGAGTCGTGCTGACAATTAGTAATACCCTGAAACGCGTACACGAATAACTTTTGTGTTGGTATAAATAAAGTAAAGAAATATATATATATATATATATATATATATATATATATATATACATATATAAGCTTTTAAACAGATTAAAAATTGGTTTCCTCTTTTTTTTCATGTAATATTGCCCTCGAATTCGCAATGACTTTGTCTATTCTGTTTAAAAGCTGGATAAAATTACTAGATGAAATTACAAAGAATCTTTTAATGTATATATATATATATATATATATATATATATATATATATATATATATATTTATGTATACATATATATATACATATATATATATACATATATATATATATATATATATATATATATATATATTATGATGGTAAATAAATAAATTTGGTGTTTTAGTAGGACATTAAACGCACGAAATTAATTTTAAGTTCCATAGAGCTTTGCTTGAGATGGCTTCGAGTGCGGCATCTAAGTGTAAATAAGGACTATCTTTGTTTTTCAAGTAGAATAAGTCATAACAAATACAATTGTTCTTTAAGATTACAAAACGCAATCATAAACCGGTTAGAGCGTAGTCACGTCCAAGTTTTCCATACTTAATGAGCCACTTTATATGACTATATAAAGAAGATACCAATAGTTATACATCATGGACTTACGCTGAGCACTCTTTATCTAACGTGAAAACGATAAGTATCCTATTTTAATGTGTTCTCAGTGTCTGTAGAAAATTACATTTCCTATCACAGTCGTGTTATGTTAATAAAAAAAGAAAACGAACCGCCCATCAACGTTTCTGTATGGTTTCGCTACATGAGTTTGAAAATACCTTCGAGAGCACGTATTTTATGTTAACCTATTCAGCATGAAATAAATCTCATCGGCAGTCTTTAGATGTATTGTATTCTTTTGAATTAACTCATATTCTTTGATGAGTAAATTATTTCGCCCGTTCTCTCTTTTAAGATAAATCCATTTTATTGTTTGATTTCATGTATCTTTTTACTTACACATCAGTCATCTTTATAATTATGAGGAATAAATATACACTCTCTCTGTCATTATATATATATATATATATATATATATATATATATATATATATATATATATGTGATGTATGAATTTCTTTATTTGTAAAAGCACGTTTGGCTACACGTGTGCATACACTGGTCAGCTATGATTTTATTCGAAATCCAGTTTTATCGGGACAATTTGCAAACTGAACTAACATGAATAGAGAAAATTAACATTCTTGCAAATCGTGTTGCGTTTATGTGAAGGAGAAGGGTGAGGAGGGAGATGAATAATGAGAAGGCTCTCTAGAACCCATTTAATATAAAAACATACATACACATTCAGACACTCCCCTTTTTCTCTCATGCCTGCCTTTCTGATTAATTAGTTTCAATCTATTAGTTTTTCCGTTATAGTTTTTCTTCATTTCCGTTATTATTTCAAGTGATTCGTCTCCTCCAACATATAGGTTACTGTCCGGACCACTCGTCTTTATTAGTCTGTAAATAAATGGTTAACCACGTAAACACAGTTGAATAAAAAAAATAGATACACACACTAGAGGATATCAATACACATACAGATGCTTACAAATATACTCACGTATACAATTACTTAAATTAAGGAACAGAAATAAAATCTTCCTAATCTCAAATAAATTATATTGTAATATTTGTAAAAATTTTCACTGTATATACACATTAGATATATATATATATATATATATATATATATATATATATATATATATAAACTTACAAAGAGACATATATATAAGAAACATAAATATATTAAAGAATATATAAAAGACATACGCGAATATAAACATCTAAAATATACTAATTATTTAACATGGCCTACTCATTTTTACGTATTATTCAACTGCTCAAGCTTTTTGGTTGATGCACCAGCCCAGATGTAGCACCGATACTCAATATACTGACAAATGTTTGTTTTATAGAGATATAAGATACTAGCACGTGTGAGAATTGTTACAGTCCAATAGAAGATAGCTCGCTTATTTTGCATAGACAGTATACTAGGAGGTATTTCGAACTCCATTAAATATTTAGTCAATATCTTATTAGAAATAGTACCTAATGTTTTAAAACTAACATACGAACTTTGACGCTTGTCTTTCAGGAATTTTTACTGATACATTTTATTCGAACAATTCATGCTGAGTCATTGGGATTATATACAAGGGCCAGCACTTAACGAGGCAGAGAAGAAACACTATCGATTCACCCACAACCTCATAACATTTTCGTCGACAGCTCTTTGAGAGAATTCCAAGTAATAAAACCCAATCCAATGCCATAACTTCTTTAGCCTGGTATATAATATCGAAGTTATGACGTTGTTTATTTTTCAACAAATAAAATTTTCCCTGGGATGCGTGCAAATGAGAGGAAATTATGTGAAATCGCTTCGCTTCCTCGGAATAATTACTGCATGTCGCTTTTATGAGTGCCAGAAACGAAAAAAATATTAATGTGTGTTCATGTAGGTTTTGTATTTATGTTATTGACTCCATAGAAGGTTAAATTAATGTTTCATTTACAAGGGAAACAGTACAATTTAAGTGTAGATTATATGTGCATTTAATACATTTAAATGAATAAGTGTTTAAATCACTGTAAGCAGCCATCCCATGTTGTGTGCGAGATAATGTATTACATATCAGATGTATCATGAGACTTGCATCATTGTGATGTGGACAACATAGGATACGTTATTTGTAAACACAATGGCACACAATTTCAAGATATGTTGATGGTTATATCATTTACCAACGGCGGCTCTCCTTTGGTATAGTTAGTAGAGCTCCCGACTATCAACTAGACGGTTATAGATTTAAGTCCTAGCTTGAGATAGGTGCTAGTCTAGACATTATACAGCGAAATAGTATGTATGTTGATGACTATATATAGCCTTCCTTCTCGGGATCAGTACTGCTGTTAATGATATCGCCTGCTAGTATTTAACATTATGAAATTCTCTTTATAAATAAACAAAAGGAGCACTGTCACGTAGCGGTCAATGTTTATATAAAACCATTGTAGATTTCATTATCCAGCATAGCCCGTCAATATTGTAGTTAGTAAAACTGCCGCCAATCAACTAGATGGTTGTACGTTCGATTCCTGACTGAGGATTCGTGCTAGTCTAGCCACATTGAAGAGGTGTGATATTGTGAAACCGTATATATATGGATGACATTATATATATATAATTTTTAATAGTAAATATGTACTTATTATCTCCATTATATACATGCGGAATCATCACTGTCGAGAATACCATTCAAACCGGTGGTCCGATTCGACACGATAGTTGTCTTATCTCACATTAAAAGGTCAACCAAATCAAAGTTGTATATAATTATTTAATAATTAATATTTAATTACTATCTACATACGTATAAGTTTCATCTACGCAGAATTATCAGTGTATTGATAACCATTAATTTCAGTCGCACGATTCGAACCCCGAGACGAATGCTTTTTTTTTATATAACTCCAAATCCGACTATTTTACTGATTAGGCTGGCGTGAATTGTCATACGAAAAGATGCGAAATTAACTTATTTATGTAAGTAAGCGGACATTTTGTACAATCAGCAGTCAGAGAGTGTTCAACATGAATGGGTTTTCCATTATAGACCAGGTTGACGGCTGTTTTATCTATATATTTAATATTGCACTTTTGACGAGGACCAAATGTAGTATCTGTTGTGATACGTCACTTGATCTGTTCTGTCCTCAGTCAGTAAATGAGAAATCCTAAACACTTGCAATTTTTATTTTTATCTGAATCAAGAATGACAATTTTACGGGAAGTTTTATTTTCTCCACATTAAACATCGACACTGTCAAACTCTATCCTGGTGGAAGAAAAATAGAAAGTCAGGTTTTCTAATGTGACAATTTTTCACTATTTGTTTTATTGCTCAATGTGTGTTAATGAATTCCGAGCACGTGGCTCACTTTTAAAGGAATCTACTGAGTCACAATTGTTCATAAGAAATATATAT
The DNA here is from genome assembly GCA_963556195.1 of Sepiola atlantica. Taxonomy (NCBI): domain Eukaryota; kingdom Metazoa; phylum Mollusca; class Cephalopoda; order Sepiida; family Sepiolidae; genus Sepiola; species Sepiola atlantica. The sequence continues at coordinate 128,923,838 of OY744520.1, read as the reverse complement.
GATTCCGATAGTTTTTGAGTCCGATGTGACTTTAGAAAGTGTACATTAGGTTTACTTTCAGCGGCCTCGTAAGTCTCACTTCCCTTATTTTGTCATTTTGTCCTCACATTTTTTGAGTGATGTTTCTGACAAAGAGGGAAGAGTTGCTGATTTCTGGGTATGAATCTATCAATCTAACACTTATCGTGGATTAGTTTTTTACTTGAAGTCTTATTTTTAACTCTTTATATCAAGTTGCTTCATGTTTTGTCTGGAACTATTTCCATATATATATATATATATATATATATATATATATATATATATATATATATATATATATACATTAACACTTAGTCGACTACATAATAATAAAATAAGATTCATAGTGTATAATTAAAAATATAAAAAAATAAACTTTGTCGTTAACAATAACTCTTTTTGATCCCCTCCAAAACCCTGTTATATATGAATGTCATTGTCTTTTATGAGAAATAATCTCTGAGAATAATAGAAATAACTGTTCCATCGGTTTTACTAAAATATCCCTTTCCGGTAGGCTTACTATGCATCTCTCGTACACTAGCTCAATTTCCGAACACCTAAAAAAAACATGACTACCATCTCTCGCAATGTAGACACACTTTAGTTGGAAATATTGTAGAGTTGCGTCTTCTTAGTTGGTTTACGGAGAGGGTGTACGTTTCATGAATTATATTAATATTTCCCTTTCTCCGGCAAAAACTGTGTTAGCGGCTATGGAGGTAAAGACGTCTCATAGAAGTCAAATCTGACCGCAGTCGGGAATTCTTCTCCTGCGGCCGGTGGTAAAGATATACTTAACAACACTAATAAGTCATACTTAAGACGAGACATATATGTTTGTCGATATTGAAAAATATTTATTATGAATAATCATATATTATATGTGTGTAGATGTATGCATCTCCATGGTTACTATGCCAAATTTGTTAGGCTACACGGCATTACCTGCTTATATTATGAAATAATACATTAGAAAACAGTATTGTCACATTCAAAATACATTAGATCACGTAGGTTGCTTGTTGACTAGTTACAGATCTGCATGTCCTCTAGTACAGGCGACATACGAACATGACACGTTTCAGGGTAATCGAGAATTTGATTTATGTGTGTCTCTGTTTTGGGGGAAATGTTGGTGTGTTTATAACTAACTGCTGACTCTAGGCATCTTAACAGATCAACATACGCCAAACATACATAGAAACGGATTGCGATAGATAAACAGACAAATGTAGCCGTTATCATTAGTTCAATCAAACTCTAAATAGTGTATTGCACATGGTGATATTTTATCTTCTAGATGTAAAGAAAAACGAGCGGTATGTCACTTATTGTGTTGCATTGCGGTTAGGTTTTGTTCAGATAATGAAGACAACAGCGATTGATGTGAAAATTTAAATTCATGTCGAGATGCAGATATTTAGTGTACAACCCAGTGAGGAGTTATCAAGTTTGAAAAAGGTGACATGACCATCCGATAAAGTAATTTTAAAAGATTAACAATTAAGATAATAAGCTTTTCAAACAACTTTCTTCGTGCAGCTGTTTACCGATGCTAAGGAATTTGAAATTAAGTTAGGCAAATAGTCGAAATGAATTTCCATCGAGATACAGTATAGATAAATGAAAAACAGTTTAGGCTTTTGGATACACATTTCTTTATTTCATTTAAGGAATCCAACTATAACTTTTCTTTCAAATGGCCGGGTCAATGTGTACACATGTTTGTTCTGTATTCGCATTTTCTTTGAAAAATGCCTCTATATGAGCATCAACTGACTACATCTTTAATACTGTGTTAACATTTTGTAACCAGTTGTTTATCTACAAACATTCTTCTCTGGCATAAATTATCAAGTTTATAAAATAAGAGGACTCATTTCATTATTCCAGGAGAGCTCTTCACGTAATATATGGGGATTTTCTTTTAGAGAGTGTGAGTCGTGTTGCTATGATAACACAGAGAAGTGATCCATTCTCTTTCCTTTATGTTTTAGTTGTTGTCGGTTTTCTCCCCTTTTTAATAATTGGCATTAAAAGAGACAACTCAGCACCATCGACGTTGGACAATAAATTCATAGTTTTTACTTTTTTTCTTGCATCTAACCCATCCACATGAATGAGTTGAAGAAGCTTTCCAAAGCAGTCGATAGAAACAGCTTATCTGGTACGTGTCACCACCAGCTACCTTTAAGTGATACAATATCCTTACATGTAACACTAACGCTAACTTGATTTCTAATAGAATTGGTGACTACTCCATACTCATAAGCAATCTAACCCAATATAAATAAAATACGGTGTTAAAGCTATTTTACACACCCGCATCGTAATATTGCACTTTACAGGAAGCAAACATGTTACCATAGAGCATTCTGTATGATTTACCTAGTCTCTAAATATTGTTTAGTCTTCGAAATAAAAATAACTATTAGCATAAACCATTTTCAAACAATAGAGAACGACTAATTAGAAAAATGTTAATGGGTTTTATTTGAAATGTAAATCACAGAATAAAGGTATATTTAGCATACATTGATAAAATTAAAGTGTATAGATAAAAGCCTGATCAAATGAGCTCTAGTATATTATATATATAGCTACCTAAAATTAATAACATTTCATATGAGACAAGTAAAACTATTTTAAAATCCTTAGCTTAGTTCAGTGACACCCACCGGTGTCGCCTTATTCAATTTAGAAAATAGGGACATCTTATAAAAATTACTTACTGTCTATCTCCCCCATTTTCCTTCTCCATAATTATTAGACTAGACCAAATTAAATCAGACACTATTTTAAATTAAAATTATTAAAAATAAGAATAATAAATAAAATTAATAAATAAACGAAAGAACTGTTTCAATCGTCACATTTCAAAATGTAGACGTCCGTCTTTTACGTGAACGGTTTGCCGGCGTATTTTTTAAGAAATTCCATTCTTTCACTCGCTTTTTATTCATTTTTACCATTAAAGACCTGAAGATGATTCCGGAGAGAATCGAGAACGTTAGTCAAACACACGGATCCTACATTAATTCACTCCAGTTCAACGTCAAAAAGATCATTCGACGAATGGAAAAAATAAAAAAAGGAATCACTAAACAGAAGAGTTCTGTCGTTTTCAACAACACATGCATTAATATATATATATATATATATATATATATATATATATATATATATATATATATATATATATGCGCGTGTGTTTGTGTTTTACAAATAATATCCCTTTTTTAAACACATAGTCTTTATAATATCTGAAATGTGTTCAATGTTTAGCTTAATGGAGTTGTATTACAGGATTCAGAGCATATATATATATATTAATGTTGCATTCAACTGAGGAGGTGGAGTCAATCAAAAACCATAATTGTCATTAGAGTTTACAATCTCTTTATTTCCGTATTTCGATGAGGGTGCATTCCTATTCACAAGTATATATTTGTACACTCACAAGTATATATTTTTTCAAATTACATGTTCATCCCTTACACTTGCTATGAGCTCAGATTCAATTTTAATATCTTGTATTTACTGTATATTACACACTAGGAGGCACCACATACACAAGCTGGAGATCAGTGAGGATCAATTCAATGTTTTTTGGCTCTCGCAATTTAGTATGAACATTTACATTTTTTTTTAAATTTTCAATTTTCGACTTACGAATAAGATAAATAAAATACATCTCTGTTGTGGATTGATGTCCGGATCGACTCTACAATATTTTTAAAAACGTTATATTAAAACGAATAAATAGTTTTATTAGATTATTTAGATATTTGTATCGTCTATAGATGTGTGATTGTGCTATATGGTCGTGCTCTTTTAGTAGAGCTGGTTACGGTGATGTTTGAATAATAGATTCCTTCAAGTGGTATAATTCTGTAACCACGCATTAAGTCTAAGCATGCTTCTATAAACAATTTCGGCTTATAAATGTGTATATATATGTATATATATATATATATATATATATATATATATATATATATATATATATATATATGTATGTATATATATATATGTATGTATATATATATGTATGTATATATATATGTATATATATGTATGTATATATATATGTATGTATATATATATGTATGTATATATATATATATATGTATGTATATATATATGTATGTATGTATATATATATATATATATATATATATATATACATATGTGGGTGTGTGTGTGTGTATGTATGTATGTATGTATGTATGTATGTATGTATGTATGTATGTATGTATGTATGTATGTATGTGTATTCCCAATTTTATATTCCATTTGAAAACATTGCTGACGAGCGTTACGATATATTGCTCCCGGCAGTTATTTGCCAGCTAGCGTTATTTTTCATACACAAACCTGGCTCTAGTGAGTTAAGCCGGATTACACACGAGTGCTTTCTTGGTTTTTTTCCAGGATCCGTTGTAGAATCGAAGCTTTCGCTATTATGAAATCTAAACTAGTAGAAAATAATGAAGTTGTATATATATATATATATATATATATATATATATATATATATATATATATATATATATATATATATATATATGCAGCTTGGCGTCTGATCACTTACGGTCCTGATTCCTTTCCAAACTTAAAGCTTTGACTACTTCCCAAACCACAGGCTCTGAGTCCTACCCGAAACTCAAGTTCTGACCCCTTCCCGAAACTAAGACTCTGACTTCTTTCCAGACCGCAGGCTCTGACTCCTTCCCAAACCACAGAAGAAAGTGAAGGAGAAGTTGTGGTAGCGGTGGTGGTGGGGGTGTTTTTGAAGGAGAAGTGGTTGTGCTGGTGGCAATGTTTGTTGTGGTGGTTAAGGAGGAGTGCTGGTAGTGGTGGTGTAGGAGGAGTAGCAGTGGTGGTGTCAGTGGTGGTGGTAGGATAAAGAGAAGTGGTGGTGGCGGTGGTGGTGGCGGTTGTAGAGAGTAAGTAGTGGTGACGGTGGTTGTGGTTGTGGAAGTGGTGAATGAGCAAGTTAAGTGGTTGTTGGTGTGGTGGTGCTGGCGGTATCGGTGGTGTCAGTGTCGGGGTCGGTGGTGGTGATGGTGGTGGTAGTGTTAGTGAAGTAAAAGTGGAGGTGGTAGCTGTGATGGTTGTGGTTAATGAGAAGTGGTGCTAGGGGTTGCGATGGTATTGGGTTGAAGGAGAAGGATGAATGGTGGTGGTTTGGTGGTAGTGGTATTGGCAGTGATGAAAGAGTAAGAGAAAAAGAAGGAGAAGGAGAAGGAGAAGGAGAAGGTGGGGTCGTGACGGTGGTGTCAGTTGTGAAGAAGTGTGGTTAATTGTTATGGTGGCGGTCATGAAGGAAAAACGAAGCGGCTGTTGTTGTAGTAGTGGTGGCTGTGGTTGTAGCGGTGGTGAAGGATACTGAGAGGGGTGATGGTTGTAATGAAGGAGAAAAAGAAGTTGTGGTGGTGGTGGTAGTGGTAGTGGGTGCAGTGAAGGGGAAGGAAAGGTGGTGGTGGAGGTGGTAAGAGAGAACTGGTATTGGCGGGGGTGGTTTGGGTAGTGAAAAAAGTTGTATTGCAGCTGGTCTTCCCAAATCGTCACCTATTTAGTGCTGGTCAAGATATGCGCTGCTTAACTTTTGATTATACCGCACATGGTCTTGCCAAATCGTCAACCATTCAATACTGGCTAGGATATGTGTTACTAAACTTCTGTTATACAGCACCTGGTCACCCTAAATCGCCACTTATTTTGTACTTGCCAGGCTATGGGCTGCTTACCTTTTATTGCACAGCATTACCTTGTCTCACCAAGTCGTTACCCATTTAGTACTAGCGAGGATATTCGTCGCTAAACTTTGATTGTATGGCAAATGGTCTTCTCAAATCGTCACCCATTTAATATTTGCCAAGATATGCGTTTTTTAGCTTTGATTGTACTGCACCTTGTTGTCCCAAATAGTCACCTATTAAGTAGTGGGCATGATATGCGTTTCTTATTATCGATTGTACAGCACCTGGTCTACCCAAATAGTCATCTATAAAGAACTTCAAGGTAACGCGTTGCTTAACCTTGATTTTACAGCACTTGTATTTCTTAATCGTCATCCATTTAGTACATGACAGGATATGCGTTGCTTAACTTCTATTGTACAGAACTTGGTAATCTTATTCTCACACATTTAGTACTGGCCAGGATATGCGTTACTTAAATTTTCTTTTCGAATGAAATTAAAACGTTTCTTAAGATTGTATGGTCTTATTCCCGAACAACATCAAATTCTTTTTCTATAAATATAAAATCAAGGAGGCCTCCATGTGATGATAGCAAACCTATCACTATGACGTCATGCACCTATCACTATGACGTCATGTGACATTAAAAATCGTGATCACATGAAACGAAAAAATGGCTAGTTCACCCCCAAAATGAATAAATAGTTTTATTAGATTATTTAGATATTTGTATCGTCTATAGATGTGTGATTGTGCTATATGGTCGTGCTCTTTTAGTAGAGCTGGTTACGGTGATGTTTGAATAATAGATTCCTTCAAGTGGTATAATTCTGTAATCACGCATTAAGTCTAAGCATGCTTCTATAAACAATTTCGGCTTGTAAATGTGTATATATATGTATATATATATATATATATATATATATATATATATATATATATATATATATATATATGTATGTATATATATATGTATGTATATATATATGTATGTATATATATATGTATGTATATATATGTATGTATATATATATGTATGGATATATATATATATATGTATGTATATATATATATATATATATATATACATATGTGGGTGTGTGTGTATGTATGTATGTATGTATGTATGTGTATTCCCAATTTTATATTCCATTTGAAAACATTGCTGACGAGCGTTACGATATATTGCTCCCGGCAGTTATTTGCCAGCTAGCGTTATTTTTCATACACAAACCTGGCTCTAGTGAGTTACGCCGGATTACACACGAGTGCTTTCTGTGTTTTTTTCCAGGATCCGTTGTAGAATCGAAGCTTTCGCTATTATGAAATCTAAACTTGTAGAAAATCATGAAGTTATATATATATATATATATATATATATATATATATATATATATATATATATATGCAGCTTGGCGTCTGATCACTTACGGTCCTGATTCCTTTCCAAACTTTAAGCTTTGACTACTTCCCAAACCACAGGCTCTGAGTCCTACCCGAAACTCAAGTTCTGACCCCTTCCCAAAACTAAGACTCTGACTTCTTTCCAGACCGCAGGCTCTGACTCCTTCCCAAACCACAGAAGAAAGTGAAGGAGAAGTTGTGGTAGCGGTGGTGGTGGATGTGTTTTTGAAGGAGAAGTGGTGGTGCTGGTGGCGGTGTTTGTTGTGGTGGTTAAGGAGGAGTGCTGGTAGTGGTGGTGTAGGAGAAGTACCAGTGGTGGTGTCAGTGGTGGTGGTAGGATAAAGAGAAGTGGTGGTGGCGGTGGTGGTGGCGGTTGTAGAGAGTAAGTAGTGGTGACGGTGGTTGTGGTTGTGGAAGTGGTGAATGAGCAAGTTAAGTGGTTGTTGGTGTGGTGGTGCTGGCGGTATCGGTGGTGTCAGTGTCGGGGTCGGTGGTGGTGATGGTGGTGGTAGTGTTAGTGAAGTAAAAGTGGAGGTGGTAGCTGTGATGGTTGTGGTTAATGAGAAGTGGTGCTAGGGGTTGCGATGGTATTGGGTTGAAGGAGAAGGATGAATGGTGGTGGTTTGGTGGTAGTTGTATTGGCAGTGATGAAAGAGTAAGAGAAAAAGAAGGAGAAGGAGAAGGAGAAGGAGAAGGTGGGGTCGTGACGGTGGTGTCAGTTGTGAAGAAGTGTGGTGAATTGTTATGGTGGCGGTCATGAAGGAAAAACGAAGCGGCTGTTGTTGTAGTAGTAGTGGTGGCTGTGGTTGTAGCGGTGGTGAAGGATACTGAGAGGGGTGATGGTTGTAATGAAGGAGAAAAAGAAGTTGTGGTGGTGGTGGTAGTGGTAGTGGGTGCAGTGAAGGGGAAGGAAAGGTGGTGGTGGAGGTGGTAAGAGAGAACTGGTATTGGCGGGGGTGGTTTGGGTAGTGAAAAAAGTTGTATTGCAGCTGGTCTTCCCAAATCGTCACCTATTTAGTGCTGGTCAAGATATGCGCTGCTTAACTTTTGATTATACCGCACATGGTCTTGCCAAATCGTCAACCATTCAATACTGGCTAGGATATGTGCTACTAAACTTCTGTTATACAGCACCTGGTCACCCTAAATCGCCACTTATTTTGTACTTGCCAGGCTATGGGGTGCTTACCTTTTATTGCACAGCATTACCTTGTCTCACCAAGTCGTTACCCATTTAGTACTAGCGAGGATATTCGTCGCTAAACTTTGATTGTATAGCAAATGGTCTTCTCAAATCGTCACCCATTTAATATTTGCCAAGATATGCGTTTCTTAGCTTTGATTGTACTGCACCTTGTTGTCCCAAATAGTCACCTATTAAGTAGTGGGCATGATATGCGTTTCTTATTATCGATTGTACAGCACCTGGTCTACCCAAATAGTCATCTATAAAGAACTTCAAGGTAACGCGTTGCCTAAACTTTGATTTTACAGCACTTGTATTTCTTAATCGTCATCCATTTAGTACATGCCAGGATATGCGTTGCTTAACTTCTATTGTACAGAACCTGGTAATCCTATTCTCACACATTTAGTACTGGCCAGGATATGCGTTACTTAAATTTTCTTTTCGAATGAAATTAAAACGTTTCTTAAGATTGTATGGTCTTATTCCCGAACAACATCAATTTCTTTTTTCTATAAATATAAAATCTAGGAGGCCTTCATGTGATGATAGCAAACCTATCACTATGACGTCATGCACCTATCACTATGACGTCATGTGACATTAAAAATCGTGATCACATGAAACGAAAAAATGGCTAGTTCACCCCCAAAATGAAACTTTTAAAAAAAATTTCGATATTATTTTCTCGGGGTTATGCCGGTTAAAATAACACCTTTTGGGGGGTGTTTGTTGTTTATTATTTAAGTTTTATGAGGACATACATACACACAGATTTTTGCTTTATATATATTGAGATTGAGATTCGTTCCAATATTTAATGTATATCTAGGCCTTCTTAAAATGTCACTGTAACTTAGCATATGTGCTCATTCTTTCAGTTTATTCATATTTCACTGATACGATCTGTCTATGTAAACCAGATTCGAAACTCATAGAAAATCGCCAACTACGATAAACGCACGTGAAGAACACCGGAGAGTGCAACGGCCGATATCGTGTGAGCATAACAACAACGAACATGATGAAAACACATCGAAAATGTACATGCTAAATTTATATTATGTACATTATCTTATATATATATATATATATATATATATATATATATATATATATATATATATATATATAGCAATAGACGATTTTGTTTGAAAACTCATGAGTTAAGGACTTTAAAGAACTTTTCCTGAACATTGAACTGTAATAACATTTGATTCGCACCTTATTCTATTATTTCACTTAACTTATTGCTATTAATGCTCTATCCAGTATATTGAGCTTTATTTTTATCCGGATGTTCACTAATTAAATATATTATTTGCCTCTTATATATTTTGTTGTATTAACCTTATATATATATATATATATATATATATATATATATATATATATATATATATATATATATATATATATAAATTTAAAGATGAGATAAATTAGATGCACATTTCGGTTGTGTACATAATAGTCTATTTCCACCTTATTTTGGCCTCCTCAGATGTAGCTTCAACCACGATTCAGACATCTGAATCGTGGTGTAAGGTACATCTTAGGGGACCAAAATAAGGTCGAAATAGACTATTATGTACACAACCGAAATGTGCATCTAATTCATCTCATCTTCAAATGTATACTTGCTCTGCTTAATTGGACATCGAGTTCTCTTATTTGGATTCCTACCGAAACCATTCGAACCAGTATACTATATATATATATATATATATATATATATATATATATATATATATATATATATATATATATATATATATATATATATATATATGGTAAATGAAAACGGAAAACCCAAAAGATGTTTTGTCATGTATGCATCAACATTTCGTCTTTATTTGTAAGACTTCATCAGGGTGATAATTTTAAGAAAAATGTCAGGCACGTACATAGAAATATTGGGTTGACATGATGGGTTCATGAAAAGATGGAGTAGCCACTACTGGGAGCGCAGGACCAAGGTCCGGGCTGAGGGAATTTGGTGGCAGAGAGTGAAAAGTATGTAGATGGCTGTGAGTTAAAAAGGGATGGTGGAAGTGTTAGCGGATTTGTCTTAGGGTGATATATATATATCGATATATATATATATATATATGCAAACATTGTTTAAAATCACATAATTTGTCTGTTTAATTATACCTCATTTATTATTTAATATTTTTGGTCGTCTGTTTGTATTAAAACAAAAAAATGATAATAATCTATGTACCATACGTTTCACGAACCTTTTCTATTCTTTGTGGAATCTTCCTCAGGTGTAAAAAGGAAATTAATAAACAAGCGGGAGAAATAAAATATATTTTTAAAGACGGCGGAGAAACGCGCAGATAACGTTTTTCGCATTCTTCCAGGAAGTCATTGACGATTTCAATTCAGCAACGCTGAATGGGATTACAGAAGAACATCGCATTACATTAAAAATGTTAAAATGTTATTACTGGTTTCATATGTGATCTCATTAATTTAAGATCGTTGTGCTTTCATGTAGATAGTCTCGAGTAGTTTTAATTTTTTTAAATTGGTTTTGAAATGTATAATTTTAGTTGTATTAACAAGAATTTATCTTAAATCAGAGAGAAGGCAGTTATGTTGTAGATAACAGTAATTATGTCTAGTGGTTTTGGAGTTAGAGAGTTGTTGTATTTTACTACAAGATTTTAGAGTTTAATTATATTTTAAATACTGAAATATATTTTTATAACTAACTAACTATATATATATATATATATATATATATATATATATAGTTATAAAAATATATTTAATGTAATTACGCTAAACAGAGATTACCGCGTTTCAACCCCGTAGTGAATCGTCAGGCTATAAATTAGCCAGCTCTACTCGCAGTTGAAATAAATACTCAAAATCGCTACATAAAATATTATATATCTTTATAACATTTATTTTATGTGGATACATGAAATTATATATATATATATATATATATATATATAATATATATATATATATATATATATATATATATATGTATATATATATATATATATATATAGAGAGAGAGAGAGAGAGAGAGAGAGAGAATATAAATATGAAACTAAAAGAAAACTTTTAGTAGAAAGAACCTATAGTGAAATGGTAAAAGCTCAATATGCGAGATAGAGCAATTATAAAGATAGATGGACGAAGAGTGATACACATGCACGAATGTCCAAATTTATTTCAAACTTTGATTATTCAATGGAAGGCATATTTTGTAATAAAATTATGTTTATTATTCTTTCTTAATAATAAACATAATTTCATTACAGAATATACCTTGCATTGAACAATCGAAATTTGGACATTCGAGCATGTTTATCACTCTTCGTCCATCTATCTTTATATATATATATATATATATATATATATATATATATATTATATATATATATATATATATATATATATATAAAGGTATATTGCACAAAGGTTCTTTGGGAATCAACTCTCGTTCTGACAACATCAGCTAAGGACGGATACAGACAAGCAAGCAAGTAACCTATTTATCACTTATGACTTCATCAGGAATCTCTTATCACGTTGTTTTTATGTGACACGCCATCCATTGGTGACATCATTCAGTGTGCACGGTGACAAACACGCACATTCACAAGACCCACAGTTGTATATATATATATATAGGTTTGTTTCATTGCAGTCTAATGTTGTATACGATATAAGAAGAAGAAAAGACACGTACCTCAAATTGACATAATATCCGTACGCATGCTATGCTTCCTTTTGTCATTCATCATTATTTGCAGACATTATGTGCAAACAACGACACGAAGATAATACAGAATGGTTAGATTCAGTTGTGATAACAAAGCCTAATCATGACACATGAAATTCTTACTCGTCTTTCTTATTATCTGTTGCATTGACCGAACAAAAACATCGTGATTCTATTCCTATGTTACCTCTTTGAGACTCGCGGTTGTAATCTTGCTTTTCTGACAAAGATTAATGGGCTGCCGTCTATATAACAATAACAACAACCACGGAACATCTGTAAAGTTTCAGTTTCGTCCGTGTCTGTAGTTTGTGTTCGATCTTAAATAAGTACACAATTAAAAATTATATTAAAACAGCTGAAACATCTATATGAATAAAAGTATGATACACCTTAACGTATGTACCTGCTTGTATTTCTATCGTTTCAACATATATTTGATATTACACATTCATGTTTACAAACGTATTATAAATTCAATACTTATTTCAATAACCAATGAAATAGCGTAAACTAAAATATGCTGTAATCCTGTTTTGATTTTCATTAATATTAACTCTCTACCTGTGCATACAAATAACAACGTCCCTCTCTCCTTGTATGCATCACGTAATAAGCACTCACCTTTTCCGTTCCGTTCAGATTTCGACCGCCTGGTCATTAGGTTTTATTATTTATAAATGGAAGACTTTTAAAATATAAAGTATTTATGCGATTTAAAAAGAAAACACAAATAAAGTTGAAAAGTAAAAGGGATCCCAGAGAATGCCGTGTTTTAACAGCTACATTATTGCGTATATCCCACTGAAAACTTTGTCAGAATAAAAAGAATAACAATTTCGTAACTAGAGAAAAAACATGCAAATAGAATCACTATCTTTCTTTCGATTCATTTAAAAGAAAATACAAGCAATCGGTAAGATTTGGAATTGGTTCATACGTAGATTTTTAAATAAATAGCTAAGACAACTGTAATACAAAAAATGTGCTTATTTCGAAAGCTATCTTGCAAATTAATAAAATATCATACAAATAGTGATTATGTATTTTTTTAAACTTGGATGTGTTTTTGAACCAGTATAGTACTTTAGACTACATGCTGCTGAGGTTACACTTTAGGAGTGTGGAGTCTTCTATTACATGGCATTACTTACTATCAACCCGAAGTAACTGTACATGTCTACTAAACACATAGAACATGTGTTTAGTAGATTTTTTCTGCGCTTGACAAGAAAATGAATTGAGTGGTGAGATTCCAATTTGTTATTACTTTTATGTTGAATCTTCACTTTATTGGTAGTATATAGCAAGGTGACATTTTAAAATAAATAGAACTTCTACGAATTTCTTCATCAATAAAAAATTGATATTATTTAACTATTATTTAATTATAATAAATTAAAAAATGTATTATTAGTGTTTACTGTTAGTATTAATACTTTCTGCTAATAGACCATATAGCGGTCATATTTACTTACAATTATTGTTGAGTACAAATATAACTTAATTCTGAATAATATTCCAGACCGAATGAGGTTATTTTAAAACATATAAAATATAATTATATTTTATATTTTATAGTCTTACGACTTAAATCACAAAAAAATAATAGAATTGAATATTAATTTGGCAGAACCATGTATATCGATGACGAAAATCGACATTTGACCATTTTTGTAAATATATATATATATATATATATATATATATATATATATATATATATATATATATATATATATATATTCGATTTTACAACGACCGGTTAATTTAGCTGATAATTTTCCACTACAACTGTGTCTGTTGCATGTTACCACAAATTTAGCATAAAAAATTATAATAAACAATTACTTGTTTACTCTTAAAGGTTTATGCACGTAGGATTAATTTTGTAATTATTCTGAATATACGCATAATGCTAATATGTAAAAGTCATTTCAATCTATGTTGTCTTTCATTAAAAATAAAGTAAATTCAAAATTTACGAGTTAGAATAAGATGTAGAAATCGATGCGAAAGAAGAAAACACACATTAATTGCTTTAATAATTAATCATATTCAGTCTGTGATGACATCTAATGGAACATGTCTCATTCTAAAATTGCAAGTAGAATGACACATCTGCGGGCAGATGTATATGTGTATGCACAACAGTGATGATTCACTAAAAAGGATGTGTTTACACGTGTATGTGAATAACAATATATACATATATATATATATATATATATATAAATATATATATATATATGTATAGATATATATGTATATATATACATATCTATATATATGTATTCTAATATATATATATATATATATATATATATATATATATACATATATACACGTATGCATATATATCTATTTTTAAAATCTACAATTGTGCAATTTAAATTAAAACTTAATTTTTTTTCAACCTCTTCGTTATAGAACCACTTTGTCAGGCGAGACTGTCTTATAGTTTCTTTTCTTCTTTTTTTCTTCTTTCTCATCTTGATGGTATTTACCAGCGGGGTTGAATCACGATAAAAGCAGAAAGGCACGTCAAGTTATAAAAGACGTTAGTATAAGTGTAGTCCTGTCGATGTTATGCGCAGATTGGCGCTTTTTTAGTAAGGAAATTGAGAACATGTGTAGGGCACGCATGAGAATCTATTTAAGTGTTATATTTTGAAAATCAACAATCGTGCAATTTAAATGAAACATTAATTAATTTAATTTTTTTAGTCTCGCCTAACAAAGTTAGTCTACAACAAAAGCTGGCAAAATTAATAAATTAATAATTGTTTCATTTAAATTGCACGATTGTTGATTTTCAAAATATTTCACTTAAATACATTCTGATGTGTGCCTCAAAGATGTTGTCAATTTCATTAATATATATATATATATATATATATATATATATATATATATATATATATATATATATATATATGAAGAAGAATAGAAAGGTATTAGAGAAGCAAAAGCCAAATCAAATTTCAATTCAATTGCTCAGAGCAAGGTATATTCCGCAAAAAGGCAATTTATTCAAGTTAAATTTTCCTTAAGCCAGGCTTTTCAAAGATCAAAATCTTATCATCAGAGGAAGTCGCTGGGATAGATAAGTTGGCAAAGGCCAAGATTTAAAATTTGAAAAACTGAAATAAAAGTTGTAGGGAAAGAAACACAGGGCAACACTCTGCCCGAATGCAAGCAAATGTCCGATTGCTAAAAAGTCCGGTGTCGAAAAGTCCAGCGGAGAAAATGAAATGTAGATAGGTATGTCGTTAAAAGGCACGAGAGGTGGTGAGAGAGGATTCGAAGTAAAATTCCAAAGACTACAACTTCAGGTGCGACGAAGATAGAATGAATCCAAAGGGTAAAAAGTCCAAAAAGAGGTACGTTCGTGGATGCAGCAAGGCTCAGTAAAACGTGAGGTGGAAAATATTCGCCATTAAAAAGACTTCCAGGGCTAAGATGTTATGGAAAGTGTTTTAAAATGGGAAAAAAGACAGCGGAAAATATTTAACAGCTTGCCCGTTGACAAAACCGACTTGTAATGAAGAAAGGCAGAAACTCATATGCGACCAGTAGGCAAAAAGGGAAGGAGTAAGGAGTGTATAGGAGGAAAGAAGAACGGGTGCGAAGGAGGAGAAAGAGTACGTGTGCGGTGATAAGTGCGGTTAAAACTAAGAGTGTGACTGTGGGGGGGGGTAAGTCGCTTGAAGTTGAAATTGGGTGTTAGCGCGAATTAGGGTTCAACTAGAAAAGGGATAGAATGGTGTGGGGGCAATTCAACGTGTGCTGGGAGGGAGAGTTAAAATACCAGAATGTGTCGGGGGTTATGAACAGGGTTCGGGGTTTAGTTGTTTAAACAGATGACCTTACTTATAAACAATGAGGCAAAATATATTTGAAGAGTAGAACTAGAAAAATAAAAAGTAAGAATAAAAATTCAAAATTCAAAATTAAAAAATTAAAAAAATAAAAATAAAAATAAGAAAATAAAAAATTAAAAGAAATAATAAAATTAGTCTTAGACTCTCAAGGAAAATAATGGATTGACCGATAAAGACATAATATAAATGATGGAAAAGTCGATAGAATTGGAGCTCGAGAGTGAGTATTAAAATAAGGAAAAGGTAATTTGACCTCGAGTAAATATCCGGAATAAGAATCCCGAAGGTGGTTAAAGATATGGGTTGAAATAAAATATGTTGTTACGGGGCGCTAGTGCGTTATGGATGTAGGAAAATTAAATTTTGAATCACAAAATGTTCAGAAAAAGGTATATGGAGGTTAATTAAGAAAATTATTAAATAGGTTAATGATGGCAGAAAGAAATATGGGACATACATGGTTACATGGTTAAGTAGTGACAATAAATTGAACCAGAGTGAGAATGGAGATCGCAGTTAAAAGTAAATATTATGGGGGTTAAAAGATGTAGAATGAGGGCGGGTTGGGGGTTGAGCAGGGTCTGAGAGAAGTGAGCGAAGGGCGAGGTAAACTAGGGGGAATAATCGAGGCTATTAAAAGAGTGAGAAGAATTATTTAGAAGTAATAACAGGAGGGAAAAAACAGTAATTAGAATGCACAGAGAAAACTGTAAGGAGTTCGATATCGAAGTGTGCAAAGGGGTTTAAGAGTAGAAAAGGCGAATCATCAAGTAAATAAAAGGGCTAGGGTTTAATGTGAATATGGTGGGTAAGTTATCAGGTTGAGAGGGTAGGATAGAGGGTTGGAAGTGTTGATGGGAAGCGGAGGAATGTATTAAAGGAAGTTAAAGGGGAAAGTAATAGAAGTCATATGAAGGTTATACAGTTAAGGAGGTTAAGTACAATGATTTAGGGGGTAGTGGGACAAAATTATTAAAGCTAAGGGAGTTGTGAACGTAACGGAATTCATGGGTAATTTTTTTTAAGTTAAGAGAAAAGCTAAAGGGATGAGGGAGATTAATGCAGAAATTATAGAACAACAGCAATTAGAACTATCGGAAAAGAAATCCGAGATGTAGGGAGGGAAGATCCGAGATGATGGGAGGGTATTTAATCAAATGGGGAGGGGTGTCAGGGGGATAACTATCGTTGCTATACTTGAATTTACGTATATGCCTGCAACTGGAGATAAGTTCATTCTTAGAATTAATAATATTTTTTGATTTAGTAGCAGTAGCTATCATAAAGGTTTCCAATGTACAAAGTTGGCAGTGGGATGCACCCGGTGTATATGATTTGGACTTTTTAAGTATTGACCAGTGAAGTGAATAGGGAGCGTTTTTAAGATTGAGGTGTCTAATTAAATTGGAAAGTGAAGTGCCAGTGCTATTATCGTTGCTATTTTTAAAGGAATAGATATGGTTAGAGATCCGGGTCTTAATGGGGAAAGAGGATGCCTTAATATATGTGTGCATCTTGAAGGGTGGTGCTATAGTTGCATTGAGATGGCTAGTGGTATTAGATGAGATTTGGGTTTGGAGATTCAAGTTATGTGAGGGAGGTTGGTTGAAGAAGTAGGGCGGAGCGGATATGAGGGAAATGTCAGTTAGTCCATGGGCACTATCTATTATTGGGGGTGCTTGGGTAGAGGTATGGCTGTATATGTGGGTGACTTGAGGAGAAACGGATTGGGGTTGTGGGGAGATGCGGAATTCGAGTGGAGTATGGGAACTGTGATAGCTCACAATATTGGTGGAGCGGGGGAATTGTTTCACAGTAAAACCGTATATTACGTCCTTCTGTACACAATTGTTGTTTAAGGGACAATCTCTAGGTTTACGGCAGTTACAAGTGGTGAGGGGTGCGGTGGGTGGTTGTTGTTGGATATGTTTGATTTTCCTATTGTTAGGGGCTATAATAGTTTGTTACATATTGGGCATAGTAAAGTAAGACATTTTAATAGAATTTTTGTTAAGAATAGTGCTATATCTGTGGGGGTGCTTAAAAGATCTGTCTAAAATTTGGAAAAATTCCTTAGGTATATTGGTTTTAACATTACCGCTGAAAGGCGGATTGAACCAAATGTTATTCTTTCTTCTAAGTTGTTGTCTTTGTCTGTGCGCCTGTGGGTCTGCCCGATTATCAATATTTTTAGTTCCCATGGGCTTATTAGCGTGTGTTTTGATATTCTTAGGTGCAGATGTGTTAAACTGTTTACTTCTATGTGCGATCATGTTGTGCGTAATAATGCCTGAGGGTTTGTTAACTTGGGTAAGGGGGTTGCAGTTATATGTAATTTTGTGATTGTAGCCTGAGTTTAGCAAAGCATTATTGTAGAAGCTAGAATTTTGATCGAAGATAGATTTATTCGCAGATAGCTTAGAGATTATGTTAGATACTGAAGGGACTATTGAGTTTATGATGGATTTAGGGTGGTTAGATAGGCTATGTACGTAGAAGAGGGTTAGGTAAAATTAGAAACCTCAATCTTAAAAACATTCCCTATTCACTTCACTGGTCAATACTTAAAAAGTCCAAATCATATACCCCGGGTGCATCCCACTGCCAACTTTGTACATTGGAAACCTTTATCATAGCTACTGCTACTAAATCTAAAAATATTATTAATTCTAAGAATGAACTTATCTCCAGTTGCAGGCATATACGTAAATTCAAGTATAGCAACCATAGTAATCCCCCTGACACCCCTCCCCCATTTGATTAAATATCCTCCCATCATCTCGGATCTTCCCTCCCTACATCTCGGATTTCTTTTCCGATAGTTCTAATTCCTGTTGTTCTATAATTTCTGCATTCATCTCCCTCATCCCTTTAGCTTTTTTCTTAACTAAAAAAAAAAATTTACCCATCAATTCCGTTAGGTTCACAACTCCCTTAGCGTTAATACCTTTCTCCCACTACCCCCTAAATCATTGTACTTAACCTCCTTAACCGTATAACCTTTATATGACTTCTATTACTTTCCCCTTTAACTTCCTTTAATACATTCGTCCGGTTCCCATCAACACCTCCAACCCTCTATCTTTCCCTCTCAACTTGATAACTTACCCACCATATTCACATTAAACCCTAGCCCTTTTATTTACTTGATGATTCGCCTTATCTACTCTTAATCCACTTTGCACACTTCGATATCGAACTCCTTACAGTTTTCTCTGTGCATTCTAATTACTGTTTTTTCCCTCCTGTTATTACTTCTAAATAATTCTTCTCACTCTTTTAATAGCCTCGATTATTCCCCCTAGTTTAACTCGCCCTTCGTTCACTTCTCTCAGACCCTGCTCAACCCCCAACCCGCCCTCATTCTACATCTTTTAACCCCCATAATATTTACTTTTAACTGCGATCTCCATTCTCACTCTGGTTTAATTCATTGTCACTACTTTAACCATGTATGTCCCACATTTCTTTCTGCTATCATTAACCTATTTAATAATTTTCTTAATTAACCTCCATATACCTTTTTCTGAACATTTTGTGATTTAAAATTTAATTTTCCTACATCCATAAAGAACTAGCGTCCCGTAACAACATATTTTATTTCAACGCATATCTTTAACCACCTTGGGGATTCCCATTCCGGATATTTACTCGAGGTCAAATTACCTTTTCCTTATTTTAATACTCACTCTCGAGCTCCAATTCTATCGACTTTTCCCTCATTCATATTATTTCTTTATCGGTCAATCCATAATTTTCCTTGAGAGCCTAAGACTAATTTTATTATTTCTTTTATTTTTTTTATTTTCTTATTTCTATTTTTATTTTTATTTTTTTTATTTTTTTATTTTTAATTTTTAATTTTTAATTTTTATTCTTACTTTTTATTTTTCAAGTTCTACCCTTCCTTGTTTATTAGTAAGGTCATCTGTTTAAACAACTAAACCCCGAATCCTGTTTATAACCCCCCCCCCCCGACACATTCTGGTATTTTAACTCTCCCTCCCAGCACTCGTTGAATTGCCCCCACACCATTCTATCCCTTTTCTAGTTGAACCCTAATTCGCGCTAACATCCAATTTCAACTTCAAGCGACTTACCCCCACACTCACACTCTTAGTTTTAACCGCACTTATTCACGGCACCCATTCCCTTTTTTCTCCTTCGCACCCGTTCCTCTTTCCTCCTATACACCCCTTACTACTTCCCTTCCTGCATACTAGTCGCATATGAGTTTCTGCCTTTCTTCATTACAAGTCGGTTTTCTCAACGGGCAAGCTTTTAAATATTTTCCGCTGTCTTTTTTCTCCATTTTAAAACACTTTCCATGATATCTTAGCCCAGGAATCTTTTTAATGGCGAATATTTTCCACCTCACTTTTTACTGAGCCTTGCTGCATCCACGAACGTACCTCTTTTTGGACTTTTTACCCTTTGAATTCATTCTATCTTCGCCGCACCTGAAGTTGTGTGCTTTGGAATTTTACTTCGAATCCTCTCTCACCACCTCTCGTGCCTTTTCACGACATACCTATCTACATTTCATTTTCTCCGCTGGACTTTTCGACACCGGACTTTTTAGCAATCGGACATTTGCTTGCATTCGGGCAGAGTTTTGCCCTGTGTTTCTTTCCCTACAACTTTTATTTTACTTTTTCAAATTTTAAATCTTGGCCTTTGCCAACTTATCTATCCCAGCGACTTCCTCTGATGATAAGATTTTGATCTTTGAAAAGCCTGGCTTAAGGAAAACTTAACTTGAATAAATTGCCTTTTTGCGGAGTATACCTTGCTCTGAGCAATTGAATTGAAATTTGATTTGGCTTTTGCTTCTCTAATTCCTTTCCATTCTTCTTCATATTTACCTGCTTTATCCTGGATATTGAGTTGTATACTTTTCACAATAGGTTTTACCTTTTCTAAAAGTTCGCTTTTAATACACCACTTATATATATATATATATATATATATATATATATATATATATATATATATATATATATATATATATTATCGGATGTATTCGAAATTTTGCTCTGTATACGCTCTAATGTGTTTACAAACCTACACATATAACACCCTATATATATATATATATATATATATATATATATGTATATGCATATACACTTACAATATATAGTTTTGCTCTTTAATGACATATGACCTCACATCATTGGTCTTCGCTATATTCCTACACCGCAAAAACCGCGAAATCAGTGCATAACTCCGCTTTTTTACTCTAAGCTTACCTAACAACAGGAAACACAATAAGGAGACAAACCAAGTCCTAGTAGTACACCTGCTCGTATTGCGATAGCATAATGTGGTTTAATGTGCCAGCGTACAAGTAATCAAAAACTCATCCACGTCAAAGATTGTCTCAATGCATCCATCGAAACTTAAAAGATTATACTAGAAATCCAATGGTGAACATACTAGTAATGCACAATAAAATCGTTCAAACTCAACTCACTACTGCTCTACCTCACGCGTTCCCATCTTTCTGGTTTTCTAATAAGAAATGTAAATATCGTATAATAATGTAAGCTTCATGGATTTACTAAACACAGATATTATGGGGCCCAATAACAAATTACTCTCAATGCTTAAAATATCATGTTACAGTTGTAGTTTGAAAAAGTATGTGAGGGTAAATGAAAATTTGACCCTAACATATGACAAATTCAATGGGCAAGCGAAGAGAGTAGAAACCTGCCAGAAATAATAGAAACAGCGAGACAGGGGGCTATGCGTAGACAGAGAGAAAGAGATAAATGCATATACAAGACATATATAAAATAGGCAGGTTGACAAGCATGCCTATATATATATATATATATATATATATATATATATATATATATATATATATATATATGTATACACGCAAATTCATTCAAGTCAGATGGATGTAAATGAGAATGAGTGTCTATAGAATAGATGAAGCTACATATTCAATGATTTAAAATTAGTTTTTTTCATCTCAATTGAACTATTAAAAGTCATTCAAAATAAAAATAAACAAAGTATTATACAAGATAATTTAATTTCCTGATTTAATCACAATTTCGGAAAACTCCACAACACATGTTTTGGAGAAGTCGACAGCATTCATGGGTAATCCAGGCCGTGATAGTTTCCTTCCCCTTCATCAGAACAGGGGAGAAATATTCACGGAAGTAAAGAACCAAGTCCCAGAGGAATGACAGGTGGGCCATCAGTTATCGTTAGAGACAAAATCAAGTTAAATGAAAACTTCCGTAAGAAAACAGTAATCTCTGATTATCAAGCAAAATATTGTTCAGTAAGTATAAAGCATGATATAAGAGAGTGTTTGTGTTAAAAATGAATATAAACAGATAGTGTACGTTATATAAGTAATGATATTCCTACTTTATATGTATATATTTTTATGTATATATGTACATATATATCTATGTATATATATATATGTAAGTGTGTGTGTTTGTAGTTGTGTGTGTTTAGGTAAAAATATAATCTCCGAAATTGTTTCAAATTGCCGCTCAATGATGCTATGTCAAAAGGTTCAAGACATGTATACATTTTAGTTATACTCCAATGACCAAAGTAAACATCAATGTAGCAGTATAATTTATATTTATTTATTTTTCTCAATTTCTTCATTTTCAAATTTCTACTTATACCTGCGTTGTTTTCCTTCGTCTTACAAACAAAATATAGATATTTTTCCAATTTTGTTTAATTTGTTCATATCTTACGTATCTTTCACAGCTCAATCAAGACAATTGTATTGTCTTAATGTTAACATCGATGATCATCAGAAACATTGTTCATTTAACAGTAATGGAAAAACGTCTCAATCCAAAGCAAAAGAAAGAAAGATAAGAAAAGAAAAGGCGAAGAATAAGCCTTTATAAAACAATTGCAAGTTACAAGGCATGGAAAAATCACATCAAAATTGACATCAAATCCTCTCCAAAGGCGTTGCATCCGAAACTTTAAATTATTTTCACGTCGTTACATACAATTAAATCCCGTCGAGCAAATCTCAAGTAAATTTTCTTAAAACAAGGACATCGATTTAAAAAACTCCAAAATAACATTGAAAACCAGAATTGATAAACGATTGTTAAATCTACAATTGAATAACAATGAGATACTACATAGAATCTTAATATGAAAAGTAAGGTTACCCTCGAAATGTCATCAATGTAAACAGCAGGACCGTAATCAAAATATTTAGCTTTTAACTGCGGTCCTTAATTGCCCAAATCAAACTAATGAATTATATAATTAGAGATTTTATCACTTTATCTGCGAAAACAAATCTTAAAATGATGGAGTTGATCAGATTAGTGTCCTGAATGTAATTTTCCCCATAATTAAATATTCGTAATATGAATTTTATATTAGTGATATATTTATATAGAAGCAAGTACTTCAACCTGAGATTGAATAAATGCCTGTATTAGCAACAAACAGTGATCTTAACCATGCCGCTATCAGAGTGTTTGTCGGTCCTAAATTACGAAAAGCTGTTTATAATATATATATAATATATATATATATATATATATATATATATATATATATATATATATATATATAAATATATGTATATGATATATGTATATATATATATATATATGTATGATATATGTATATATATATATATATATATATATATATATATATAATGATTTAATCATAGATCTTTAATTATTAACTACATACGTATACGTTTCATCCTAATGGAATCATCAGTGTGATAGATAACTGTTCAGCCGGTCGAACGATTCAAACCTCTGACACCAGTCATTATTTATTTCATCAAGCGGACAATATAGTAAGCCGTCTTATAAGTGTTCAACAAATCACGCGAACACGAACTTCCAATGTTTAGCTTAGATTAACCGCTTATTTTATTTTTCTTATAGAATAGAGCCAATCCGAAAAGTTATTAACTATAATTATTTAATAATAAATACTTAATAAATGCTGATATATATACATTTCTTATTTATGAAATAATCAGTGTAATAGATAACTGTCATTTTCTCTTAATGAGCCGATACGAAAATAAATTATGATAAATATTATGATACCTACATACATATATGTATCGTAACCCAAGTTCTAAAGTGTGGCTAAATATAACCGTGTCACCAGATTCAATATTTGAACACTTGACAAAATCAACCTTTGACATCTATCCGACGCCTTTATCCAAACGAGGACCGAGACAGCTATAGGAATAAATGGATAATAGTGTTGTTAGTCTTTTAACGAATATTGTAAGATTCATCTTACCCAAGAGGAGGGGAATTTATCAATATTGCTTTAGTTTAAAGATTTTCATGTCATCACTTACAGAATGCTCTTCATTGATGGAAGATTGAAATAATTATTTCTAACAACGAGTAACAGAGAAAGGTTACACTGAGAGGAAAAAAGGGAAACATAAATATGAAATGTATATATTTGTTTCATTGTGTACAGCATTCGACAAAAATGACAGAACAAAATAAATATCATGCTTGGCCAGTGATTGCACTCGCTATTTAACTAAGTGTATTACTAAAATAATTATATAAAATCTAAGAATTAAGTGAATAATTTAATTTTTCATATATTATTATAATCATATATGAATTTATTTCAGGCGGAGGGTAAGTCCGAGGTAGTAGTCTCACTTTCTCCTAATTGTATTATAGAATAGAGGATAATTCCGGTGACGTTGTCTTCATAATAGTTAATAATCCTTACTGTTTTTCTATAAGAATAGTGTTCAGTAACAATGAGATCTATATATTTATTTAGTATGATTGTTTCAAACAAACATTTTTGGATACATATTTGCAGACATGTTTCAGCTCCAACTGAGAATTAATCGAACTTCTTTTAGGATTAAGACGGAGAGAAATTAGAAATGTTTGATGTCCCATTAATAACTAGGCCTGAAGAAGCTCGGCCGATTTTCAGTTTATATAGTAGTGAAATTATCGTTAAAATGTCATGCGAGCATCGTTCGTTGTTGGTGATAATTGAACTTAATTGATCTGACGACTTTTCACACGTGTTCCTGAATCTTTAAAGTAGAAAAAACGTATTTAACATCCAATTTGTGTTATACAATCACTTAAATGCATTAAAAGTTGTGCAAATATTATGAATTGATTAATTGCTAAAATGGCATTCAGACTAAATGCTTTTAGTATTTACACACAGAGATTCGTTTCTTTTTATATGTTTGTTTTGGTTGAATAAAATATTTTTTGGGGAAGTACATTAATATAACCGGTTTACTCTGTGTTTTAAGAGCTTCCTAAATAGTTTGTCTCTCAGAAATTCGGAGGGATTTATTTGCTGTTATGTTTTGTCAGTTGGACTTTTAGTGATTACCATTTTATTAAATACGACAGAAGCGGGAAAATTGTGGTGTGAAAAGAAATACTAAACTTTAAAAAATAGTTTAATTGCAAGAAAGAGAAAAGATGATATTTAGATGTGGATGATGATTAAAAAAACAATGCTATTTTAAATTTACAATTAGTACAAAGGAGTACAAATGAAAAAGTCAGAAACAAGAACAATATGATAAATAAAAAGGGATATGTATATATATATATATATATATATATATATATATATATATATATATATATATATATCGACACATAGGATAAATTCCAACACAAACGTGAAAGTAAGTTACATATTTTTTTAAATGTTAAAGGACTTTTATAGATATAAAACTAAGGTAAATGTATAATTACATATTTACATTTTAGGAAATACTAATTAAATAATGTTCATATACATATATATATATATATATATATATCTGTATATATATTTATATATATATATGAATATATATATATATATATATATATATATGTATATATATATATATATATATATATATATATATATATATATATATATATATATATATACACAGGGGGATGTCTTGTTTCTTCGTACTAACGAGTCACATATTGAAAAGCCCAAAGGTAACTCGTAGATAAGGGTTAATTTTGTTGTCATATCAACGGTGAGACGACAACTTGAAGATTGGTGATGACTGTTGAAATTGAATAGAATTAAATTATTTCAAAAGACGGCTCGCCACGAATGGACTTAAAATCGACAACCTTGTAGTCAGCTTAGAAGAAGCCCATGGTAGTGTGCTTCACAGACAGATACTTATTGGGAATACAATGTTGTATTAGAACTTGCGGCATTCACAATCGTCGTAGCTATACGAGTTTTCCTGTGACTTTTACAGAGGGGGTATTTTTAGTTAATTCCTGTACTTACCATGACAATAACGATAGAGTGAAGAAAGACTAGCACTATCTTATCTGTTGGAAAGGGAAGAGACGGGGATTCCATCATTAAATTTAGAAGTCTATTATGTACTACGTCAAGGTAGAAAGATTGCACTGAGCAACAAGTCTCTAGATGTGGAAAACATAATCAATTTTATGACGGAGCTGACTCTTATACAAGTACAAAGTTGCGTCAGTAGCGAGATTCTTACCGGAGTGATAAAATTATTAAACGATTTCTTCAGCGACCCTAGTAACAGATTTGGCGTATGACTTCTTTTTCAAATCTGGAGTGTACCATTGATTTTAATTTGGGCAAAGTGAGGATTGGGGCGTTAGTTGTGAAAATAGAGAAATTGGTTGTAGATATTTTCAAAATAACCAGCTACATTTTCTCATTGCACACTGTGCACCAGGTCAGAAGAGAGACGGTCAGAAAGATATTGATAATTAATGCATTTACATGTGCTACTGTACTCATCTGTATAGATGTCAACGAATGATCTTTGAATGTAATTTGGGAGATCATTCATGGAGATCAGACAGATGTTTTGGCCGAGACTGGATCCTTGAAATACATCGATATTTATATTTAACTATTAAGGACAATTTCAATAAGTCTATCAAAGAGAATGAAGTTTTTAGTTTAGAAGACATTTTCAGATATTTCATCGCAAGCAAACAATTGTGTCAACTCTTATAAAAGGCTATAGCTACGTAAATAACTATTTCTTAAAAAATACAGCTCCTGTCAATATATTCACTGATTTTGTGTGATATTACAATAAACACATAAGCTGTCAGCGACCAAAAGGGTTTTTAGAGGTTGTTGACACCTACTTGATCCATAGCAGATTAACACAATTTACTCATTACGAACAACATACTGATTGTTCTGTACTGAGATGCATAAAACTAATCAGGCAAGTACTTTGAAATACTTGACAGATTCAGAAGTCACTCCTAATTATAAATTGTTATTACAGAAACGAAGTGCATGTGGTGTTATTTAAAATAAATTATGTGCACATCAAATGATTAGGATAGAAATCGTTTCCTTACTAAATAATGACAACATATTAGGAAAAAACACTCGACTGTAAGGGTTTATCAGACGAATAAATTAACAGATGAATGAGAGGCTTGATGTCAAATGAAATTTGATCGATAAAGTTTTCTGATGGGCAGGCCTGCGTTTTTCTGGCTTATGTAGCAGGACACCGAGTAATATTTTCACACATAAAGGCTACCCTGTAGCTACCTGGTCGATTAAGAATTTCACTACTTCCCTCGAAACGCATGAGTAGTAATCACTCTTCAGGCTGGCGCCCTCAAATAATAAGAGGTGTGTTATGTCACCTTAACTGTTTCCGAAACAGAAGACCAGCTGTTTCTCTGGAAACTTTCTCTGTATGACTCTGAGCACGTTTTAGTATGCAGCATAGAGTCACCTGTTGTTCTGTGAGTTGATCTCTTTTTCCTTGGCTTAATATATTCACGTCGGGGAATAACGTTATGACTGACTCCAGTAGATGTTTCAACTTCATATTCTTTGCGTGATTAAGTCGCTTTTCTTGAATCGACTTTGAAAAATAGTATTTTCTCATTTTATATGTAACTAAGCAGGTATTCGCATGCATCATGATGATGATACACTTTTCAGTTATTTATTTCTCAATTGCAATGACACGCATCGACTTGCTTGGATATTATGGATGATCTCCTTTACTTCGGTGACACACTTTGACTTACGAACGGCGTTATATCGGCAATTATGATTTTTTCCTTTGATGACGCTACGTAGTTGAATCCTACATTTTCTATTCCGTTTTTACTTTTTCCGTCATCCTCTCGCCAACCCTAAGGAAGTTTGATATCTCATTATTTGACCTTGCAGAACGAATACGAAAGAGAACTCCGTCTCTCTTCACAAATATAGAATTTACTAGTCGTAACAATCACTTATTCTGCAAGACAAGTGGAAATATTGGCACTTGATCTAAGAAGAGAAAACTCACAAAAATATTTTAAATAACAAATATGCATAAAATGAGCAGTTTAAAATTGCGAAATAAATATGATCCTTTAGTATGTATGTATATATATATATATATATATATATATATATATATATATATATATAGTCATCCACATAAAAACTGTTTGGCTATATCGCAGCTCTTCAGTGGGGCGAGAAAAGGTAATGGCTCAAGCTGGCATTGAAACTAAAACGGCGAGCTGACAGTCGGCGCCTCTACCCATCATACGACACTGACTGAATGTACGTGATATCTCAATGTAAACATTGTGAAGTGTCGAATGAGCTATGCCTTAAAGCTAATGGCAGTTGGTGATATCCTTACAAAATAAGCTCTACCTAAGAAAGGGAGCTTTATATAGTTATCCACATACAAACTGTTTCGCTGTATCACAGCCATTCAGTGCAGCTAGACAAGTTAGTGCCTCATGTTGGGATTGGAACTCAACCATCGAGATGGCAGTCGGCGCCTCTACCTCTGCACTATATATATATATATATATATATATAAATGAATAAATGCGAAAGTGTATTTCGTTATCCGAACTATATTAAAAAAAAACACCTTACCTCTTCTTAATTCAATTATACACTAAAATAGTTTCATATATATATATATATATATATATATATATATAGTCACTGAACACCTGACTAAACACTGTCAAGGTTACACATTATTTGCATATTTAGTTTTCTAAACATTGGCTACTAAATGCATATTCAGTACTATTCACTTATAAGTTGACTCTGCTATTTTATTATAGATACAGACGACTTTTCTGATATTAATTTTTTAATTATTATCTGTAGTAATATTATGTTAAACAATTATTCTGTTTATGCTTTCGCATGCGTATAATTACAACCTCGATAACTTTGTAATAATTATATTTCAAAAATAAAATTTACTTCAACGCAATAATTACCAAAAGTTTACTGTTACTGATTGAATGCATAGGTTTATTATTTTTTAAATACACTTGTTGTTGTTATTGTTGCTGTGGCTGTTCTAATAACATCATGCCACGAGAGAAAAGTTAGGCACAAGGTCAATATTTAACGTGGGGGTGATCCAGCTCTTCAAAAATAAGCACTCTAAATTGGAACAAAATGTATAATTGCCTCAGTCTAGAGAGATTACTCCTACACTGACATATATATATATATATATACAGTGTGTGTTCGAGTGTGTGGGTGTGTGTGTATGGTGGGGGTGTGGGTGTGCGTCAAGGCGATCCATAATCCAAGTCTTATAAACATGTAACTGGGGTGCACGACTGAGGACGAACATGTGAAGCCCGGAATTACTACTAAATAATAAGGATAGAGAAAACTGTTAGTATAAAATCTTTTAGTAATGCTCAGTAATTACCGACTATACATATTATTTGGAAGCAGCTTACAATAATTCATGTAATGTAAAAAGTACAAAAAATATTAGGAAATTAAATTCACAAAAAAATCACTTTATTCACCATCGATTAGACACATTCTTTTATATTTAAAAAAGTATGAGTCAATTTGTTTATATTAACTACTTGATTGCAGAAAATATAATGAAAAATTATAAAGCAAATTAAACATTTAACAAAATCGAATACGTTGTTAACAAAATAATGTTCAGTGAAACAATTTTGTTATTTTATTTCAGAATTGGTCACGTGTGTTACATATACAATTTGTTTTTAGAGAAGATGAAGAAAATGCTTATTTTTTCATGATACGATAATACATATTTTACAGTCCTAATAATAAAATCAACTCACATTAACAAGAAGATAAAACCAATAAAATGTATGTAAAATGGTGGAAAATATAAAATATATCTGATAACTGCTTGGAAAATTATTCATTATCTATATTGAGTATGTCGTCCGTAGAATTGTATACACATGCTTATATTATAAATAATATTTTAAGATAATTTCAAAACTGTGTGTAGTTGTTGTTAAATTGCCTTTAGTGAATCAAACAAACAATAATTTTTTAGAAATATATTGTGTGATATAAACATATGCTCTCTGTTCATATTTAAATGATGCATATCAGAATCTAACATAAGATTTTACTGATGATAATTATTTTATCTGAAAGAATGGGTAGAATCAATCATTCAAGTAAAATGAAATTAAGAAATGTTTTACTAAAACTTTTTTTGATTATTACTTAGTTGTAATTTTGGTACTCATATGTCTGGCCCCAGTCGTGGACCCCAGCCGCATTTTTGCCAGACCTATATGATGGATCATTTCGGTGTGTATACTAATTAATAGATTCATGCTATAGAGTAAGTAGTAGATGAATAGATAATTCTTTCAAAGTTGCCAATTCGCTTTCAGTTAACGTCTTTTACCTACTAACTTTCTTCTAACTCTGTGTTGTTATATCTTTATACGTTGTTCATCTATTCTTTATTCAAACGGTGCTTTCATATCAAAGCGTTCTGTTGGTTTAATGACATTGTGTTGTGGTGTGGCCACTCTATTTTAAATCAATGATAACGCAACAAGGAAATGTTTGAAAGCCATACTTTTTTGTTATTCAATGAGAATAGGCGGAATCAAAGATAAAGGAAAAAATAAGACAAAGAAGATGATGAAGAAGATAAAGATGAAGAAGAGCTTCGCTTTATCCATTTTTACACTCGCTTCAATTCTATTTTGGCACCGGTATAAATTCCCCTTTAAATGTAATTCCGAAAAAAGTTAAGAAGAAAGAAAAAAGGAAGTGAAAGAAATTGGAAAACAGAAGGAGGGCTTTCAGTAACCTGACATGACCGGAAGTCGATGCATTCTTAGAAAATCTTCTTGATGCTCCAGTGTTTCGACGTTAAGGACTTTCTCAAATTTCTACTTTTAGTTGAAAGTGCCAATTATAATACTCAGTAGACAGGGACAATAGCTAAGACGTTTCGTCAAAGAACAACATTTTAAAGACCACTTCCAATTTATTTACGCGCACTAGCACAACAATAGTAGCATAGTTGTTATACGAGGGTGATTGTAAAAATACTAATAATGTACGAAGTGACGGCCCATCCGCCGATATTGCGGAATGGCAGCATTCCTTTTAATATCCAACGATATAGTTTACATATGATTCATAATAAACTGGGATTTACTCATACAAAACAAAGTGTACAAACTCGGTGTTGCTGGAGGGTCTCCTTATTTTCATTTTGTTACACTTTTTTGAAACTATGCGTTCTTATCTACACTTTAATAAGAGTTTATAATGATAACTTAAATTAGGAGGGTATCATTTGCTCGCTAAATTAATCATTAAAAACCATTCTTGTAAAACGATAATTATTTTTTGCAGTTAACATTTTTCAATTCTTCTTTTTTAAATTATTCAATTTTAATAGATTCCAAAATGCCGACCTCTGAATACAAACAAATATTGCTAACATTTTTAAAGCAAAGAAATGATATTCTATTCGAAAATAACATCCTTTAAAATTTCGAAGGATCTGAAGTAACCCATTCTATTATTCAACTGTTAAAACATATTAAAATGCTAAACATATTTCCGAATAAACTGATATGGAGTAGGGTGGATTTTATTTCGAAATTACATTGTATTTTAAATACCATTTTGTTTAAATTTGGATATCTTATTCTATTTTATACATCATTTCAATAAATATTCTATTAATTATTTATAAAAAATTAATAATTAAAGGTATTTCGTTGGGTGAAGAATTGCACAGACTCCACGTCTATGTAATTCTTCAATAAACGTTATCTCATAATTGTATTTTAATAGAGAGCAATAAAACACTGATATTTATTTACATCAGATTTTTAAAAAAATATTTTCATAATGTTTATTGTTTTTTAAAGTGGGATATATAAACTTGTATCAAAATTACCATTTTTAACAAACTCTTCTTCGTGTTTCCTTAGAAACTAATCGTACCTATGACATGTTAGATGAGAAGAACTATTTATTCAACTATAATTTCATTCGAACATTCATAAATTGTGACATATTCGTAACGCCGGGTGTTCCTCGAGTGAATACAAGGCTATAAATTTACTGAAAATAATGTCTGTGTATTTGCACTATCTCCCATTAAATCGATGATGAGTACATCCTCGGTCCACGCCTTCAAAAAATGAATAAGATGGTTTACTTTTTTTAGATAGAGCTCAACAACCACACATAGTTCGCAACTGCATTATCCAGGCTACTTGGGTAATTATATTTAATTTTGATCAAAGAGAGAACAATACTATGTTGGCTATCCGTTCTATAAAAATTGCATACGATGTTTTACTTTATTTCAATTGTATCTTTAAAATTATTAAAATAATATATTGGAATTGTATAGGTGATTCTTGGCGTGGACAGTACTAAATCACCGTCATTATATATTCAGTGGAAACGCCGGGTGTGCGACGAGGGTGTTAAATAGACATAACTACACCCCAACAAATCGAGGTTGAGTAGATCCTTGGTCCGCATTCGCAAAAAGGAACAGCATTATAACATGTACAAAACAAACAAGTACAACTAAGAAAATAATTAATTAGATCGACAGTTAAATAATAATATTTGTTAGTCAGAGGGGAACTCTTCTGAAAACGTGTTACACAGATAAGAACTTCTGAAATATTGGGTTATTGACTGGGTGCAAAACAGCATATTGTTGATTATTAAATCCCTATCGCTGTCGGTTCCTCCGCTTTATATAATAAGCCTATAAAAGTTATAAGATTGCAGTATGCGGATTGGGTTATATATCATAAGATTTAAATGCCTTGCAGGCCATTATTCGGGTTGGGTTAGTACCGGTGTCACTACAAATATCAATGAACGGGCATATTCTGGATTGTTATCAGGACGGATGTTTCTGTAAATATTCTACATAAATTGTGGTTGGCTTGCATTATAGTATTAATTTTGAATATATACATGTGTGTGTGTGCTTTTCTCGCGTGTATAATGACTTATATATTTTAGAATATATATATATATATATATATATATATATATATATATATATATATATATATATATATCGAACAGACATCTGTCGGAAACGCTAGTGACAAGTAGTTAATATCAGGACTATTCTGTATTGTACGAGTAAACCAATGTTGTAGCAAAAATGAAGCCGTTTGAGATGAGGCGGAGAATTATGTTTACAGTGGCCGAAAGTTAAAAATCACCCGTTAGAAACGCTGTTGACAAATAGTACATTTCCAGACTGTTCGGTATTGTACCAGTGACGAAATGATGAAGAAGAAAGGGAATTCCATTTTTTATTTACTTTCACTAACTAAAACAACATCCGAAGGCCAATATTTACGTTCTCAACTAGTCTCTAATAGCTCTCTTTTTTATTTCAATTATTCGTTCATTGTAATAGCGTCAGGGAGTAGTAAATAGTATTTGCTCGTCTCCAACCTCTCTATATCTATGTCTTTCCATTGATAGAATCTCATCTGGACAATAACACTTTTCATTTAAGCAACCCCCCAGGCTGAATATGTATGTATATAGATAGGCATATGTGTTTCTTTGGAGAGGGAAACTCCGATAATAACCTGCCGCTTAATGGGAATCTAAAGATGTTGACCTGTTTATTTTTTAATAAATACTTATAAGGATCAGTGAGTGGGATCGGTCTTGTGCAAGAGTGTTCGTAACTATGAATACTTTCAAGTATCGGCAATGGTTGGTAAGATATTCACACATATTTATTTACATGCATTGGCTGTCCGAAGCCAGAAGAGGTAAACCCCTCAATTATTAAAAATATCAATATCAAAATCAATGGCAATAAGTGCCTTATAACTTGTGCTAAATTGCTTTCACCCAGCAGGTGTCCCACGGTACTAGAACGTGAGCCCGGTCGTCATGCATCCACCGGGAAATAACTTAGGTCTATGAATGTTTGTTGTTGGAACAGTGGAACATAGCTAGACATCGAATCAGCTGAACCTGGTATGAAATGGCGGTTCGACTTTGTTACAAAATAACTGAAACTTTGCCAGATAGATTTTTATGCATAATCGCGAAACAAGACTAAGTTGTAAGGGTAATTTCACGGACGTTTTACGCGAGTAAATGCTTTATTAGAGTAGCAGGACAGAGGGTGTAAGAGAACAGTTGGGTGTTTCTTTTACTATCAGCCACACAATGACATCAAAGGTAAAGTAACTCGCATCTTGTTATAGAGTTCGTATAATGTCCATCCGCTGCCCTTTAATATTTTATCCTGATAAGTGTCTATGTTCCAACTTTTAATTCCAGACATGATAAAAAACAAATATCATTAAATGTTCATCGTGTTAATAAACTAGTCATTTTGGCGGACTTTAATGCATGGGTAAGGGAATAATTAAGAAGTCGTGGAATCTGCTCGCAAGCACGGGGTTGCCCACTGTAAAAGTAAGGGTTTATACTTTCGCAGATGTGTACTGAGCTTGGTCGGAAACACTATTTCAGCAGACGTACAAAAATGGATGGACCCTGGCTTACAAAAATGAAATACAATATTCTAAAGCTTGGTTTCCCGCTTAAGTTTGGTAGGATTAGTTGGCTATTTTATGACCGTATGAAAACGCTGGTACACATTTGTAGGCAGCTTCCTGAAGAAATAGTAGTAGCAAATAGTGTCAAATAGAGTGGTATACATGTACCAACACTTTTTCCTTATACTTCGCTATGGTATTATTTATTACCTTGGAAGACTGTCAGTGTGGCATGTATATAAGGTGTTCTAGTTGTGGTAAGTTGTTTGACCTTAAACACTTTAGTGCTAAATCCAAAGTTCTGAATGCACAAATTAGAGACTTATTAGATGCAGATCCTTGTGATGTTTTTGCATATTCTCAGGCTTATGGATACTTTCGAAAAGCCTATTGTGTCTTAAAACTAACCATACACTTTGAAAAGACCGTTGTTTTGTATAAACCTGCACCAGGTAAAACTCGAATTAAACCATCTATATTCATGTATGACAAGGAATTGAAATGCTAATGATATATAGAAGGGATATGAACCCCTTAGTATTTTTCATCAGAAACGTATTTTAGGATCATAGGCGTGAGATGGCAGATGCACATTAATGATGAAGGACTGTCTTAGCGGAGGTGTTGATGAGGCACCGAAAGCATGTTACACCAATATCGCTTAAGGTGGTGTAAGCATCTATGCAGGGTGATCGAGGATCGTATTATAAAACAGTTTTTATGGGTAACTTTTGAAAGCAAGGAGGCCACGTGATGAACCGAAATGTAGATACAGCGATTCTCTAAAGACCTGTTTCAGAAATATATTGGATTCTGAACATTAATTGGGAACAGAATGTGATAGATTAACATGAAATCGGACGTCAATATTGGTCTGCATGAATAAAGACACATTGAGCATAAACAATATAAGAGCGACATTAAGATTGGAACCTCTGAAATGACAAATGAAATGGTTGCGATCTTCCGATATTAGATCTGCTGGGACTGTGATAAAATATGCCTGACCGAAGCAGGTCTTACACGTCATCGTTATAGTCTCTAGAAATAATATGTGAAGTGATATAATCTTCAAGGGATAGCAAACCGCAACCTATGACGTAAAGAATAGCAATATGTACCAGGTTTGAAACGTCACAAAAATAAACAAATAAAGAGTTTGAATGGATACCGGAGAGAGTTTGAATGCCTACTTGATAGAGTTGGAATGTTTACTAGAAAGAGTTTGAATGCCTACTAGAGATGGTTCGAATGCCTACAGGAGAGAGTTTGAATGCTGACAAAAGAGAGTTATGATACTTACTAGAAAGAGTTCGAATATCTACTAGACACGATCGTCGAATGTCTTGGGCATCTCTCTAAAGTTATTTGTCAGGACAATCTGAAATGACGATACTTCACCCTACTAGTAAACCCTAACATAATATTCAAAATAACATAGTATTCGAGGCTAAAATGATATTCCTTGGTGTATCTACACTTTAGTTATACGAGGAATGTTGCACTTTGTCCTTCTGAGGTGACATCAAGTAATTGCACGTACGTGGAGGTCAGATAGATTAGTGCCCTCGAATCGAAAGGAATTAGAAAAACATTACAATGAGGATAAACTGTAACATAGTTAAGTGCTCAATTGGGGAGAGGACAATAAGTAATCCTCACTTCTTTGCTAACTCCATGTTTAAGAGGCAGAGAACAATCGTAATTTGCCGTTCGGATCTCATATAAGATTCAAGTGTTAGCACCAGGTAGTGGGTCCTTGATTTCTAAGAGCTAACGCATGTGAAATGCAAAATGAAACAATCAACAACTTGTATACGACAGCATGTTTGCAATTATTGTGACAGTGATGTTAAGAGTCTGATGGGCTGGAAAATTTATACATGCTCACGTATGAATTAAATAAACAACCGATGGTAAAATTCGATACTAAGTTTGCTGGTAACATATATATACAGGGTGGGCCAAAATAAGGGTCCTATCTTTAAATTTGAATAACTTGAATTTGAATAACTTCCACAAAATAAAAGTTAAACTCACCAAACTTTATGTGTGTGTAGACTGACCCTTCCGAGATTTTTTGAAATAAACAAAACAAATTTTAGCCGAAAAACACTTCTTAAAACTTACAAAAACTAAAGTATTGTTTTTTACACTGTTTTGAGTTTTTTAAGCAAAAATAATGTTTTCTAAATGAGGGTACGTTCCTTAGGGCTAATACGGCTCATGCTTGCTTCGGAAGGGGTCCTTTACTTATTCTAAAAAAAAAATTTTTTTTAAATCAATAAATAAAAAAGTTATGAATTTTAAAAAATAGGACCCTTATTTTTGCCCACCCTATATATATATATATATATATATATATATATATATATATATATATATATACATATATATATGTATTTATATATACGTATATATGTATATGTGTATTTATATATACGTATATATATGTGTATATATACATATATATATATATATATATATATATATATATATATATATATATAGTACATGTATTGTATTAATTTCTGTAAATGTAAATCCGTAGAAACTCAAGTGTTTATAAAAAGTGCTCAATAACAAGTAGAGCTGTTTATAAGTATACATTTTTATTTATACAAACATTATTGTTTACATATGTGCATACATGTTTCGGTTGCACTTTTCCCAGAAAGTCAAAAAAAATTCTTGGTCTGATGAAGTTGACTTTCTGGGAAAACCGCAACCGAAACATGTATGCACATATGTAACCAATAATGTTTGTATAAATAAAAATGTATGTTCTTTTTTATAGTATTTTGTATTTGTACTTCTTTTAACAGGACTTATGTTTCTTCTTTTCTTATTTTCAGGCTCCACAGCGTGGTCGCTCACAAGACACAGAAAAAAACTGTTGCCATGGTACGCTGGGTTATGCCTGGGACCAACCACGCATGCCCTGTTCAGCCATGCGATGTTGTAATCAAAGTGAAACTGTAGCAGTAATACCAGTGGATTATGCTTTAGGGTTCTGCTTTCGATGTATGGTAAGTACACACCTCTCTAAATACATATCAATTACATAGCTCCTCAATGGTACGCGTCTGCTTCTTTTAAACCTAATATTCTGCCGTTCTCCTAAAATAAAGATACAGACTTTCAGTGTGATTTCGCGAAACGAATATGATGTGTTTAGATGAATTCAATTGTTTAACGGTTTAACACTTGAAATTTAATGAAACTTATCGGCTTTACTAGTTTCTCCTACTCACGACTTGTACATTGAAGCAGTGTTAGGTCTAGTATTAAACTTACGGCTAAGTTAACTAACATTTGTAACACTAACGCTTGTGTCTATATATTTTAATCACAGAAATACATGCTAAATTATTAATGTGTTTTGGGAGTGGGCGCTGTTTGAAAAAAGACCGTTTTAATTGTTCTCATTCACCGAAATGTGCTAGCAACTAACCAAGTTTCCTATCCCTTGCTAAGTTTCTATACATCATTCACACCCTCTCCTAATGTAGGCTTGTGTTCCATTTTTGTTTTTAATTTATAGGGTATATCTCACTTTCGCTTCCGTTAATCTCTCTCTTCTCATGGCTTTCTGTTTATAGCAGTCGAACTTAATCAAGTAATGACAAGAATACATATATTAAAATGGTTGATTCTAAACAAATGGGAATATCATCACAGTAGAAATACTATTTAACACATAACTATAGAAGGAAAGAGGGAAAGAGAGAGTGTATATTATATTACATGAATTCTTACTAAATGAATAATGTTATGTCCGCATGTTTTTTCCTTCAAAGTATCATAGCTTCTTAATAGTCACCACTCCCTAAAGTATGTTGTTACGTAATTAAATAGGATAATAGCTTGTTATGGGTAATCGGCCTGATGGATGACTTCATAG
Organism: Sepiola atlantica; assembly: GCA_963556195.1. Taxonomy (NCBI): domain Eukaryota; kingdom Metazoa; phylum Mollusca; class Cephalopoda; order Sepiida; family Sepiolidae; genus Sepiola; species Sepiola atlantica. The sequence goes on along the minus strand of OY744520.1, from coordinate 128,885,135 downwards.
GTTATGAAATTTAGTTTCCCTCGGGTATACAGGATTAGTTGACCCTCGAGGTACTGTAGTAATTACTCTTATTTAGTCGCATGCCATTTTAAAAAAATAATGATATCTGCTGGCTACGGCAATTCACGTCCAAATGAATTTTTTTTAATTCATTATATAAGATGTAATAATTTTAAACTATAAGTGAAACTTAGATAGTTATAAATAATGCTGAGAAATGAATAACATACTGACAATTGTTTTCTAAATCGTACAGATGTAATAAAAAAGATGTATGTATAGGATGCAGAAGGTATGTGAAAACTGTACGTATACTTTGATAAAATAAATAATAGAATTTGTGCCAAAATAATTTCATATTTAAATATTTATTTTTATAAAAGCTTTTTCTAGTTCTCATTTAAACTGACAATCAACCCCGCTAATTAAAGATTATTCACAGGTAGCTTTTGGCTTTTCTAAGTGGTGACTCGTTAGTTAAAAATATATATATTTCAGAAGTCTGTGACAATGCGGGAAGGAGGTACGCTAGTAAGACAACTGACTCCTACGACTGTACAAACTTTTCGAAAGAAGCGATGCCTCGAAACATTAGAGTTGCACCGATCTAGACTCTGTCGATTTTGGAAAGAATTGTAATTGATAAAAGAGAATCATTATCAACAGTTGCGAAAACATCACAATGTCGTTTTTGTTATTTTCTTGTTTCAGTGTCCATACTGCCACACCTTTACTCATCCTCACAGCATTTAAAATAGTAGACCCGGTTTATACACTACGCAAAATGCTTAAAACAACAGATAACACTCTCTTAATTTGGTTTATTGTTAGTAAGCCATTAAAATGTATAGGTGAATAATCACATAAGATAATCTATAGCAATATGTAACTTGCCTAATATATATCGTTGTGGACTATGATCGGCTGGTTTAAATAAAAATCCGAGCGAATCTCGTATTGTAATTACATTTTATATTTTTTTCAGAATTGTAGCCACTTGAAATATCACACAGCTGTGAGTAAAACAACTAATGATGTTCCAAAAATTCGAGTTGGCGTAAACAAAACACCAAACCAATCGCTTCCAACAAATATTGTGTTTATGGCATAACTGGTTGATATTCCCTGACAGAAAACAAATATAAGCTCTCAGGAACTGTTTCTAATAGGTAGTGTATTTCGCTAGTAAAAGATTCAAGCGTATTTATATGTTTTAAAACCGGCAGACAAAACAAATAAAGATATAAATAGTTACTACAGCTTTGAAGTTTTAAATTGTTTCTCCCGGGTATCGCTAAGTGTCTTCGCTTCTAAATAGAGTCACTTAACATTCTATGTCGAAATATTCGTGACATTTATGTTGAGTTTCAACGGTTTTTTATTACAGTGAGACACCGGCCTATAATCAGCTTCTGCCGTTTCCTCTTAGGTGAAATGGCCTTTCTATGTCGAAGTAGGCAGTGACCGCATGATGCGATATTCAACCAAAAGGGAAAGATATCGATAAGACCCGCGATCGCAGACTAGATGACATGCATGCATTACAAGCTGGATAAAAACGGACGTTTGATATAAACGGATTAAGATATTGTTGGCCTACTTTCATCCTAGACAAGCAATGGACACCCCCTGTAAGGGTGCCTACATAAGGAATATATAGTGAAGCAATAATTGCACAACTTTAACTTCACGTTACCTACACCGATATTACATAAGTTCGATGGCAAGGCGACGTCCAGGGCGACTAAATAAATTGCCGGAAAATCAGAGAATAACTAGTGTTATTTCACAGGTGTTCCTTGGTTGCCTAGTGTCAACGCTTATGTAGGATGATTTCCGCACTCTAGGATATTTCTTTATATTTAATTAGTTATTATTATTATTATTATTATTATTATTATTATTATTATTATTATTATTATTATTATTATTATTATTATTATTATTTTTATTATTTACTTGTAGTTTTCACATTAGTCGTTAACAGGAATTATTCACCTACAAACAACAGTGTATCTTTCTGTGTCTGTGTGACAATTTGTCTTATACTCAAGGAGTTGTACCACTATTGTTTACCAGTAATCTCTAGCCGGGTGTTTAGTGACAGTACATTCTCCAATCATAATAATAATAATAATAATAATAATAATAATAATAATAATAATAATAATAATAATAATAATAATAATAATAATAATAATAATAATGATGATGATGATGATGATGATGATGATGACAACGAGAACGACAACGACCACGACAACGACAATAATAATAATAATAATAATAATCATAATAATAATAATAATAATAATAATAATAATAATAATAAATAATAATAATAATAATAAGTGAATACAATGGAGGAGGAATCAGAACAGAACCGAACTCGACAGAAAAAAACACTTCTGGAGAAATCGAGAAGACCACTACATAAAGGCTAAATGATTGAAAACATGCACAAAAGCTTCAGGAAATTGGAGAAGGAAGAGAAACAGAAATGAATGAGTAAAACTTAAATACCCCTTAAGTAAAATGGCAAATTGCAAAGCACCAGGCTACAATGGAATACATGTATACTGGGTTTAAATATTCCCGCTCTCTACATTGAAAACTGACGCGAAACCTGAGAGAATATATCCGCGAAACCGACGTACCAGAATGGATGACGAAAAGTAACAATCCCAAACAACTACAGACAACTAAACCGTTTACCCACCATGTGAAAAATGTTAACGGTACAATTAGGAAAACTGATTCACCACTTCCTTTAACAATAGTGGACTACGTCTTAAGGAACAAGAAATATGCCGGACATGGCAACGATGAAGCCTGACCTGTTATACATCGATAAACAATCATTAAAAAGCAGAAAAAAGTCGTAGCATGGATTGACTACAAAAACAGCTACGAAAGAATCCTTCAAACAGATAATTGGAGGCGTAAGGATGTGCGAGGGATCCGACAAGATAATTAATATCATTAAGCAACAGATCAGAACATAGCTGACTGCAATGAAAAAACAATCTCTATCATCACTACTTTTTATCATAGCCACGATGCTACTCTTCAACATACTCATGAAATGTGATACCGGATAGAGGCATAAAGACAACAAATAACAATAAACCAATACAGACGACCTGAATATATTTGAAAAAGCAAAATGAAACTGGAAAAGCTAATAAAAACAACTGGAATCTTCAGCCAGAACATCCAAATGGGATTCGGAATGGAAAATGTTCCCTACTAAAGATGTAAAGGGTACAATTAGAGACAGTGTAGGACATGGAACTGCCTAACCAATAGAAGATTAAGGCGTTTGGCGAACATGAAATCTATGAATATTTAGGATTGCTTGAAGCAAACACCATCGAATAATCACATATAAAAGAAGATGACAAAAGAATACTTCAGAAGTACAAGGACACTCTTCGGAACGAAATCATATCGTAAAAATCTAGTAAAATGAATGAATAAGATATTCTTGAAAATTCATAGGTTTGACAAAAGTAGAACTTAGGCATCTTGACCAGAAGACTAGGAAACTAATGGTCATGAACATTACAGAAGGTACTATACCTGAAGGGTGATACTCGCTTACTCTACATGAAAAGAAAAGAAGGGTGAAGAGGACAAGTAAGTATACACAATTTGTGGGGAAGACACAAAATATAATTGGAAAAATGCATATCTCAGAAAACAGAAAAGGACATCGTCAAAATTAACAATACGTCCTCGCAACGAGTAGGACCAACAACATCAATGCAAAAACATAAAATGCAGACTATTTGGACAAAGAGACGAAACAATCACTCACATAATAAAATAATGCAGCAAACTAACCTGAAAAAATGTAAAACTGACACGACATTGAGAACTAGGCTATGCGAACAACTGCCTTTGAACACGGATCCAAATAGTACCGACACAACCCGAAGACAGTACTTGAAAACAAAAATAACAAAATCCCATGGGGTATAGGGGTACAGACAGACAAACACATCCTAGCACGGGTGCCGAATGTCATGATAGTAAAGAAAAAGATAGAAAACTGTCAAATTGTCGATTTTTCCATCCCAGAAGACATTAAGATAATGCGCAAGGACACGGAAAAACGAAGTAATTATACGGAACTTGCCAGATAATTGAATAACATATTACACATTAAGAAAGTCAACATAACACCAATAATCGGAGGAGCACTGAGAACAGTTCCGAAAACAATAGAAAAACGAGGAGGAGAAATTGGAATCAAAGAGAAAAGTTAGACTATACAACGGACGGCAATGTTGAAAAGCTTAAATCATAATGAGAATATTCGAATGTGAAAACCAACCCACATAAGCTAGGAACGAGAACACACCACATAGAAGTAAACAGAAATAGAACAATGTAATGAAAATAACACACCGTGAACCCGGGGAACTACAAAAGCAAGAAATATCATAAACTTCCCCTAATACAATGTGATGGCTGATACCACGCAAAGAAATCATGAAATGAGAATAGAAATACCGTGGAAGGAGATATCTAATCAGACTGCTGCTGGAAAGTTGCAGAGAATACTGGGGCACTGGGGAGGTTTATTGCCACCCCAGTGCCCCATTGAAGATCAATGCTCACTGCCAACAAGAAATCTCGACTGTTGCGATAACACAAACTCACTTGCAATGGTTATCGAAAGAGATAGAGACTACTGGAAAACTGAACTATATTGCTGTCACTCACCCTCGTGGGAACACGATCGGTTATTGTATGTAAATAATCACAGATTATTACCTGTGTAAAACCTATTAGTAAGTTGATGATGGTAATGATAATTACAATGATAATAACTAGCGGGGCCGGTGTAAATTACACGAAAATATGTTTTCAATACTAATTATCTTGTTCCTTACCTATGCATGTTTGAATAAAATATAAGATTTGACTTGTATATTTATTTTTAAAAATGAACAATACATGAAACAATTTACAAAACTTATTTATATACAATATTTCCAGTGAAGGTAGTTCCTCTTCTCTGGCCATGAGTAAAATTATTCTGATGACCAATGTTCACTCTTACCTTGCTCTTGAGAAGGCTACATAAAGTTGTCCATAAGTAAATCAACGTTGTGGCAAGTAGACTCCAAATAGATGCCAAATAGTAGATTTTGACGTCTAAGTAGATCGGATGATAAAGATTAAAGATTAAAACTAATATTTGTAGAAACACTAGCAACAGTTAACAAAAACTGGAAAAACTCATTCAGATTGACACTATACTACGAACAGCAATGCTGAACACAGCTGAAATATATAAGAACACCCTTTAGTGCGGAAACACACGCAACCAGGCAACATCAACCAATCGAATTTTTTAAATAGAAATAAAAATAAACACACATATAAAATAAAACGAGCCTAATGGAACTGAAACTATCAGAAATCTAATAATTTGTAATTCTCCTAAAGAAACACACACACACACACACACACACACCCACACAGACACATGTGATAGTCCATAACGCAAAGTAACGGTTATTTTTATTGAAGAGAAATAAGTGGTAAAAGGGTGTAGCGATAACGAGCAATAATTTGAAACTGTTATCAAAAGACGCGGGGCGTGCTGGAAGTCTGGAGAGACTTGCTGTCACCCAGACGTCAGGGAACATGATTTGCTATTACCAGTGAGTAATTACTGATAATGACTCGTGTGGAAACTCTTAGTGACTAAAATAAATAAATAAATAAATAAATAAAATAAATTAAATGATGATGATGATGATGATGATGATGATGATGATGATGATGATGATGATGATGATGATGATGATGATGATGAAGGCGACGGCGACGACGGCGACGACGACGACGACGACGACGACGACGACGACGATAAAAATGGAGACACAACAAAGTCGCTCAGGTACTGCACTGGAATATATGCGAACTTTATGAATTAGACCACATGAGAAGTGGTATGAGTATAAGCCAGAAGTAGTACAGGAGAACGACAATGTCAAACTTTTTAAGGGCACTGATAAAATTATTGAACATTCAAAACTCGACTTGATCCATCTAAACAAAAACAAAGAGATTGCTTAATCATTGATATAGACTTCCCCTTCGATACCAGAGTGCATGAGAAAGAACACGAAAAAAATATCAAGATCTCAAATGGGAATTAGTTAAACTATTGAAATATAAAGAAGTAAAGGTGATTCTCGTTGTAATTGAAACGCGTGGGGCCATAACGAAAAATAACCATAAATGGATATTAAACAGATTGACGAGACAACTTATTTTCTAATTCTGCACAAGGCTTGACTGTTAGGAACAGCGAAAGTGTTAAGGTGCAGCTTGAATGTCTAAAGCCAAATGAATTGACTGATGTTCAAAAGAGAAAACTCTAACTAAAAACATCCAACAGTTGAGACTGCTATGAAATTTAAAAGTAAATAAATACACACATAAATAAATAAACTAATAAATAAATAAACTAATGAATAAATAAACTAATCATTTAATAAAAAAAAATAATAAATAGATAAATAAATTAAATAATAAATAAATAAAATAATAAATAAATAACATAATACATTAATAAAATAAATAAATAAATGATGATGATGATAATGATGATGATGATGATGAGTATGATGATCATGATCATCATGATCATCATGATGACGATGATGATTTTTCTGCTCCTCCTCCTCCTCTACCTTATGTTAATAATCATCTATATATTACGATAGCTTAAGTGGTACCCATTTGGCGCAACGGTTAGTGACGTAGGATTTTGACGTCAGCCCGACTTCTAAGATTTTTTTTCTACATCGAAGGGGGGAGGGGTAGGGAGAGGAGGACCTGAAAGATACATATTAATACGATAGCGTGTGTATTATTTTGTGTGTCACGCTTACATCAAAAGCAACGACTTTCTGAATCATTGTATTTATTTACTCCTCTGCAGGAGTTAGGCACAAGGCCAGTTTTTATCTTACTCCCACAAGTAAGATGTGACCACAGCTTGGGTCGAGTAAGTGGGGTTAAAAGCCAGCGCTCGAGAGGCTACTCATAAATTGGAGCCACATTTTATTTAATCTAAAGCATTTACAAAGTAAGGTTTAGCAGTCGAAATATTACCATCATTAGAAATATTGTATATAAAAAAGTGTAGTAAATTGTTTCATGTATAGTTCATTTTTTTAAATAAATATATGAGTCAAATCGTATGATAGTTTATTCAAACATGTATAGATTACGAACAAAGTAATTAGTATTGAAAACATAATTTCCTGTAATTTACACGGGTCACGCTCGTCTATATATTAATACTATAGCGTGCGTGTTCGTGTGTCACGCTTACATAAAAAAAAGCTCTGCGCATGCGTGCCGCAGCTAGATTTGAGAAAATGATTCAAGTCACCTAATTTTCATAATATTTCAAGTATTTCCCTTTGACGCAACGGTTATCCACGTCGGTTTTTGACGTCGGCCCGACTGGTTTATAGTCCGATCCTAACCAACCTCTAAGATGTTTTTTTCTATATCGAAGGGTGGAGGGGAGAGAGGAAGGAAGGGGACTACCGGAAATACATATATTAATACCATAACGTGTGTGGTTTGTTGTGTGTCACGTTTACATCGAAAGTAACGACCTTCCGAATCGTTGTATGCTACTCATGAATTACCATTAATAAAGGTCAAGGACAGGCTTTCGACAAGGTTTGGATAAATATATATATATATATATATATATATATATATATATATATATATATATATATATATATATTAATGATGACATTAAATGAGCAAGTTGTCTAAACTTTTCCAAATCCACGCATCTCTATCAGGACGGATCTTCTCGTGCCATGATTAGAGCCTCTTTTCTACTACATAAAACGGAACATGTTTCCCGGTAGGATCGACTTCATCATAACGTCTATGAATCGGATTTCTCTACAACTCAGGCTGTTTAAACTCATTCCATACACAGGCCTTGGATTTAACTATTAATTGAGAATCTTCTAGTCTGATCTTACGAACTGATCATACTTTTTAAACGATACAATTTTCCCTACATCGTCTATATTACCTGATATTCTTTTACATTGTTAAACTTTTTTTAAATGTTGAGATTTAGTAAATTTATTTGCTAACATTTTTTAATCTCCTCTGACGATGAGATTATATTTTTTACAGGAAGATTTAATGAAATGATTTTCTGATATAAATTTCTAGTTTTTAACTATTGCTGATTTAATAGATATTTTATTATACACAATTCATTTTCCATTAGTTTATATATATATATATATATATATATATATATATATATATATATATATATATATATATTCAGAAAATTGTGCTATTTTTTTGTTTTCTTATTACCAAACAAAAGTATCTGATGAGCAGTCCGTTAAAAGTTAAGACTATATTGTTTACAGGTTGTTTAACGTTCATTAGGCGGAAATATATGTAAGCCTTCGTCGAAATAAAAAAGAATTATGATTGTTAACTGACGTTTTTTTCTAGCTCATTCGAATGCAACCAATCAATGTATATTCTCTGAAGCAGGAAACACAACTTCATTGAGCTTGTAATCTGAAACAATTTGAATATTATAAAAAAAGTTATATATATATATATATATATATATATATATATATATATATGTATATATATATATATATTTATACATTAAAAATATATATTCCTCATATAGACACTTAAATGTGTATATATATATATATATATATATATATATATATCTGTACATGTATATATGTATTTGTACATACATAATATAACAACACAATAATTAATCATGTATAAGTATCAAGGTTTACTAATAATTCAAAGCAGTCGATTGACAAAGACGATTTGTAGCAAGGTGACTCTCGATTTAAAGTCTCTATGAACGCGGAAACTCTTGTCTACCTTTTAAACTACGATGAAAAAAAATCATCAGCAATGTCTTCCTCGCTAAACTATACAAGTTTTTTGCAGCACAAATCAGCAAAAATAAAGACGCCGTCCACAAAAAAAGACAAACACGCCTAACCAAAATAAAACGTAATCGCTAAACGTTTTGTTCAGTCGAATATTTTTAGATATCCTCTGAAAAAATGTGAATGCCAAGTCAGTTAAAATAGCCAAGCATGAGTAACAAAAAATGCGTTATAGTGAGCGTTGTTTGATCAGACAATAAAGAGAGGGTGAGTGAGAGATGAAATAAAAGCGATGGGATCAATGTTTGAAAAGAAAATTATATTTAAAAAATGTATTGTACTTTTTCTACAAAAATAAAAACGATGTTTTCTTACTGCCTGACACAGGGGCAAAAGTTGGCACAGAGTATGTTTACTATGCGAACCAAGTTCCCTGGGGAGAGGACACATTAGTCCGATGCAAAAAATAGGTTCATCGGGCACGTCTAAACCCATTTCTTCCACTGTTATGCCTTAAGTGATGGCTATTTTAGACAACACTTACTACACTGCGAGCTTTCCACAATGTCTGAAGAAATGAAAACCGAATATGTGTAATGTATGTGTCATATTTATTTTCTTTCCGAAAGGGCAAAACGTTAGACACAAAGTGTAACTCTTAAGGAAAAGTTGCTTGGCACTTTGGATTGCTACAGAAATAAAAATTGCCGCTGTCTAGAAAAAAGTGTTTGTCTGTTTCTCAGCGGCTTCACATGGAGACTCTATATTTCAATAATTTATTTATACTAATAACCACCATGTAGAGAGGCCAACATATCAATCGCGAATACGAGTAAATGTAATTTTTAGTTTGATTCATGAACATTATTATTAGATAGTTGCTGACGATCGGTGGAAACTGCAGGGTTATAGTATGTAAGAACACCGCCCGACGAGTATTTATTGACATTGGACGTATAGACAATTATGCTCTTGTTAGTAGAGAGAACATCCCGTGGTAATATGTATCGGGAATGGGATATTTCTTAAGAGAAACACTTTTCATGGAAATGTCGTTTGGTTTTAGGTAGGTAGTAGAATGAGTAAATGTGTTTATAATAGTGATAGCTAGACAAGTCCTTGCCGTGACGCTTTTACAAGACGGAGATTGATACGGTAAATCTATAGTATGTCCGAACATAAATTGTGTAATTGCCTCAGTCTAGAAGTTCCCCCAATTGTACCGAGATAGAGGTAGAGATTCACTAGTTCACTGTCTATTTTTAAGAACCCACAATTAATCACATGAAATTCATGTCTCTTCTAGATTATTTGACCTAGATTTTTGCATGGTAATTATTATGGAAAAACCCTTACTTTAGTCACTCCCACTAATTCAAAATGCAGTTTCAACAAACGCAGTTGCTACAGCAGAAAAGGGTCTAAGATGGTATAACATGTGACTAAAAATAGCATCACGTATCGTACGATCGAGGCTTCCTTCAATTCATACACAGTTAAGGTAAACTGTATTGTTTCTTCAATTTTCTTGGCTTTAGACCGTTGTATATCCTTCGACGGATGATCAGCCTAACATTTAGTTAATTGTGCTAAAGAATAGCAGAAGCTCTAACGTAATATTCTTTCTGATTGTATATGTTTATTTGCAAGTGTTCGTATGAAAACCCACTTAAACTACAGTGAATGCAACATTAGTTGAGCATATGATTTGGATTCTTTTTATTCAGATGTTACGTGTTTCATATAATTTACTCCTACATATTTTTTTCTATTATTTAGTCTGCAAGGTGCTCACATACTCGTTGGTGACGTGGTTGAGAATCGTTTCGCCCAATCCATATCTGGCAGTAGCCTATGTTGTGATTATCTATTGGAAGCGCCTGTTAAATAACAATTCAACTGAACTAACTTGGGTCGCACGGTTGATAGAGCATTTAGTAAAGTAGGAACTGAGTGCTGACGTTTATTGGTCGTCGGCCATGCTCTGATATTACATACCATTTCACATTTTTCGAGAATTTCATATGGCACAGATGATGATACTCCCATGAGACAAAGTTATTATTTTCTACTTAACCGCATCATTGGTTCTGCTTTCGACAAGACTTGTGGTCGTTGTTCAGAGTTGTTTAGTTTGATCTGATCGTTGTCATTCACCAACAATTAACGCGAATAGTTTGTACCTTAAATACGAGCTATTTTATTATCTTAAATACATTATTGAAGCAGCCAGAGATATAGAGTCAACTATGAGCTATTTAAACAGTTTTGACACGTGCGTTTATTGCTGCTTCTACCCAAATTCCCTGACGCGTAACATACTAATTAATACGTCTGTTTTGTCTCTTCAGTTTGCATACCTGTCATTTTTTTACATATAAACTCTTAACAACATACTTCTTATTTCCATCAGCTTCAAAGCAATATAAATATATTACACTGATTGCTGTAGTAAGAACGCACTCTATTAGTTGGATTTTTTAATTGAAACATTTCGTGAAGTAGGTGAGATCGATTTTGCTATTTAATGAGGAATATGGTTTTTATCTATTACTTTCTCGTAATGTATCATAAGCACCACATCTATTATGTAAATCATGAGCCAAACAGGAAACCATATATATTTATTGCATGTTGTTTATATTATTTTTATACTTACGAACAAGAGCAAAACCCAATGTCGGCCTAACTGTATGGTGTTGCAAGACTCCTCAGTTGATATCATGGCCATACAATACGATGTCAGTTCCTTCAGACATATTTGACATGAGGGGTTTTCGTACTATAGAGGTGAAAACGTTTCATTGATCAGGTAATGTACATTGTCTTGACTATTAATTCCAATAAAATTATAATCTACTTGGTTTGAGTATAAACATTGAATATTTATTATGTTTTTATCCCCGTGGTATTGACACTTCCCATTCATTTCGACCGCAAACGCCTTATACTAAGTAGAATTAAATGGATATATATATATATATATATATATATATATATATATATATATATATATATATATATATATATTATTAAAAATAACCGACAATTTTTGTCTGGTTATTTTAGTATTGCTCCTTTCAATTTTCCGGATTAAAATCTTAATCTCGGAAGAAAATGGGCTGATGAAACTGCCGTAATGTACATGTTGGTCCAGAGTACTTTCTGACCCGTCTGGGTCCATCGTCAGTGGAATAATGACAAACAGGTAAAGACCTGGAGTGAGATTTATAATTAATTATGGCGGGAAAATTAAATATGAAACTATGTTTATTAGGTATTATAAGCATTTAAGTATATTAGTACTAGTGTTAAAATTTTCTTCCGAGATTAAGATTTTAATCCAGAAAATTGAAAGGATCAATACTAAAATAACCAGACAAAAATTGTTGGTTATTTTTAATAATACGTGTCTTAAAGAAAAAATGCTGCCTCGATATACATATATATATATATATATATATATATATATATATATATATATATATATATATATATATATATATATATATATATATATATATATTATAAACACGTCATTCTATGATGAAAAACAAAACCTGCTAATTCAATTTGTGTATAACCTATTAAGACTGAAGTTCCAAGCATTCCAATATGGTCGCTTTGTTTCCGATTATTGTTGGGGAGATTGTAATAGCCTAGCGAGAAATAGTAGACGCCTTAACACAGCTTCAACTTATTTGCCAATCTGGTTTCGAATCTTTAAAAAAGTGATACTAACAACCCCTAACAACACTCAAGAGCCGTGATACAGTGAAACAGCTGATTTTTGGTAACTATATATATATATATATATATATATATATATATATATAGATAGATAGATAGATAGATAGATAGATAGATAGATAAATATAATTGTTCTTATCTCTCCTCTTTTGTTTCCACGAGCAATAGGTACAGCGCCATCAATATGTGCGCGCTTCATCAAAATACTGGCATTATAAGGCTAGCTTTCTTTGTATGCGTGCACCAAACGTAGATGATAACTGATGTTGATCCTAGCTTAGTAAATTTCATGTTTTAGCCAGGGAAGTTTTATGACAAAATATGGAGAACATACAACGTAAATATCCAACTAATAATAAATATTTTACTTATACTTTTAGTATAAAATGAACTCTTACGTTGGTACTATTGTGGCATGAGGTATGTATTTTGTGACTGCGTCGTGAAAATATATCAGCGATTAATCTTATCGTCCTGGCACCACGCGACAAGATACTAGACGTTGATAGTCACGTTTCTCTTTCGTAGCAGCGCTCAAGCATTGCCATGATGCCACGTTGTATATAGATCTGCACAATCTTGTTGTGCAGACAAATAATAACCGGTCGCGTTAAACATTAGTCATTAATGCTCTAGATTTAATAAATTATCTTGATTTCAATACCTAGAAATGGAACATTAGATAGAACTGGTCAAAATATCTATTATAAGACAGTATTGATTTTCTTACTGTATTTTAAAAAGTAGCAAAAAAACACAAAAATAGTCGACGTTCTCAAAAGCGCTTCCGTGTTTCGGGTTGATTCTTACAAACGTTTTGTTTTGTTTCTTCTGGTGCATAAAAGAAATCAACAAAACATTAAGAAGAAAAGAACGAGTCCCCCTTTGGCGTTTATTAACCGGCACTCTAGCCGGTCACTGCCAGATGTCAGTACTAGCTGTCAGTTTGCAGGTGATTGGACTTTTTAAACTTTCCGGTACTAAATGAACTAAATGATCTGCGTTATTTTCACACAAAATCTGACTTATCTCTACAACGAGGAAAATTCGGTGAGTTCTGATTTACAACTTACTATTACCAACGGCGAGAGGGCCTTAATATCGCGTATGGTGATATGTTTGTAAAAAAAATAACGTTATCTCAAATAGCTCCATATTTGGTCATACGCGTCGGAAAAATAAGCACTAATCATTGTCTTGTGCAACAAGTAATCTAATAGTATTTGAGACATTAACAGAAATAAATTTCGATGACGTTGTCTGTAACAGATATATGGTATTGAAATTTATATCAAAAGTAGAATAACCGAATTCATCATGAATTTTATCACGGAATAAGCGCAACTTTCTAGTGAATGCACCCGAACTATTACTCGCTTTTTAAACGTACTGGGTCATAACTCTAATGTTATAACCTCTCATCCGGCGCAGACAGAGGAGATTTGGACGAATATCGAAACTGTTGTTTATGATCGGCTTGATAACAGTACACCATATTAGCAAAGCACGGAAGTGATTTTTGGAAAGAATTCAGAAATACAATTAATTGATTTTACAACCGGTGAGAGAGGAAGCGGATGTTTTTTTTAAGGAACAGTGAGAGTGTTTAATTAAACATCAATAAGTCATCAGGAATTATTTCGTTGAAATCTAATTCTATATAAACAAAAGCTAATTGACTTTATCTCTGTACAGAAATGCTTATGCACTTGTTTCCTTTTTATTGAATTGGTAATTGTACACACGCACACCCATACATATATGTATATATATACATATATATATATATATATATATATATATATATATATATATATATATATATATATATATATACCTATTGATTTACAAAATGTATGATAATGAGACGAAATAAGAATCCAATGATTATTCAAACTGCCGACTTCTTTAGATATATAACATTGATTGAATGTATTTAATATAACAAATACACACGCACATATATATATATTATATATATATATATATATATGAAGTAAAGCCTGTGCTTTTTGACATGGGTTACGATAATTCTGGTAAAAATGCACATGACGTAAAGTTGTTTAGTTAGAGATTTTTCTCGAATATTTGTTCTGTTATTAGAAAACAAAATTGTACTTGAGTTCGCTATCTCAGATTTTAATAATTACTCCTGATGAACTTTTGATTTTTTATTTATGATCGCTATCTCAGATTTTAATAATTACTCCTGATAAACGTTTGATTGTTTACTTATGATCGCTATCTCAGATTTTAATAATTACTCCTGATAAACTTTTGATTGTTTACTTATGATCGCTATCTCAGATTTAATAATTACTCCTGATAAATTTTTGATTGTTTACTTATGATCGCTATCTCAGATTTTAATAATTAGTCCTGATAAACTTTTGATTGTTTACTTATGATCGCTATCTCAGATTTTAATAATTACCTCTGATAAAATATGGATGTTTTACTTATGATCGTTATCTTACATTTTTATAATTACTCCTGATAAACTTTTAGTTTTTTTTATATATAATTGCTATCTTAGATATTAATAATTACTCCTGATAAACTTTTAATTTATTTTACTTATGATCGCTATGTTAGATATTATTAATTACTCCTGATAAACTGTTGATTGTTTTTTTTTTACTTATGAACGCTATCTAAGATTTTAATAATTACTCCTGATAAAATGTTGATTTTTTATTTATGATCGCTATCTTAAATCATAGTAATTACTCCTGATGAAATGTTGAAGTTTTACTTATGATCGCTATCGTAGATTTCAATAATTACTCCTGATAAAATGTTGATTTCTTAATTATTAAAATGTACTTAGACGGGGCTTAATCACTAGTTCGAAAGTAGAATGACAAATCATATTAAAAAATGTTTTCCGAACGGATTTACGCCAGTTACTTTGTAATATTTGTATTCATCTTCCATTTAATTATTTAAAGCAACACAATAGATATGAGACGTCTGGTTGCTTTCATTTGTTAAAGGAGAATGATCTCCGTTAAACAAATAGTTTTAAATTATCCAAGATAAATTGCATATTGAATTTTAAACGTTTTTTATTTGCTTGCTGAAAAATAAATATTCATCGTAAAATAAAACCAATTTTTCCTTAACCCAAGCGTAATCGTTTGTATTTGAAAGTCAAATGCAATGTTAAAAATGCAATGTTAAAATGCAATGTTAAAAAGCCAAGATTATAAATGCAATGTTGAGAATACTATGTGTAAAATTATGTGTTAAAATTTCAATGATAAAATTGGTATGTTAAAAATGCACTATTCTAAATTCTATGTAGAAAATGCAATGTAAAAAAGGCGTGTTTAAAATGTTAAGTTTATAATGCAACTTACAAAAAATGATTTTAAAATTATTATTTTAAAAACTTAATGGTAAAAATTGATTGTTCAAAATGATATATAAAATGCTATGTTTAACATTCAATGTTAACAACTCTATGTTAAAAATGTGTTTTGAATGCTATGTAAAATGCAATGTTAAAAATACAATGTTTAAATTCAATGTTTAAAATACAATGTTAGAATAAATGTTAATAATTTAGTGTCCGAAATAAAAAATTAAAATTCAATGTTAAAAGTAAAAGGTTTAAAATGTTGTGTTAAAATTCCATGTTAAAATTGCAATATTAAAGATTAAATGTAGAAATACAATGTTGGAAAATCAATGTTAAAAATACAATGTTAAAAATACAATGTTGAACATGCAATATGAAAGTTACAATGTAAACTGACCAATGTAAAGAATAAACTGTTTTACATGCAATCTTAGACATCAAATGTCTAAAAGTCATTGTTAGAATTATGTGTTAAAAATGCAATCTTAAACATTCAATGTTAATAAAAAAACCTATGGAAAAGTTAAGTGTAATCGAACTACACACATTACACAGTCAGTTGTAGCATCTACAATGCTACAAACTTAACTTATTCTTTTTAATTACCCGTCGCATTTTTACGTTTTATACTCATTTGATACTAATTCGACTATTCAACAAAGAAAATTATATATATATATATATATATATATATATATATATATATATATATATATATATATATATATATATAAAGAGATACACGTTGGATATAACAAAAACACGTTTAGTTTAAGATCAATTAGATATGATGGTTGATTAAATTAGCAGTAAACCAATGCAGTGACAATGAGGCCCTCGGGAGATTTAGTAACACTGTTTATTTTATACAGTGCACATTTTTATATCATTTATATATTATGTGTTCTTTTATTTTGTTTGTACATATTGATTTTTACAAATTATTTAATGAATATAACTGTCCAATGTTTGCGGCGTTCAAACAAGCAATAATGTGATAATTAGTAATTACCCTTGAGAAAATCAACGGTTAAATCATTTGACGACGATGCGTATGTATTAGGTTCAGGAGATAGTTCGTGCGCAGTGTTTAAACAATGATTTTACCTGCAGGAATCTACTTTAAGAAAACGCAACGATTAATTAAAATAAAGCGCATTATTGTCCACTATATTTGCTTACAGACTTACAGTGTTTCTGAGTTGGTAAGCGTACCCGACTTTCGACTACTTTGAATCCAAAAGATTTTGAGAGGCTTCTTTATCTTAATAGAAAGACTCAAACTGGCGAAACATCATATAATGCTGCATTAATCGAAAAAGCTTGTAGACAGCTGTGGCGATGACTGCACTATAAAAGCAGGCGTAGCAGATGTTTCGCTCGTGCAATTCTTGCTTGGCAATTTTAGTCGTTTGGTGAAGTGTAAGATGGGTTCTATTCAAATCCCAAGTATATGTATTTAGTTTTTGAAGAGATCATTGCACCTTTTAAAATGAAGCACGATAACTTTTCATCAACTTTGTTTTACATTGGCACATCCACATTCGTATCTTACTGCATTTTTCAAACATGCTGATTCAAAGCAAATATGTTGAATACGGGCACTTTTTGCAGAAGAGCACTGAACCTAATGAAAAATAAG
>OY744520.1:128859925-128862425 GCA_963556195.1 Sepiola atlantica | reverse complement strand
CAATTTCCAAGAAAGGTGTCTATGGACCGTTCTTCTTTGAAGAGGCAACTATCACTGGTGAATCCTATCTCAACATGCTGGAAGACTGGTTAATGGCTCAGTTGGAACAAGCAGAATCTGATGACTTCATTTTTCAACAAGATGGTGCACCACCACACTGGAGTCTTAGAGTAAGGCAGTTTCTTAACACAAGGCTGCCTGGTAGATGGATTGGGAGATCTGGGCGAGGTGATGACGTTCTCATGCCCTGGCCTCCTAGGTCTCCAGATCTTACCCCGTCTGACTTTTTCCTTTGGGGCTTTGTCAAGCAACAAGTCTATGTGCCGCCCCTTCCAAGAGATATTGACGAACTAAAGGCTCGAGTAACGGCAGTTGTGGGAACCATTGACGTCAAGATGCTGGAACGCGTTTGGCAGGAAATGGACTATCGACTAGATGTCTGCCGTGTGACGAATGGTGCTCATATTGAGCAACTTTGAAGATTCCCCACAAAACTTGAAACTTTAATTTTTCCAACGGTACCAATTTCATTTTTAAACTTTTAATAGTTTTTGAGTTATTAAAAATCGTTATCTTCCTAAGACTTTTGAAACACCCTGTATATATATATATATATATATATATATATATATATATATATATATATATATATATATATATATATATACACACTAAGAGCAAATATAGAGAAAACAAGGATCAATAATATAATAGCATGTAAAATACATAAAAGGTTGTATATATATATATAGATATACATATACATATACATATATATACATACATATACATATACATATATATACATATATATATATATATATATATATATATAGATATACATATACATATACATATATATACATATATATATAGATATACATATACATATATATATATATACATATATATATATAGATATACATATACATATATAGATATACATATACATATATATATATATATAGATATACATATACATATTTATATACATATATATATATATATACATATACATATACATATATATATATATATATATATATATATATATATATATATATATATATATATATATATATATATATATATAGTAATCCAGGTGAAGTAAACGTCCACGGGATAACAATCCAAATAATTTCAACAGGGGTTATAAAGAATGCCCAATATTAAATAGAGTTTTTATATGTAATTATTTTGTATTTATACATATATACCTGTGTTGCGGATTATGTACATGTCTTTATCAATAAAAATTATATATATATATTTATATATATTCATATATATGTGTGTGAGGGGGGGGAGTTGTGCGTGTGTGTGTGTGTGTGTGTTATGATATAACTGTTCCACCGGTCGCATGGTTCACACTCTGGACTTGAGCTACCTTTAAACTCAAATCCGAAATTCTAATTCCCACGGCTCTCGTAACTGCTCTGTGGAATGAAAAATAAATTTTATTATTTTTTATCAAGCGAACATATATAAGCCGCTGTATAGTTTTTGATAAATCGAATAGGACAGAACTCCTACTTTAACTTTAATGTATATGCTTAATTTTATTTCTGTTAAAGGGTCCAGCAATAAAGAGATCTATCAAATAATTATTTAAATAATAAGTATGTATGATTATTATCCACAGCCCTGTATGTTTTATCCTTTTAGACTCCCCAGTGTAGAGAAAACTGTTCCACGTATCGGACGATCGAACCCCGGAAAAAATCAACTTTTTATTGAAACACGTACATCTTAATCGCAACGGGCGTCGTAACAGCTATGCAAAGTAAAGAGAGATAAAGCAAACATATAGTCAGCCGCTATATAGTGTTGGACAACTCCAATTGGACAGAACTCGCATTTTACCTTTAATTCAGAGGCTTATTTTTATTTTCTTAAAAGGCCCAGCAAATATGTGTCACCCTAACAGAATCCTCAGTGTGAAGGCAACTGTTCCGCTGGTCGCACGATTTGAACCCCGAATACGAGTTTCCTTTTAACTCAAACCGGAACTACTCAATACTATCTACCCATATATATATATATATATATATATATATATATATATATATATATATATATATATATATATATATTATTACAGAGTATATATACGCATACATTTATTTAAAATTTTCTTTTTGATATAGCCATGTCGGTTGTTGCTGGTGTTATCACAATGTTTCGGACATTTGATCTTTCGAGTTCCGTTACGTGCGTTGTTAAAAACACAAGAACCGTCATAAGATTTTGAATTTTATACAGTTTACTATTATATACTGTTTCCTCTATATTTTGTCAGACTTCAGTTCAAAATTGTTGGACAGTTACAATAATACGCACAATAAGGCCGGAAAACAAAAGGAAACATTATGATAACAGGTTAGATGACAATACGAGTTCCGGAATTATTAATAACAATTAGAATTTCCCATCTCCATTTCCGGTGGAGCACTGTTGTATATGATATCGCCTGTTTATTTTTTTTCGAAACGTATTTCAC
>OY744520.1:128849925-128854925 GCA_963556195.1 Sepiola atlantica | reverse complement strand
CAACATGCCTACCTGTATACATACATTAAGAGATCCGAACGCAAATAAAAACGTACAATCCACATCTACAAAAAAAAACTCCACAAACAACTGTGTTATAAATTGTGAAAACATGGGATTACCTGGCAAACGGTCTCGATGCGCGCTCTGCAGGGCTGGACCGCCCAAAGAGCGGCAAGATGGCGTCCTAGGCTTAATATCGCCAGGTAATCCCGTGAAATCTCGTGTTCTCTCGCGGAGACGAGAGTCCAGTTTGATATAAAAACGGGTCGCTGGAGGCAAGACGGCAGAAGGCTGAGAGCGTAGTCTACGAGGGACGACGTGGAAAGAAGAAGAGAAAGAGGAAGAAGAGAAAGAAGAGAAAGAGGAAGAAGAAGAGAAAGAAGAGGTGGAAGATTAATTTTTTCTGCTACAAGCTAATTTCGGCGTTGTTATGGAAAAATTCGACATCAGATTGATTCCGGAATTCGACGGCTCTCCTGCTGGTCCATCGGTGGTCGAATGGCTGGAGAAGGCCGAGCGTGTTTGCCGGTTGTGCAAAATTAAAGACCCAGCTATGGTCATCCCATTGAGACTCACTAAGGGGGCTTACGCCGTGTACCAGCAGCTCAGTAATGATGCGACCATGGAGCAGATTGCACAGGCGCTGCACGGGGCATTTGGTGCAGATCCTTTTGTTGCCTGGAGGCAATTTTCCGAACGCCGGCTTGGGCCGGGGGAGACAGTGGACGTCTACATGGCCGACTTGAAAAAGCTTGCTGCTCCCTTCGGCGGTGCGAGTGACCGCATATTGGCATGCGCCTTTTTGTCTGGACTTCCGGACGATGCAAACCGACTGCTGCGAGCATCATTGAGACTCACAGAGATTGAATTGGTGGAGTTGTTGGCGAGAGCACGAAACATCTTGAAGGACGATCGAGAACTGGTCTCTGCAGCGGTTGACACCTTGGACTCGCCAGCAGAGGGCCTACGATGCTATACATGTGGTAGCCCCAACCACTTCTCCAGAGACTGCAGAGGCGGCACAAGGCGCACCCCAAATTATGGAGCACGAAAAGTAATACGGTGTTACCAATGCAATAAGCCAGGCCACATAGCACGGAATTGTCCGGGAAACGGGCAAGGGGAGGACGCCGCAGCGCTAGCACCCTCCCCAAAGCGGCATTGAACAAAGCGCTTCCTGCAGTGACAGTTCAAGTTGATGGGTGTAAACGTTCAGCGCTGGTTGACACCGGCTGTACCCAAACCCTCCTTCGAAAGGAATGTTGCACCACATGGAAGAAACGACAGATCCCCGTCCTGACTGTTGGCAAAGGCTCATTAGTGTGTTGTGGATCCAGTGTTGTTCATATCAGCATTGACAATGGCCCCCCGGTGGCTGTGACGGTGTTGGTGGTCGATGGGGAGCTGCTCGGATATGACCTTCTCCTTGGAATGGACACTATTACACAGCTAGGCGGAATTACTGTAAACAGCGTCGGTGATGTGAGATTCCCTCGACCAGACAAACAAATGTGTGCAGCAATCACTCTTGACGAACCCGATTTCCACGCAGAATATGACAAGGGCACAAACACATGGACAGCGTCCTGGAAGTGGGCAGGCGACCAGCCACCAGTGTCTTTGCGGAATCGGCTGACAGAGTATCCCCCTCCTGCATGGCTTAGGGGGCAGTACGAGGCAGAACTTCAAGTGTGGCTGGATAACGGCTGGTTAATTCCATACCCAGAGGATGAGCTCGGGCCCCCGCGGGGGCTAATTCCCCTGATGGCTATCAGACAAGAGAACAAGCAGAAAGTTCGACCTGTTCTTGATTACCGGGAACTCAATGAACACGTTGACCCGTACACTTCGGGGGCTGACGTTTGTGCTCATAAACTGCGAGAGTGGCGACGGCAGGGTGCGGAAGCGGCCATACTGGACTTGCGAAGAGCTTACCTACAAATACGTGTTGAGAAATCGCTATGGCCATTCCAGACGGTGGTAATCAAAGGAACTCGCTATTGCTTGACCAGGCTGGGGTTCGGCTTGAATGTAGCCCCGGGCATCATGACGGCGATCATGCGGGCGATCCGGCGTCAGGATAAAGCTGTGCAACAGGCGACATCATCTTATATAGACGACATTTTTGTCAATGAGAGCCTGCTGTCGGCCCAGGCGGTCAAAGAACA
The DNA here is from genome assembly GCA_963556195.1 of Sepiola atlantica. Classification (NCBI taxonomy): domain Eukaryota; kingdom Metazoa; phylum Mollusca; class Cephalopoda; order Sepiida; family Sepiolidae; genus Sepiola; species Sepiola atlantica. The sequence goes on along the minus strand of OY744520.1, from coordinate 128,852,754 downwards.
CTTTGAGCACTTCGGGTTGTCGTGCAAGGAACCGGAGCGGCTGCAGGATGGGGCGAAAGTGCTCGGGCTGCAGGTGAGCGGAAGTGCAGATAGCCTCCAATGGGGAAGGGGCGGTGAAATCCCGGAAATCCCATCTACCATCACACGTCGGAGCACGTTTTCCGTGTGTGGAAAACTGGTGGGTCACTTCCCTGTGTGTGGGTCGCTCCGAGTGGCTGTGGCGGCTATAAAGCGACGGGCAACTTCTTTGTCAACAGGATGGGACGATGAGGTGCGTGATCCTTCCCTGCGAAGCATGCTGGTGGAAGCTGTGGCCAGAGTGACCAATGATGACCCTGTACGAGGGAGCTGGTGCGTCGATGGGAGTGAGTTTACAGTTTAGGTGGACGCCAGCTCACTTGCCCTTGGCGTTGCTCTGGCAGTCAACGGAAGTATAGTAGAAGATGCCTGCTGGCTCCGGCCAGAGAATGACGCTAAGCACATAAACCTAGCTGAACTCGATGCTACACTGAAAGGAGTCAATCTAGCGCTTCAGTGGCAGGCTAGCGTCCTCCACGTTATCACGGATTCCACGTGTGTGCATCGGTGGATGACCGATGCCTTGAACGGAAAAGCACGGCTGACAACGAAGGCATCGGCCGAAATGTTAATCCGGAGGCGGCTTGCTACCCTAACCGAAACCATCAATGAATACAACTTGGTCATAGATGTGACACTGGTGTAGTCCTGTTTGAATCGAGCGGATCGATTGACCAGAGTGCCTCGCCGTTGGCTGGACCTGCAGAAAGAAGTGAACGAACCAGCACCTGTAAATTGTGCTGCGGTGGGACGTAGACTCAGCCCAGAGCGTATCGCTGATGTCCATTGCCAAAGCGGGCACCCTGGTGTAAACCGAACCTTTTACTTCGCCAGGTTGGTTGACCCCTCTGTGTCACGGAGGGCTGTGAAATCTGTTGTGAGAAGTTGCAACACCTGCCAATCGATCGACCCAGCACCTGTCCGGTGGAAGAAGGGCACACTCGGTGTGAAGTATAACTGGGATAGGATTGCGATGGACATAACTCACTACAACGGGGGGAATTTCTTGACCCTTATTGACTGCGGACCGTCCCGATTTGCATTGTGGCGGTCCCTTCGCCGGCAGGATACGGCTGCCATTGTCCATGAGTTGGAAAGTGTGTTCCTTGAGCGTGGCCCTCCTTCTGAGATATTGACCGACAATGGCCCCGCTTTTGTTAGTGCACCGTTCAAACAGTTTGTAGATGGCTGGGGTGTCCGTCTGCGTTTTCGGTGTGCCCATGTGCCCAGTGGGAACGGAATTATTGAGCGCAACCATAGGACTATCAAGACCATCGCAGCGCGGAAGGGGTGTACGGTGGCTGAAGCAGTCTATTGGTATAACGTCACCCCTAAGGACGATACTTCACCCTCCACCGCGCCAGCTAATGCGCTACATACATACCATGTCAGGGCGAGAGGTTTGGAGAGCAGCTTACTGCCCGAACCAGAACCTCCACAGGAGAAAATGAAAAAAGGAGATGTCGTTTCAGTTAAAAAAACCCGAGGCCAGTGCACGACTCGTTACGGAACCGGTCGTGTCACTGAATTGATCAGCCCGCAGGCGGTGCGAGTTGATGGAGTACCCCGTCACATTAAAGACTTAAGATCGGTATTCCAAACGCAGCTGCATTTAACGAGGATAATGACATTGAATCCGTGACCAGCGAACCATCATTCTGGTTCATGACGGCTTCATCGCGCAGCGACACTGAGAGTGATAGCCTTGAATGTACTGACCCTCCTACTGCTGATGAAAGCCCGGACAGTGATGCTGCGATGCGCAGCCTCAGGTTCGCTGACCTTCCTGCCAGGGAAGACAGCACGGATGACGATGAGGCCCCGAATCCCCCTCCCCGAAGAAGCACTCGAAGAAAAAGGACACGGCCTCCCTGCTCTTTCTGTGATAATGAGATCAGGGGGGAGTGTGTTATAAATTGTGAAAACATGGGATTACCTGGCAAACGGTCTCGATGCGCGCTCTGCAGGGCTGGACCGCCCAAAGAGCGGCAAGATGGCGTCCTAGGCTTAATATCGCCAGGTAATCCCGTGAAATCTCGTGTTCTCTCGCGGAGACGAGAGTCCAGTTTGATATAAAAACGGGTCGCTGGAGGCAAGACGGCAGAAGGCTGAGAGCGTAGTCTACGAGGGACGACGTGGAAAGAAGAAGAGAAAGAAGAAGAAGAGAAAGAAGAAGAGAAAGAGGAAGAAGAAGAGAAAGAAGAGGTGGAAGATTAATTTTTTCTGCTACAACAACCACTACAGAAATGATTGTATTTCAACAGATTACAAGCCTCAAAATATTTGTGTTAAGTAATATGATATATAAATCGTTTCCCATAAAAAGATTGCTTAACATCGAAGTTCAGTTATAATATGTTTGTACCTTTCCATTGCTTAAGGTTTCAATATAAGTGAATCGGAACTATTATGCTCAACATCCAAACCTCCGACATACATATATATGCACACATAGATACATACACACACAATATATATGTACATATTCGAATAAACAAACATACACATGCATACACCATATATATACATATATATATACACATTATTTATTTATCTATTTATTTATTTATTCATTTTATTTATCTATTGGACATTTATTTCGCATAATATTTAAGATGATGCTAGTGTTATTAGTTTATACTCCTACCAAAAGGGATATCTTACTAACTATTTACCATTTCTCACCTAATTAATACAGATCGAAAAAACCAAGATGAAAAAACCTATTTCAATTACTTATTGATGTTCTCA
>OY744520.1:128809925-128844925 GCA_963556195.1 Sepiola atlantica | reverse complement strand
TGGATAAGTTATGTGATCTTCGTTGCCTAACTCTTTCCATGCCCTTTTGTCACATAATGTGTGTAGTTTCGTATTAAAATTGTGTTCTTGTTGGTAGCGTTTGTTCTTAATGTAGAAGTTGATATGTGTTAATGCCCGGAAGTCGTTGCGTTGTAGGAATGCCGTTAACTTTTTTACATTATCGTGTAGTTCTGTGCCGTCAGCGTGGAGGACACCTTTGACGTAGCTCGGTAAAATATGCTGGGGGATTCTGAATAATTAGTGCGAACTTCTTGGGATGACTTTTTCTAACGGTTGCGTAAACATCTCCTGTTATAGCGAGAAACAGCTGCTTAATTAAAACGTGTGTATTTTCCTATGAGTGTACCGGTTATGTGATTGTTATATATATATATATATATATATATATATATATATATATATATGTGTGTGTGTGTGTGTGTTATTATGATTATTAAAAATTATGATAGTCATATTAGCACGATTTAAGCTCAATATATGCTATATTTTAACTCCAAAGCATAGATAAATAAGAAACAAGATTAGATTCCAATAAACATATTTTTTCTAAGAAAAGCAATTGTAAACGAACCGATAAAATTATATACCTATATATGTTTGCCGTCTAAGTGTTAACGAGACGGTTCAACTCATGAAAAAAAAAAGATGTAAAACTATATATTTTGGGTGTCTGAGTATAACTCATCAGTAGGGAAATATAAAAATCGTGTCCAGAAGTTCAGAAAACAAAATATAGCGTAAATGGAGATGGACAAACACTGATATTCTTAATTGCATCTAGATATATAAATGCTCTGGTGATCTGAGTTGAATTATTATTGTTACATGCATATTTGGAAAATCAAATCTGATAATTAGATGTTAAATGATTGTTAGTATTTTCTACCATTATTTCGAATGAATACTCATCTATTAAGTAATTTATGGCACAATCGACTTCGTCGAACACCCTAAATTGATTTCATTTTACAGATCAATGGCAGGAATGATTTTTAGTAAACACCTCACTCAATAAGTCCCGAACCTGAAATTTTAAATTAATTTTGAAAAGATCTATAGTATTATTATAAAGTACTTACCTTCAAATTGCACATGTCTATTATTAAATTACAAATTATAGTTATTAAAGGGAAGCTACTGTTGCAATTTTTAAAAACAATTGAAAAATATGTATGTTTTGCGTTGATAAGGCATTTTTTCTGATTTGGAACATACTATAAAAGTAAATCAATAGCTTCATGAGTTCTATTGTGACTCTGCCACGTCGGAAAGAAGGGATAAGCGATATATGCTGACTTCAAACGCGGTCGTACACACACAAATGATTCTTAAAGTTCAAGCCGCCAAAATTCGACAGTTTTCATAGAAAACATGAAAAATAAGTTGAAGATATCAGAAGGCGGTGTATTCACATGAATATTTTTCAATGAGAAAAGCTGTGTAAAAATTAGTGCCGAGTTTGCTTACAGTCGATCAACATTAATAATGCGTTGGCGATTAAGAGCGTTAATTGCAATTGTAGTAACGCAGCAGAAACTAGTTTTTGCGTAAATTTGTTACAATGGATTAGAAATGGATTCACTATTTTAGTCTGTAGTTAAATCGATAAAATGCTGACAGGACAGCAGCAGGTGAAACCGTCCAAATTTATCAAAGAAGCTAATATCAGTAGGCTCTAAATTTTGGGATGAGCAAACTATAATTTTCATCGATAACTTGGCGAAAAGAAGAATCATCAGTAGCGAAAATTACATAGGATTATTTATGTGTTTAAAGGTGGAAATCGCACAACACTGGCTACAAATTAACAGCGGTTCACAAGGGCATTTCAGATTATAGCGAAACTACATGTATTGCACTCTGAATTGCTTCTACATCCACACTATTCTACATAAATGTCCCTCATTCACTACTGGCTATCCGCAGACCTCCAAATATTGCTCAGGAAAAAATGTGGCTCCAATAAACAAATGATATCAGAACCTGAGACATTTTGAGACCAAATACGAGTCATTCTACACAAAATTCATCGAATTGTTATAGAAGTATATAAACACATTGTATAACCTTATAAGAAGACTATATTGATGAATAAAGTTATATTTTCCGAAAAATTGGTGCTTTGTTTTTTTAATGTTGTCACATTAGACGTAAGGGGCTTTTAAGAACCAGTGTGAAAGAATTGGGTGTAATCTTAAATATATGCTTGTTCACATAAGTTTTACATTTCTGCATAGCGGTACTATCAGGGAAGCAGCGTACAGAGAGGGGATTCCATAGACCGGCAACATGAGGAAATAAGCTATTGGAGTAGAATGCTCTCCGGTAGCTAGGGACCTCCACAGTGAATCGATGAGAGGTAGCTGATTGTCGAGTTGGTCGAGTGAATTTACCACGAGGGGGAAGCAAGGCAGAGAGTTCATCGGAGCACATTCCATTTGTAGTACTTGTAAAATAAGCACAAGGATGCAACATTGCGGCGATGAGACAGGGGCTGAAGCTTGGTGGCTTGTTAAGGACCTATTTGATTAGCGACTCTTTTGTTACCTTGTCTATGAGAGAGAGACTATGGACGATGCACCAGTCCAAATGTGACAACAATACTCCATGCATAGACGAATGGTTGCTTTGCCGAGATATAGAATACTGTCAGGCGTGTGAAGTTTTATAGCACGGTAGAGGGAGCGCACCTTCTTTGTAGAAGCCTTGGCAAAGTATTCTATGTGTATGTTTCAGTTCATGCTTCCTATGAATGTACGGCCGATGAGTTGTACGATCGACTCGTAGGAAGGGTGTTATTTTCCATAACCATCGGCGGTTAAAGAGTTTTTTTATAGTGGTTGAAGGTTACGAGATTTGCCTTTACAGCATTAAATGATACACTCAATTTATGACCCCATTCCATTACAGATGGGAGGTCACTTTCTAAGGATTCAGATATTCATTCGGATATGTGCACGTCCATTTCACGAACATGACGAGAGTAGAGCATTGTCTCGTCAGCAAATATGCCAATATCAGACACAATTTTATCAGGGAAGTCGTTTATGAAAATCAGGAACAATAAATGTTCAATGATCGATCCCTGGGGTATAACTGCATTCATGTCATGTGGTTTAGATGGGCGGCCATCGACGAAAACCTGGGTCTTTCTTTTGGTTAGGAAGGATCTTATTATATTAAATATCCGTCCAGTAATACTATATGAATTGATTTTTATGAGAAGCCCTTTATGCCAGACCTTGTCAACATATGTAGATATATCAAGCGCTACGTTTCTAGCTTCACATGATTTGTCCAATATATGGAATATGCGCTCAGAGGTGACCATTAAGATATCCGCAATAGTCCGTGCTTGCCTAAATCAGTGCTGATGATAAGAAAATATGTTAGCATAAACAAAGTGGCAGACTACCGCTAGATTGAATAAGTATTCAAATACTTTAGCGAATAGTGGGAGTATACCGATGTGGAGATAATTATGAGGGTCAGTCTTATCTCTGGAATTCTTGAAGACTGGTACAACAAAAGCAATTTTACATCTAGCAGGACAGCAAGATTCGGCAGACCATTTGTTGTAGAGTTTAGAGAGAACAGGGGTCAGTTCAGCAGAGCATTTCTGTATTTATATTACTTGTATAAGATCAGACCCACATGCTTTGGAGGTGTCAAGGGGTTTTATTATGTCTCTGACAAGATTGAGTGATAACCAGGTCATCAATTGTGGCTTCAGCCCCCAATGGGCATTTTGGGAGAGAGTGGTTTTCTGAGACTAAAGTGGAGTTTGAGGCGAAGCGGAGGGAAAATAGTTAAGCTTCATCGTTGCGGTTTTGTAGTTTGACAGCGGGGGAATTGTTGATTGTTCATTGGTCATCACACAATTGTATAGTTTGCAGAAACTGGTTTATATATCTTGTTAGTTTGTTAGTTAGATCTGGGACTCATTGAGTGATGTATTCCCTAGCCTAGTTAGATCGCATTGAATTCAGTATCTGTTATCTTCAATACTACTAGCACTTATACTACGTTTACTACTACTAATAATAATTATAATAAATAATTTAAAAAACAATTATATTACTATAGGGTAACAACCGCAATAATGACATTTAAATCTTCTACTAACTGTGGCTTTAAATATCTTCTGTAACAAGGGTGTCATAAGACGGGCAATATTATATTGTAACTTAATCTCTGACTACTATTACTTCTTTTATTTTTAATTATATTACTCATAGCAATACAGATGGGTGTTTAAATATTGTGTAGATTTTTCACAAAATACTGCGTTGGATTACAGATGTAAGAACATAAGATATGTTGAATATGTAACGTTACTGCTTTAGATTATGCTATTTCTACATGAACAAAAAGTTCCATATAATTTGAGAGCCATTCTTGACGAGAATCATTTAGTATGTGTTCGAGTCAAAATAGAAGGGTAAGCAGCACTGTGGAGTATTCCTTCCGGGCACTAGACGTTTGACATATGCAACTGTAACCTTATCATATTTTTTCAAAGCTGATACGAATAAGCGACAAATCAAATTAGTGGAGACCAATATCTCAGCAAGGATCGTAAAACCTACTCTCTACAACGCTATAAACAGGCAGAAAATTTAAATCCTGGAATTCACGGTTAGCATCCGGGGTGTGGTCTCGAAACATCAATCACCGTTTCACCCCTATAAAATATAGGCTCATAAAATGTGATCGCATTTGTGCCGGTCGTAAACCAGGTAAGATTGATTGCAACTTGCGGGGAAGTTGTGTCGCTTTCTTTGGAGAGAATAGGAAGGAGACGAATTTTTCTGTGATATCTCACAGCCAAGTATCACCTCAGCTATCAAGTACCCAATATTTAAAATGAGTAAATGCTAGAAACAGATAGACAATGATCTGAACGCCGAAAATAATGATACTGCCCAGAGTGATCAATCTTTCTTGGGTATTCACTGGACATTATCTAAAACTATCGTATATGTGCGTCCTCCAGACCCAAATATTCTACTACGATGTGGGTGTTGGTGAGTAGTAACAGCAAATAGTAACCTCGTGAATCCTACAATTTTTAATAAGTGAAAATCGTAGGGATCAGAAAGTGACGACATTTTATTTGCATTCGTTTCCCCGATACAATTAAGTACCCACAGAAAGTACCACCAAAAGGTTGCCAACATCACTAGTGAAAATGCTTCTCTGGACAGGATAGGATTCGAACATGTAACTCCGAGTTTTCGAAAAATATGTAATACCGTAATAGCATGTCAAATTGTCAAATGAATTTGGATGAATTCAAAATCACTGGTATAAAATATTATTATCATATATGTTTTGGAGCAATTGTTTTGAAGGTTTTCTTAGGGTTTTATAAAGAGGTATAAAAAATAATATACAATAGAATAAATTAATATATCTGAAAGATGAAAAAACACTTCGAAATACATATATCGGAAACTATGTAAAAAAAATATCAAAATGGGGCATACTTATCGATGCCTTCAAGTAATATAGTTCCGGTATATATCTGGTTTAAGGAATCTATCTTCAAAACTCTTAGGGTAGTTTTTGAGGTAGTCTTTTTTATGAACATCCGCCTTCAATGCTGACACCACGATATTATTATAACTCTTTTGAGCAGATCAAAACGAACTAATCCATCTAAACTGGGTAATGAATTTTCAAAACATATAATGTTATGAGAATCTATCTTCAAAATCCGCAAAGGATTTCGTGACAAATTTTGTTTTATGGATGCTCTCTTGAAAGCAGATCCCACAATAGTTTTAGAATATATACGATTGTGTGAGTTTATCTCCCAAACTCGGCAAGTAGTTTGCCTTCTGTTCATTTACAATCGGAGTCCAGCTAAAACGCTTATCTGTAGATATATTTGTACACCTGTTGGTCAGCATGAAACATACTTATTCAGTCATTCAGCGTAATGTAGTTTCAGATTATATATGGATATGTAGATAGAACATGAAATATACTTACGGTAGATCATTTTGTAATGTAGTTTCAGAATATATGTGATTGAGAGTGGGGAGCTATCAAAAAACTCTACAATGTTGTAACGCATTTCTTTTTATCGACGTCTGAGGAAAACGGAGATCGAACGATTTTATTGAACTTGTTTTGATCATAATGAAATATACTTATCTAAGTTATCTGTGTAAGCTTATTTAAGAATAGTTATGACGATCTATCTCCAAAATTGTAGAAGAAGATTGTACCGTATTGCGTGTTCATGGATATATTGCAAAGGCTACGATAGTATTGTGCTAACCTTCTTATGAAGAAATATACTAAATCTAGAAGCATAGTTGATATAGTTTCATGATATATATTGTTATAGGGGTTATATAAAAACCCCTAAGATGAGTCAGAAACGTACGGATATTTACTAGAATGTCTTAAGTAAACGCATATCTCACCAAACTTTCGTACCCTCATTGATCAAAGTGTAATATACTATGCAAGTATACTATATAGTGTAGTTTTACAATATATCCCATTATAGAAATCTATTTCTAAAATCTTTAGAGGAGCATATGACGTATTTCTCTTTTATGGATGTCCGACACGATTGAAGACATCACAATATTAGTATACTCGTTGTGATTCAAATCGAAAATCGTTATCGAAATACTCAGTAATGTTGTTTCAGTCTATAAATGGTTATAGGCGACTGACTCTAAAACCCTAGTAGGAGTTGGTTAAATAATTTATTCTTGTGCATGGTAGGCGATAACGTAGACACCACAGTATTACTGTACACGTTGTTCAAAATGAAATATAATCATCCAAGTACCCTGATAAATGTAGTTTCCGAATATATATGACCATTAGGGTAATTCTAAAACAAAATATAGGGGACATTCGTGAGGTATTTAAATTTAGTACACGCCCGGCGAGTATGCCTAACACATATTATTGATATATCCCTTCTTCATTAGTGGAAATATTTATTGATTGCACCATCAGTCTTTCTTATTCAATTCATGGGAGAGGGCATACGAGACCATACAGATACTTTGTCTACAGCTAGAAGGCTAGTTTTAGGGTGCTAAATTGTACCCACATAAAAATCAGTTTTGTAATGCCTTTAAAAACAGGCATTTCCTTAACTCGTGCCCCTATCTATTTTATTCTTTCTATTAGTCCGTAGTCAAGGCAACACAACTCTACCCACTCACTCTTTCTCTCAGACTGTCCCCCTTTCACTATATCAGTCCCTCTCTATCTCTATCTTTCAAACTTGCAAAATGAAAGCAACAAATTCAATGGTAAAATCTGTGTGGTTGACGGTCCGTCGATTACGTTGGACATCAAATATTATAACCTGATTTTATCTACCATCTTCGAGAATTATTTCCGTATTAAAAAACAAGCGAAATATCAGTTGTAAATCCTGGCAGATGGAAGCTATTTATCAAATTGCAAAAACCAAACCTTTTTTCTAAAATCGATTGAGTTATTCATGCAAAACAAAAATATATTGCTGCAGTGAATAAGTTTCAAATTACATTTTAGAAATTGTAACATAAAAATTGAATGAATATTTGACAGGAACGCTGCGAGTATCAAAATCGTTTTATTTGCCCTGCTTCCTCCAATTTTAAGAGTTATCTTTTCAATTTTTCTCAAGATTTCATGAGATTTTGATTTTTTTTAAATATTCTGAAGTCTGCAAGAAAATCGCCACTTGGAATGGCGTTGTATTCAATTCGCAACTAGAAAATATAATTATTAGTTTTCCGAATATGAAAGGCAGAAGCGGGTGTCGTTGCATTGCGGCACGTGGAGTTGCGATTCCTTTGACACTTTTTTATGAATACCCTTTAAATGGTGTACGACTAAATAATTCTTTTGTTCGATATAGTTCTACTTCGGGGCATCGTTAGTAATAGTTGAGAGTGAAAGATGAGAGGGCGATATTCGGGGTGGGGGAAAACATTCATTCAACAAATTGCTTTCTATTCAATTCTATGTTTCCTTGCTTTCTAATGTCATTTTAAGGCAACAAAATAATTTGCCAAAGGGAAATATCAGTCAGTAAAATATAACTACATGTGCAATATATATATATATATATATATATATATATATATATATATATATATATATATATATATATATATATTGCATGATTTATAGCAGAGTGCATATATATATATAAATATATATATATATATATATATTTCTGGTACAACAAAATTAGTACAACATTATTACCGTCGGTTTCAAGCTCAGCTCGACTTAAACATCCGGCTCTCTTCAGCTTACGTTGTCACCTTATTTAGAAATATGAATTCGCGTATCACCGTCGTTTGGATACGTTATTTTCTTTAGAGTGTTATGTATATGTGTTTAAAACTTGTGTTAAGAAGGGAAATGTCAGACTATAAAGTTTGATATTGTTCGAAGAAAGTGTGTGTGTGGGCGGGGTTGGGGAATGTGACAGTTAAGATTTAAAATTGGAAAAATAAAAAATATCTGCATACAAGTCTCATGATTCAATGTTTATGAAGAGTGTATATTAGGCTGTTAATGTGTTGAATACGGGAGCGCGATAACTTTGCGCCCTCTAGAAAGTGCTAAATTGAGAATATTACGTTAAGGATTAAATTTTCGTAAAAATGAAAATGTTAAAATGACACATTAAATGTTAATTCATAGCCTGAATTAAAAGACTTCTAATCTATATGAAAAGGGTTTAAATGTTGGTTAAGTCTTATCTAAGTATACGAACAAGGATTAGGTTGACAAGATTGAACCTGTTTAGGAGATTTAGGAGATATAACATTTTTACTTAGGTATACTGAAAACTTATAGGAGTAATAATATTGGTATATTGATTAAGTCTGATCTACAGATAAGAAGAAGGATTTGGTCGACAAGATTGCACCTGTTTAGGAGATTTAGGAGATATAACATTTTTACTAAGGTATACTGAAAACTTATAGGAGTAATAATATTGGTATATTGATTAAGTCTGATCTAGAGATAAGAACAATGGTTTGGTCGACAAGATTTAACCTGTTTAGGAAGTTTAGGAGATATAACATTTTTACTAAGGTATACTGAAAACTTATAGGAGTAATAATATTTGTATATTGATTAAGTCTGATCTAGAGATAAGAACAAGGATTTGGTCGACAAGATTGAACCTGTTTAGGAGATTTAGGAGATATAACATTTTTACTAAGGTATCCTGAAAACTTATAGGAGTAATAATATTGGTATATTGATTAAGTCTTATCTAGAGATAAGAACAAGGATTTGGTCGACAAGATTGCACCTGTTTAGGAGATTTAGGAGATTTAGGAGATATAACATTTTTACTAAGGTATACTGAAAACTTATAGGAGTAATAATATTGGTATATTGATTAAGTCTGATCTAGAGATAAGAACAATGGTTTGGTCGACAAGATTTAACCTGTTTAGGAAGTTTAGGAGATATAACATTTTTACTAAGGTATACTGAAAACTTATAGGAGTAATAATATTTGTATATTGATTAAGTCTGATCTAGAGATAAGAACAAGGATTTGGTCGACAAGATTGCACCTGTTTAGGAGATTTAGGAGATTTAGGACATATAACATTTTTACTAAGGTATACTGACAACTTATAGGAGTAATACTATTGGTATATTGATTAAGTCTTATCTAGAGATAAGAACAAGGATTTGGTCGACAAAATTGCACCTGTTTATGAGATTTAGGAGATATAACATTTTTACTAAGGTATACTGAAAACTTATAGGAGTAATAATATTGGTATATTGATTAAGTCTGATCTAGAGATAAGAACAAGGATTTGGTCGACAAGATTGAACCTGTTTAGGAGATTTAGGAGATATAACATTTTTACTAAGGTATACTGAAAACTTATAGGAGTAATAATATTGGTATATTGATTAAGTCTGATCTAGAGATAAGAACAAGGATTTGGTCGACAAGATTGCACCTGTTTAGGAGATTTAGGAGATTTAGGACATATAACATTTTTACTAAGGTATACTGAAAACTTATAGGAGTAATAATATTGGTATATTGATTAAGTCTGATCTAGAGATAAGAACAAGGATTTGGTCGACAAGATTGAACCTGTTTAGGAGATTTCTAAAGAATACTAAATTGTTGTCGTGAAATGAGAATGTTACTCTCTTACTAATGGGAATATTATATAAGATATGTCTTCCTATTTCTTTATATATTTGTGGAGGCTATGTTGGGAGGATTTTCCGGAGTTGAAGTCGGTATTTAGTGGGCAATTATGGGGGGTAAATGGGAAAGGGAAGGGTATTATTGGTTCGCCTCTACGTGTATCGATACGTCCAGTTTATTTGTAGTGTATTCCTTCTGGGGCTGCATCATTTAAAGTATTCGTCTCTGACGTTCAACCGGATCGTATTTGGGTTAATAATGGCCCTTAATATATGGCATTTTTCTTCATTAAACAAAATACATCTTTTTGATGGCTGGAGTAAAAGATCGTCTTCTCCTTATTACTTTTCATTCGATGGTACATGGAGTATATTCATCTTTAAGTTACTATATCCGGGTCGCAGGGGCCGTGTTGGCCTTGCTCTTGTATTTAATACTGTTTCTGTGTGCGTACACTCTTTGCTCGAAACTTCCCTATGTCATGCCTATATATGTTAAGCTCTACTGCTAGTCTGCCGCCTACTGATTATTTATTTTAACGTTCTATTTCGAACGCACAGAAAGTCCCATTTCAATAAAGAGATAAAGAGAGAGATAAAGAGAGAAAGAAAGAGGGAGAGAAAGAAAGAAAGAGAAAGAGACAGAGAGAAAGAGAAAAGAGAGAAAGTAGAGAGAGAAAAAGGCAGGAGACAAGGAAGCGATATTTAATTAATAACATGCAAAAAAACAAATTCACTGAGATGTATCGTACGAATCGCTCAACAATGATATATTTACTTTGATTTTTTATTAAAACGTTTCTTTTTAAAAAATCTGATTAGAAATTATGCTTTACAGCACAAATTTATTGTATTAAATTATTTAATTTAAAAAAAATAATTGATTAAAAAATTACTGCTTTTTGTGTAAAAATAAAACACAAAGTTTGCAGTAACTTAATTTAGTATCGTGTTGACTGTATTTTTTTTTAAATTGTTGATTAGGTACACCTTTTTTTTGGATTCGAAAAACTTCAAATATTATTATCGTGTTACGACCTTAAGTGAGTGCAGGATTTTTTTTTACATTTTACGCCGTAAAGGGTAAATTTAGTTTTAAAAAACAAAAGGAAATAAAATCACCTCATCCTTTATTGTAATAAATGAATCACGAACTAATAAAGTTCGTGATTCATTTATTACAATAAAGGATTATGTGATTTTATTTCCTTTTTTGTTAAAAAAACAAACATATTTTTACTGGGCAATTAAATAAAACAACTAGCAAAATATGCGACCGTGTAAGGTATATATTTTCTAGTAAATATAATAAAATTAGAAATAAAAGTAAAATAAATATAATCTGGTATACCCCACCCTATAAGCAGATGCTAAAACATAAAGTGGAGAATACATTCCTAAATCTTATTTGTAAAACACTTTCCGAAACCTGCATAAAATATTCAATAAAAATAACTTAAAACAGTCTACAGCTGCGGCGAAAACTCATAAATTATAATTAAGGCACACAATAACAAAATACTAAAGGAGAATAGTAGAGAAAAAATAATAACAAATCGCATAAAATATGACAAATATAGCACAAATAACACTTTGAATAGCTTTTAGACGACCCGTGTTTATTATGTCTAAATGAAAAATGTTAAATCCTAAGCATTACAGATCCCCCAAACATATTGAAACGTCAAAGTGAATGAGTAAACAACTGCTTACGAAGAATAGCATTTACTCCATGTAAAACAATACCTGGTAAATTAATAAATAAATAAATAAACACCTAAACAAAGAAATCAAAACACTCGCATGTTAATTCAACACAAAAAAAAGGAATAAGTCATCCTTATACAAAACAAAGTAATATAATAGGAAGTAAAATTAATCGAGCCTTTGTTTGTGAGAAGCACAATGATTGGCTTATAAAAATATTAACCTGTGGGAGGGCATAATTAAGAATCTGATTTGTAAACAATCTAGACTAGACACCACGTGTATATATATATATATATATATATATATATATATATATATATATATATATATATATATATATATATAATTGCAGTATGTTTTTAAAGGCTGTGGGCAATGCAAGTTCCGGGTAAGATGCAAGTTGTAAGGAACAAAAACAATAAATCGAATACGAAATATGACTTACTATTTATTTTTCCTAAAATTTTACATAACAGCAAGAGTGTTGTTAGCTGTTTGTGTGATGTCCGCATGATAAAATTCATTATTTAATATTTCGGAAAGAGAAACTTCCCTTTATCAAAAATAATCAACACCAGAAGAAATCCCCGACTATGCAGAGAATCTGGCGAAATTTTATTTTGTCAGATTCTCAACACTCTTGCTGTTATGTAAGATTTTAGGAAAAATAAATAGTAAGTCATATTTCGTATTCGATTTATTGTTTTTGTTCCTTACAATTTGCATCTTACCCGGAACTTGCATTGCCCACAGCCTTTAAAACATACTACTACTATACCCAACAATACTTCAAGAAAACTACCATTTTCTACTATATATATATATATATGTATATAATAAATATATATATATATATATATATATATATATATATATGAACACCCGGCAACACAAACTCCATGCATTTTAGCCTGACGATTCCCAATGGGAATGAAATGCGGAAGCCTCTGTGTAGCTTATGTATATGAATATATTTTCACATCTTACTATTGTGTTACTAAACGAACATATAAGAAATGTCAATACAATAGCTACAAATACGTGGAAAATTAAAATCGAAAATGGTATAACTCCTAACATATGTTGAGATATTTTTAAAAAACACCAGTTCAGAAAGAGAAAAAAAGCAATAAATACAAAGAGTGCCTGAAAGAGAATCTTGCCATATTGCAATACTCAAATACTAATTATTTCCTAAACAAGAAGGCCAAACTCGTCATTTTTCTGTTGTTTAGCATCAGATTAATTTACCTTTTTGAAGGATTATTCTTAGCAAACAAGATATAGGACTATTATACAACATTCCCACTCTAAAAATGCCCTGATATACTCTTTATATAGTTACGGCCAATCAATTGAAACACGGACTAACTACAGTCGAAGTTACAATTGTTTATTCGAAAGACTTTCCTTTGCATTTTCGACTGACGGAATAACATATTAACAGGATGATCTGATTGCACGTTAGCATTTACTTCCATTATTCTTACATGATGATGTTTATTTACTTTAGAAGCATTTCAGGTTTTATTTTTTTCGAACCATAGTATTATCGTTACAAAAATAATCACGGATAATACTTAGTACCGAATCCTGAATCTCAGATGCTTACACCTTGGGTAAAAGTATTCATTCTGTTAATAGCAAAATGAGAGCTCTGAAAAAGTAAACCGCCATTCCGGTCAATAAATGTTCGCCCAATGGTTTATTGCACATTTTGGCACATAAAAAATATAATTGCTTTTTTTATTTCCGCAAAATATCATTTCTGTAACAAACGTTTAACTCCAAGAGCGATCTTCAAACGAGTTAAATCATCGCGTTTTACGTGCGATTTTTCGCTAAAAGCAGATGCTCTGTAATCCCTTCCTTTAGACCTGATTTACGTCACTCAAGCCAAACAGCAGTTGTTGGTTGCTAGGGTTACTAAAAATGATGAAAGCACATTTTTATGTTTACAAAAAAATAACAACTGTTGAAGATGGTCATATTTGTGTTTACGAAGGGCTTAGCATTATTGCTAATGGCTAACTATTAAAGTTACCATAGTGCAGAAGCAATGAATGAGTAGGGGGCATACATAGTCATTCACAGTATGGTTGCCTCGCTGTATTACAGCTTTTCATTGTAGATAAATGAGGAAGTGATTCAAGCGTCTATTGAGACTGGATCTGTTTTTCGACAGCTGAATCTCTGAATAACTCTGCTATTACCAAAATCTATATCCGCATATTTGCATGAAGTTGTATTGATCTATAATCAAAGTTAGACATGAGTTAAATTGAGATTTCAGAAAGGGAAGACAATTATAGATTTTACCCACTTTGACCAAGAATATAACATATATTCCTCTTTGATCCCCCACCCGAAGGCTAGATTGCTGTCCGGATGCAATGTTCAATAGCTTCATTAAAACTGAAATATTTAATCTTTGAGTTTCTATCTAATTTTAAATTTTCTTTTACCTATACTTATGTATAGGTTACGATTAATTAAAATAATTAATTAAAATATCTCTAAAAGCATGTATTTATGAATATCGGTCGTTTTTAACAACATAATCCCTACTAACCTATAATCAACATTTATACAGCTCTTTGAACACGAGTCTAATCTAATAATACTAAACTATCAGTTAAAATGGCATCTATGCATGCTCACTGTTATACTATATGTAGTTGGTTTCTCCCGTTTTTGCCCCATTATCATCTCTATTTTAGACTAATGGATTTACAACTGCATATCTTACCGCTACTTAATGATGGTAATAGTACAATGGATAACGGTGCCTACTGACAACTCGGGGGTTATAAGTTCGAATCTAGTCGTTTCGATAGCACCACTGTCACTTACAGATGTTTTGAACTCGCATGTGGTCCCCTTTTGTAAGTACTTGATTCTTGAAAATATCGAGAAACCAACGACAACAGAAGCAAACCAGTTTTAAAAATTGTACCATTCTAGTTTGTACAAATTTACGTTTTTAGTCTAAATATGTGGATATAGCTAATCCTCACTGGCGTTGTATTATTGGACTCGGGTAGTGTTTATGAAAGACTAGCGGGGCTACCCGGCGTTGCTCGGGGTCATAAAAACATATAATTGAAGAAAAATCGCGTGTGTAACATCTTTATATTAAAACTTTTATTTCTCTCCCTCTCTCTATAGCCGTCTCTTTATCTTTCTACTTTTCTCTTTCCTGGTCGCCCCATTTCATCGCTACTTTCTAATTTTGCTTTTTGCGAAAGCTGTTTCTTCCCCACCATTTCATCCTACGTTTCCCAGGGCAATAATATGACTTATTTCTATAAAAAGTACCACCTCTGTCTGCGCC
This sequence comes from Sepiola atlantica, assembly GCA_963556195.1. Lineage (NCBI taxonomy): Eukaryota > Metazoa > Mollusca > Cephalopoda > Sepiida > Sepiolidae > Sepiola > Sepiola atlantica. The sequence goes on along the minus strand of OY744520.1, from coordinate 128,829,684 downwards.
TTCTATATAGGTACTTATCTCCGCCCCGGTGTTCATACTATATACGTATCTATTGCCACCCCTGTGCGCATACAATATACGTACCTATCGCCACCCCAGTGCACATAATATATCGACGACCCAGTGTACATACTACATATGTACATATCGCTGCCTCAGTGCGAATACTAAATATGTGCATATCGCCGCCCCGCTGCGAATGCTAAATACGTACCTATCGCCACCCCGGTGCGAATGCTTAATACGTACCTATCGCCACCCCGGTGCGAATGCTTAATACGTACCTATCGCCATCCCTATGCACTTCTATATACGTATCTATTGCCACCCCAGTGCACATACTATGTATATACCTATCGTCGCCCTGGTGACCCTACTATATTTTTTTTGCACCACCCAAGAAAATTTTATTTCATCCTCTCACATACTTAGAAATATTTTTAATTTAAATGAAAAAAGAATTTACCCCCCCCCAATTTTTTGTTTCATCCTCCTACATACATATAAATATTTTTGATGAAAAAAAGTAAAAAGAAGTTCCACCCCCTCGAAAGAACATTTTTTTTTTACCCTTCCCCATACATAGAAATAGTTTCAGTTAAAGAAAGAAAAAAAAATTTCCGAGGTGCCTCGGTCATATCAAAGAACCATACTGCAGAAGCCTCCGCGTCCTATATTGTAGAAGCACCCCTGGTGCTGGGTCCTATACTGTAGAAGAACCCCTGGCCGCTATACTGCAGAAGCACCCATGGTCCCTATTCTTCATAAGCCTCCGGGTCCTATATTGTAGAAGCACCCCCGGTGCTGGGTCCTATATTTTAGAAACACCCGTGGTCCCTATACTGGAGAAGTACCCCTAGTCCCTATACTGGAGAAGCACCCATTGCCCCTATTCTGCAGAAGCCTCCAAGTCATAACTTGTAGAAGCACCCCTGGTGCTGGGTCCTATACTGTAGAAGCACCCCTGGTCCCTATACTGGAGAAGCACCTATATTTCTAGGGACTGTTATACTTTAGAAGCATCAACATTCCTGTGGACCGTTATATTTTAGAAGCATCAACATTCTTGGGACCATTATACTTTAGAAGCAACATTACTGTGGGACCGTTATACTTTAGAAGCACCAATATTTCTAGGGACCGTTATACTACAGAAGCAACTACATTACTTTGAAAATCAAGTAGGCCTCCTGAGAACTACTGAAATAACTCTAACCGGCTGTCAGGTGCGGATGTGATTGAGACACCCTTGTTTCACTGCACCTAACGTAGCCTTCCTATGTTGTTATTGATGCATCCGGACAGAAGTTATGGGATTACCTGATACAACCGGACACAATTTAGGGCAAGACGGGTACATCCGGCAAACGATTATGGATCATGTTTAGTGAGTCAGCATTTTTATAAAGTTATTACATAAATACATTGGATAATTTCCAAATTACTACTGATTAACGTTGAAAAAAATGGATATGTATCATGGATATGTATCATGTATCATGTATATGTATCATGTATATGTATCATGTATATGTATCGTGTATCATGTATATGTATCATGTATATGTATCATGTATCATGTGGATGTATCATGCATACGTATCATGGATATGTATCATGTATAGGTATATATATCGTGGATATGTATATGTATCATGTATCATAGATATGTATCATGTATAATGGATATGTATCATGGATATGAAGATGTATCATGGAGATGTATCATGGATATGTATCATGGATATGTATCATGTATAATGGATATGTATCATGGATATGTATCATGTATCATGGATATGTATAATGTATCATGGATATGTAACATGGATATGTATCATGGATATATATCGTGTATAATAGGTATGTATCATGTATCAGGTATCATAGATATGTGTTATGTATCATAGATATGCATCATGTATCCTGTATCGTGTATATGTATCATGGATATGTATATGTGTCATGGATATGTATCATGGATATATATCATGGATGTGTATCATGTATCATGGATATGTATCATGTATATGTATCATGGATATGTATCATGTATCATGGATATGTATCATGGATATGTATATGTATCATGGATATATATATATATATATGTTTCATGGATATGTATCATGTATATGTATCATGGATATGTATCATGGATATGTATCATGTACCATATATATGTATCATGTATCATATATATGTGTTATGTATCATGTATCGTGGATATGTATCATGGATATGTATATGTATCATTGATATGTATCATGGATATGTATCATGGATATGTATCATGTATCTTGGATATGTATCATGTATAATGGATATCTATCATGGATATGTATCATAGATATGTATCATGTATATGTATCATGTATCATAGATATGTATCTTGTATCATATCATATATATATATCATTATCATAGCCATGTATCATATATCATAGATATGTATAATGTATCATTTTTCATATATATGTATAATGTATCATGGATCATGGACATGTATCATAGATATGTATCATGTTTCATAAATATGTATTATGTATCACAGATGTGTTATGCATCATGGATATGTATATGTATCATGAATATGTATCATATATATATTTCATGGATATGTACTATGTATGACGGATATGTATCATGTATCTTTGATATAAATAATGGATATGTTTCATTGGTATATATCATGTATCACTCATATGTATATGTATCATTGATATGTATCATGGGTCATGGATATGTATCATGTATTATGAATATGTATCGTGGATATGTATATGTATCATGTATCAGGGATAGGTATCATGGATATATATATTATGTATCATGGATATGTATCATGGATATGTATCATGTATCATGGATAGGTATCATGGATATGTATCATGTATCATATATATGTGTTATGTATCATTGATATGTATCATGGATATGTATATGTATCATTGATATGTATCATGGATATATATCATCTATATGTATGGATAGGTATCATGGATATGTATCATGTATCATGGATATGTATCATGGATATGTATCATGTATCATGGATATTTATCATGTATCATGGATATGTATTATGTGTCATGGATATGTATTATGTATAATTGATATGTATCATGTATCATAAATATATATCATGTATCATGGATATGTATCATGTATCATGGATATGTATCATGGATATGTATAATGTATCCTTGATATGTATCATGGATATGTATCATGTATCATAGATATGTGTTATGTATCATGTATATGTATCATGGAAATGTATATGTATCATGGATATGTATCATGGATATGTATCATGTATCTGGGATATGTATCATGGATATATATCATGTATCATAGATATGAATCATGTATACTGGATATGTATCATGGATATGTATCATGTATCATGTATATGTATCATGTATCATGGATATGTATGATGGATAGGTATCATGTATCATGGATATGTATCATGGATAGGTATCATGTATCATGGATATGTATCATAGATATGCATCATGTATCATAGCGATGTATCATGTATATGTATCATACATATGTATCATGTCTCATAGATATGTATCATCTATCATAGATATGTATCATGTATATGTATCATAGATATGTATTACGTATCATAGATATGTATCATGTATAATGTATCATAGATATTCTTAAATATTTTCAATCCCCTTCTGATGTTCTTAATTTTCAATTCTCTCCTGGTATTCTTAATCATTTTCAATCCTCTCATGATCTTCTTCATCATTTTGAATCCTCTCATGGTATTCTTCATAATTTTCAATCCTCTCATGATATTCTTCATAATTTGCAATCCTCTCATGGTATTCTTCATCATTTTCAATCCCCTCATGGTATTCTACATCATTTTCAATCCTCTCATGATGTTCTACATCATTTTCAATCCTCTCATGATGTTCTTCATCATTTTCAATCCTCTCATGATTTTCTTCATCATTTTCAATCCCCTCATAGTATTCTTCAGCATTTTAATCACCTCATGATATTTCTCATCATTTTCAATCCTTTCGTGGCATTCTTCATCATTTTAAATCCTCTCATCGTATTCTTCATCATTTTAAATCCCCTCATGATATTCTTCATCATTTTCAATCCTCTCATGATATTCTTCGTCATTTTCAATCTTCTCATGATATTCTTTATATTTTCGATCTCCTCATGATATTCATAATCATTTTCAATCCTCTCATGATGTCCTTCATAGTTTTACTTCTCCTCATGATATACTTAAATCATTTTCAATCCTCTCATGGTATTGTTAATCATTTTCAATCCTCTCATAATGTTTTTCATCATTTTCAATCTCCTCATGATATTGTTCATCAATTTCAATCCTCTCATGATGTTCTTCATCATTTTCAATCCTCTCATGATGTTCTTCATCATTTTCAATCCTCTTATTATGTTCTTCATAATTTTCAATCCTTTCATGATGTTCTTCATCATTTTCAATCCACTCATGATGTTCTTAATCCTCTCATAAAATTCTATATCATATTCAATCCTCTTATGGTATTCTTCAGCATTTTCAATCCTCTCATTGTATTCTTCATCATTTTCAACCCCCTCATGATATTCTTCATCATTTTCAATCCTCCGATGATGTTCTTAATCATTTTACATCCTCTCATGATGTTCTTAATCATTTTCAATCCTCTCATGATATTCTTCATCATTTTCAATCCTCTCATGGTATTCTTCATCATTTTCAATCCTCTCATCGTATTCTTCATCATTTTCAATCCTTTCATGGTATTCTTCAGCATTTTCAATCCTCTCATGGTATTCTTCAGCATTTTCAATCCTCTCATAATTCTCTATATGATATTCAATCTTCTCATGGTATTCTTCATCATTTTCAATCCCCTCATGGTATTCTTCATCATTTACAATCCTCCGATGATGTTCTTAATCATTTTACATCCTCTCATGATGTTCTTAATCATTTTCAATCCTCTCATCGTATTCTTCATCATTTTCAATCCTCTCATGGTATTCTTCAGCATTTTCAATCCTCTCATAATTCTCTATATGATATTCAATCTTCTCATGGTATTCTTCATCATTTTCAATCCCCTCATGGTATTCTTCATCATTTACAATCCTCCGATGATGTTCTTAATCATTTTACATCCTCTCATGATGTTCTTAATCATTTTCAATCCTCTCATCGTATTCTTCATCATTTTCAATCCTCTCATGGTATTCTTCATCATTTTCAATCCTCTCATCGTATTATTCATCATTTTCAATCCCTTCATGGTATCCTTCAGCATTTTCAATCCTCTCATAATATTCTATATCATATTCAATCCTCTCATGGTATTCTTCAGCATTTTCAATCCTCTCATTGTATTCTTCATCATTTTCAACCCCCTCATGATGTTCTTCATCATTTTCAATCCTCCGATGATGTTCTTAATCATTTTACATCCTCTCATTATGTTCTTAATCATTTTCAATCCTCTCATGATGTTCTTCATAATTTTCAATCATCTCATGATGTTCTTCATAATTTTCAATCATCTCATGATATTCTTCATAATTTTCAATCCTCTCATGATATTCTTCATCATTTTCAATCCTCTCATGGTATTCTTCATCATTTTCAATCCTCTCATGGTATTCTTCATCATTTTCAATCCTCTCATCGTATTCTCCATCATTTTCAATCCCCTCATGGTATTCTTCAGCATTTTCAATCCTCTCATAATTCTCTATATTATATTCAATCCTCTCATGGTATTCTTCAGCATTTTCAATCCTCTCATTGTATTCTTCATCATTTTCAACCCCCTCATGATATTCTTCATCATTTTCAATCCTCCGATGATGTTCTTAATCATTTTCAATCCCGTCACGTCAATGCTCTCATTAAATACTTCATCATTTTTAATCCTCTCAGGGTATTGTTAATCATTTTCAATCCTCTCATTATGTTCTTAATCATTTTCAATCCTCTCATGATGTTCTGCATCATTTTTAATCTCCTCATGATATTCATCATCATTTGCAATCCTCTCATGATTTTCTTAATCATTTTACATCCTCTCATGATGTTCTTAATCATTTTCAATCCTCTCATGATGTTCTTAATCATTTTCAATCCTCTCATGATATTCTTCATCATTTTCAACTCTCACATGGTATTCTTCATAACTTTCAATCCTCTCATGGTATTCTTCATTATTTTCAATCCCATCATGATATTTTTCCTCAAGGAGGCCTCTAGATAAACTCTCGCTTATTCCCCTCCCTTTTATCAGGGCAATAGTCCGAAGAAAAATGCAAAAAAATCAATAATAACGTGACGATAGCATAAAATAATATCCGAACCTAACACTATGACGTCATGTACCTATCTATGTGACGTCACGTGCACAAGATAACATTAAAAATCGTGATCACATTAAACGAAAAAATGGCTATTTGACCCCTTAAAAATGAATCTTTTTTTTTAATTTTTCGATATTATTTTCTCGAGGTTATGCCGGTTAAAATAATACCTACTTCGGAGGTGTTTGTTTAGTATTTTAAAAGCCTTAGCGTTACATACATATCACAGATTTTTGCCTTATATATATTGAGATTGAGATGAGATGGAGAAACATGTATCTATAACTCTAGCAAAAAGTAGTTTTATTTGATAATAAATATTTCAACAGAGGTCTCTCAGGCAAGAGAAACAAAGCAAGGAAAATATACGGTGTTGTTGAAAAGACAAGACAATATGATGGAGTATAACTTTCTTCTTGCTCTGCAACATATATTGAGGGTTCGTTGTAAGGCTGGATTATGAAAGGCATATTAAATAAATTGCATCTGGACAGTTATGCGGCCTTCTGTCAAGGATCAAGGTGTAATGTATGTTATCTCTTTTGTCAGAGAGGAATAAATCTTCCTAAACTGAGAAAATGATTAAACTGCCCTTTTCGGGAATCAAAAATTTAGTCCAATTAAAACCCGAATTCATGTCTACTCTTGCTTATAAGTGAATAAAAGTGTACACAAACACGCCTATATGGGATAATGCTATTAATTCAGTAAATAGAAGCTCCCATTGTCGAAAAAACAGTTGGGTTTCAATGTTAGCTTGGGCACCTGAAGAATATTGTCGAGCGAAATAGTATATCTGTGAATGACTACATATGAAATAAACTGAAAAATGTCACACCCGATAAATGTCGACATTTCACGATTGGTAAAACAAAAGCCTTCATGTTCATCTTGAAGACACGCAAAATCATTGCTATTCTAAACATTAATATCCAGCGCGTCATTTCTTTCTTGACATAACTCGTGAATTCTAATCATTCTATTAGATCTGATAATTCTGTTCTCTAGTTTTATTTCACACGTTCCTTGACTTTTATACGATTTACAGCTGGTTTTCCAGCATTAAAGCTGCATGTGTGTGATTAGCTTTATTTTCTGGGCTTATTATTGACAATAAATAAGCCATTCCAATCGCAGGTGTTAATCTGATTCAAGAAAGCGGGTTCTGCCAATGTTTAGTGGAACAGGTTCTACAAAGTTTGCTTCCAAAGAATTAAACTTGGATCTCAAATCCTTTCCTGAAACATCTTTTCAAACTGCCTGAGAAAATCATAGATTATAAACTCCTGCGTTTGGTCGGATTTGTCTCAGTAAATTCTAATTCTTCCTGAGTGTCCTCCATCGACTTAAAGATCTTAAGGAATTTCAACAACTTTAGGTCCTACGCAGATTTTATCAGATATTTTCTTTGTTATATCTATATGGTTAAACAATGACTATCCCGGTCCGCATAATCCTACTTAGATTACCAACCTAGAAAAAATAATCAATATAGTTGCCTTAATGATAAGCCTTGTAAAACTTGAGATTACGCATTTGCATATTATTATGTGGTATTTGTTAAAGGGTTCGATGTTTTTTTTTTTTTGCAAACACAGGCTTGGACAGTTACTAAAGTATATATATATATATATATATATATATATATATATATATATATATATATATACATATATATATATATACATATATAAATATATATATATACATATATAAATATATATATGTTACATGTATACACGTATAATAGTATAAAAGGATATAATATATTATGTCTATATTTTCAGTATTTACTTGAACAGTGCTAAATAGTGAGCAGAGCTTAGTAGTACAGTATAAAAATACATGTATGGTAATTAAGCTACACAGTGGTGTTCGCTTTTAATTCCGTCACTGAATCCCCAAGCAAAACATAAAGAGTATGTGTTAGTGTTTGCTTTTTAGTGAACTAACTAATCATATTCGTTGTTATGTCTCATCTGGTTGGTTGATGGTTTGTTTATGTATGGCTGAGTTTCTCTCAAACAAAGACCCAGCTGATCTCTACTGGGTATCTTTTTCTTTTCTTTTGTTTCAGTGGTTCTTTCCCACTTTCCCGACCTTGTGTCACATCTTATCTTGTGGGAGGAAGATAAATTAGATTAGCTGGGACTAGAATCTCGAGTTTTGACAGTGACAACTAGTCTCGGAGAAGATATTATTCGAATAAAACTTGTTATTCCCATTATTGTGAGACATTTCAGCAATGCACGGGTCTTTTAAAACAAATGTTAGATTAGTTATTCAGATTATTGTAAACGATGAACTTCCATGCACAGCATTGGTAATAGCTGCAATATCGTCAACGGTAAGTGTGTAAGACAAGATGGTCATATTCAATATAAAATACGTGGAAGTTTAACAATTATTCAGCCTAGACTCATTTAACATTTATTAAAAACGTGTGTATAGCCAGGAAAAGCTCCGGGTCTAATTATGATACAGTGAGAGAACGCACAATTTTTAATTAAGTCCAGCCCTATCAGAAAATATCGTTAGGTCAGTGGTGAAGAATTCTCCAGATGACTCCTTTTCAAACCTTTGTCCGAGAAATTTAATATCTCAGAATCTTGTGGCAAACATTATTCCGGAAAACTAATATTTGACTATGAAACAAATAAAATTCGTGATAACACTCGCTCATATATAGATATATACACGTTAGGGTACTAGTTAAAGAGCGGGTTCATATTACTGAGACGCATTTGGACTCTTTAATCTCTAGAGGACATCTAATCATGAAATAATTCTAAGCGATCTTAAGATACTGTAATAGTAAAGATATGTGAAAAATAGTTCTCACGGGAATGGAGTTACGGCCTAAGTTATGAGATGTCAAAATATGCTAACATTTTTTTATCCGCAGCATACTATGCTATCTTTTAACATTAGCTTATATCTCATCAAAAGCAAACGTTAAACATTTTAAACGAGTATTCATGCAAAACCAACGCCTCTTTATCAACTGTAACATGTTAGACCTACATATATTTCATATCCTTGATATACATATTGCCAAGAATACAACTTTGTGATAAAACAGCTTTCAAAACATACTTCTGAGACTCAGAAGAGGCATGAATTATCTTTCAACGTAATTTTATTTAGTGTTGGTTATGTCGACAAAACTCAAAGGAAAACCATGTATACAATCCCAAAATGTCGTACACATTTTATTTTTTGCTGGGTCTTGTATGAACAAGCAAGAGTAAAAAAGTAGTTTCACCATAAATAAGGGAGAACAAGAACATCAACAACAAAACAGCAGTTGTAGTAGCAGTGACACTTGAATTTAAGAACAAGTCAACATTGACTGACTACTGTCATGATTTTGGAATTCGTTACAATGCTAATTAGTAAGATACCACGCTACCTATTAACGCTTTCAATTAGGAAGCCATTAAATTATAAAAATGTGTTGACAGTTTGAGAATAAATATAAATCTATGTAATGCTTAACTATAGTTAAAATATCGAAATATCAGAGCATATTTGATGCTATATCACGAAAACATTATTAAGACTGTGATGATACTGGATAATTGATATGCATTATGAGCATAATAAAAATAGACTGCTATATAAGTATTTCCTTAAGTATGGCTAGTAGTTAAAAGTGCACTAGCAACTGACTATATAAATGTATAACTTCACAATAATGGTATCGCTGATAGAATCCCAATTATCTCCTGAGGACTCCGACGTCGTGGACACAAACTAGATGCTGCGCTGCAATTGCAAGAGCTAAAATGTTAACAAAAACAACAAGGAAACGGGGGGAGAAAATAAAATAACAGCTGGATGTGCGGCGGTCATGAAAGACTCAACCATGGTGTATCCCATGAACCTAGAATACCTGATTTTCGGAAGAATATGTCAAATTATAAAACGAATTATGAGACTCTATAAAAGGTTAGTCGTAGCGAAGAACAAAGTGTATGTCAAGGAAACAAGCAATTAACGAACCAATCATCAAATATCTACACTGTCTACGAAATGCGATAAGATATTGTGAATTCTAGAACTCGGACAAGAAGAACAGACTATAAAAATAAATTAACTCAATTAAGATCAATTGAAGGTATGTACATTGCGTCACACAGAAATAAAATATTGGAACAGCTACAAATAGGAAACATGTCCTTAAATATGTGCATTTCCTTTATACAGCAACAATAATTAATACAGAAATACAACAATCATAGAAGTCAACCCGGCGAACAAATAGTCGCTGATACGTACATGTTAAAAAAGAAAAAAAATGTTGGCATTGTGAACGTGTACACGAAATAAAAAGGGAAAAATCACCAGCATTTGGAAAAAAATTACAAATTACCCAAGAATAAACCATTTTAAGCAGTATGCAAGTTCAAAAAGAAAAAGTCGAAAGAGTTAAAGTAATTGAAACAATAGGGAAGTATATATATTAAAATACAAAAATAAAAATGTTAGGAAAATTGTACAAAAGTTTGCTCGGATTCGTACTCTATACCTAATGTGGAGGTTGCGATACATGCGCTTGCAGGAATGAGCGTTTTTACAAAAATAGATTTGAAAACGGCATACCACCAAATCCAAAAAAAGTATCAACGATAAATACGCCGATAGGGTTGCTAAACAAAAAATAACAATGTCGATTTTGGATATGCAAGTAAAGTAACGCTTATACCTAAAACTTCCTGGGAACACATTGAAAAGCTGACTTTACGAAAGAGCAGTGTACAACTCCGCAAATTTGATGGATCGGTCATAAAAAACTTTAGGATACTTTGAAAGTTCCTGAGAGTTAAAAGACAAATTCGAAGTAATACTTATAATTGTTGCAAAAAGATCGACGGACTCCTGGGAAACGATCTACTTAAAATAAATTCTACCAAACTAATAAATGAGATAAAAATAGAAAATAACGGAAAATTTAAAAAAACTACAAAGCTACTTTAAAATTTGAAAACAATGTAATTCCCTATTATTATGAAGCACAAAAATTACCAGTATATTTGTTTCCATTAGTAGTAGCGAAATCAGGTAAATTAATTGAACAGAACCTTATTGAACATGGGAATCACCGATTGTAGTTTTGAAAGTCAGACAGAGATATACGTATATGTTGAGATTATAAAATAGGCGTAAACCACAAAGTTTGCTCGGATTCGTACTATATACCTAATGTGGAGGTTGCGATACATGCGCTTGCAGGAATGAGCATTTTTACAAAAATAGATTTGAAAACGGCATACCACCAAATTCCAAAAAAAGTATCAACGATAAATACGTCGATAGGGTTGCTAAAATGGAAAAGAATACAGTATGGAATAAAACAGCAAGCACATTATTTACAAAAGACATCGAACAAGTTTTAGGATAAGATATATAAAATATGGTCTGTTACCAAGACGATATATGCATAGAAGCAAATAATGAAATTGAATTAAAAAAAAGAAAACCGACATCGGCTAGAACAAATTAAGTAATGCGGGATTACTATAAATGAATGAAATGCGTAAATAGTAGTCATATATCATGTTTAGGGTATTCCATTTCAAAAGAATATTATATCACTAGATCAAGCGTTAATAGAAAAAATATTTAAAATACCTATACCTACAAATAAAACGGAACGTGAATCTCTTCTGGGGTTAGTCAATTTCTACAGGCGATATTTACCAAAATGTATAGACCTGACTGAACCCTTTTCAAATTTAAGAAAAAAGAATAGTGATATTTAGTCAGGAAAACAACAAAAAGCTTTTGAGAGATTAAAATTAGTTATGGCAAAGAAACCAGTAAACAAATGTTGATCCCCTGAAGCACACTACGTTAACAACAGATGCAAGTGAACATTCGATATCTGGAATATTATCAAAAAAGGGCATTTGATAATGTATTTTTGAAGAAGACTAACGAACTCTTTATTTAATTTTTTTAAATATAGAGACAGAAGCATTCTCAATTGTATGATGCACTACCAAGGTAAGAGTATTTCTTATTCGAAAAAAAATTACCCTGAGAAGAGACTATAGAAATAAGAAGTAATATTCAATCCAAGAAAAGAATTACCCAAAGTTACGACATCGAGAATATTAAAGTTGCCACTAAGGTTAATGGTATTTGACTTTGATATATAATATATCAAAGGAAATTCAATGTCACACGTAGATTCACTATCAAGATTGCGAATTTACAAGGAGTCAAAAGATAAAACAAAAAATAATGTGAAGATACATTCTTCCATTGGGTAGAGACTAATGTTTGATATTTAGATAGAATGGTTATGGAAACTAGACATGATCCAGTACTAAGTAGGATAACCTCGAGAATAAGACAAATATATGGGAAAATTGTTCCAATGCAGAGATACCTTACGAAATATAAAGCATAAATTAAGAATAGAAAATCGAGTGATTTATAATAGAGATCTGGTAATTCCCGCAAAAACACAAAAAATGTGGCGATAAAAAGTTACATGATGAAATACACTGTGGGGTAGCGACCACACAATAAATAATAAAACTAGAAGCATGGCGGACGAGATATTCACATGATATCGAGAAATATATAAAAAGATGTAAAAATCTTGAGAATTAAGAGAATTTACACAGAATACTTTACGTTCATTGTCCAGAGAAGTCCACCCATTGAGTCATGTGCATGTGGATCATGCGTACATTTCTTTAATGGGACTCTTATTAATAATAGATTCTTTTTCAGCCTGGTCTGAAGTAGTCCGCGTGCCGGATGAGAATATTTCTACCATTAAACAGATTCTAAGGGTCACATTCTCTAGAGTTGATACCCCCAAAGCCCTGCTATCTACCAGTGCTCCAGAGTTTTGAGATGATGGTCGTAATTTATGGTTGAAATAAAAAGAATGTAAACCGTATCAGACCCCGCTATATAAATCTCAATCGAATGGGTTGGTGGAAAGAATGGTGCAGACCGTAACATCGAGATTGAAAGCATGTTCTCAGCAAACAGAAAAAATGGAAGGGTAGTCTACCAAAGCTGTGTTTAAGCAATCGAACAATAGCACACGTGGGAAGATCAGAAAACTTATTAGCTTTAATGGGAAGACAAATTAGAGATCCGTTAACTATGTCATGTACTGCAAATACAAATCTGGTACAAAAATGAACAAAGAATCGAATCCAGATATGGCTAGAATTCATCGTGCGAATCGGCTACAATAAAGCTATAATAAATCTAGAAAATAGTGTGTTAGCCCATGCAGACCAAATACGTTTCGAGAGTAAATACGAATAGCAAGATGAACAAATGCTTCGACTCCTATCGTTATTGACTCATTAGAACAACCTGTACAAAATGAAACGTTAGAAGATGAAACAATGGTAGATCAAGCATGGCAAACTGAGAATTCGGAGTCGGATTCGAGTCAAAGTATAAAAGGGGACACCCTAGTTACAGTTTACTGCGAGATAGTTCGGATATCAAAAAGAAAGGAAGAAAAGAGAGAAAGAAGAGCAGAGTGATATCAAAAATGAAACGATCATTAAAAGAGGTGCAAAAAGTGGGAAACCGATGCCAGCAACAGAATAATCTGAGTAATACGAAATTTATAAATGACCATTAACTGTTGTTCCCCGTGCTGTATCCACGCCACTGGGGTAGCTGGGGTACCCTCTCCAGGTTGTAGCCTGTACGTTAGTTGGTTGAGTGTTTTTTAGGGTAGCCTTGGCAGTGTGATATAGAGGGAAGTCTATTCCCATGTATCACACCTCTCTATATGTCACTGATTGATGTAGGAAAACGTCGACCTGCCGTAGGGGCTCAACTCCGGATTTTACTCGAGTTTTACTCTTAAAGTATTTTCCATGCCACAAAATAGCAGAAGGTTTGAAATAAAGGTTTTACTTTCAACTAGGTGGACTGTCTTCCAAGGCTGACGAACTCCACATAATCGAAGCAATTTATATGTATATTACATATATGCCGCTAGACACACACATATACATATATGTCCATATATATATGTATATATATATATACAAGCACACATAGATCGTATCAAACGGTCACGACTTCGACTGTTATATATAAACATTTCTCTCATTGGTACCACAATTATTTCTTTCTCTCCCTTTATCTGTCTATGTATCTCTCTTACTCTCTCTCTACCTCGCTTTACTTTTTTTCGTTTTCTCTGTGTGTCTCTCTCTCTCTTTATATATATATATATATATATATATATATATATATATATATATATATATATATATATATATATATATATTAAAAAGCGTTATTTAAAACCTGTACATTAAAGTGCCCGTTGTATACGTTTTAATTAAACACATTATATTATAGCTCATGTACAGCTTAAAATGGTGCAATGTTTTGTGTTTTCAACAGATTTATGATACATACTGTATATATGGAAAAGGAAAAGCAAAATATTAACGAAGGCAAATACATTAAATTATTAAAAACGTAGTGCAAATAAGTACATATTTGTTATAATTAATAATGCATAGTGGGATTAAAATCCATAAAGGGTATGCGCATAAATATTTAGGAAATTGTGATCATTTTATAATGTTTGGAGGGTTTTATAATGTTGTGTCTATTACCGTTTATTTTGTGAGAAAAACACTTTTTTAAATATTAGAATTCTTAAGTTAATTTAAGTAGTTACTAGAGTGTATATGTATTTCAATTTCAGTTTATTATATAGGAAATCAGAATGTTCCTCATTTCACTTATGAATTCATGAATACTAAGAAATGCATAACTGTTAAAATGATAGCAATATTAAAATAAATTAGATATAGTTGGGGCTAGAATTAATATTTCAGTATAAATATTTGAGAGAATTGCATCAAATAAAACTTATAAAAGGTATTATGCTATTCGGTTTGGGCGCTTGGTGTTCATTGTTCTCTTTACGTAAATATTCTTAAGAAATTTAGAAAAAAATCATTTGCAAATATATATAATTTAAATTAATTATCCAGGCAATTACCATTCACTGTTAGACTTATAAAAGAGAAATCTCTTAATAATAATTCAGAGTATGTTATCTCTATATCTTTTTTAAATTGTTTTATAAATGTTTAAATTACATCATAGCCAAGTTACTCTGCAAACTCTTCGTACCTTTAAATTCATAATAATAAATTAAAAATAGAGAAGGATGTTGTAGTTTGCTTAAAGCATCTTGCGTAGTATGTACGAAGTTGTGTTTGAAGACTATGACAATGGTAGAAAACACCGTTTAATACGTGACAAGGTAAACCGAATGCATGATTATATTGAGGGATTTCAATAATTATCGATTAATTATTTACGCTGTGTTTCTACTAAACTGCATTGTAAACACAAATTCCTTACGAATTAAAACATAGTTTATTTTATTTTTTTCTAATTCTTTTTATATTTTTTATTATTTAAACATTCATGTATTTAGTTACTTCCATATTTTATTTATTTCACACTATAATTATATTTATTAATGGTTTTTCGATTTGACATTTTTCGCTAACTAAATCTTCTATTAGAAACTTTGCTTTTTAATTCGTTTCTTTTTAAAGGTATTTTTCTTTCTTCTTTATTTATTTCTTTTGTCTATTTATTTATTTACTTAAATATGTTTTTCTAATTCATTTTCTATTCACTTAGGGCTCTTTTTTAACATGACATTGAACTAAGTTATACGTAATCTTTAACTGCTCTGTTCGTATATAAATCGATGCGAAACAGGTGTCTCCCTCTACTAATTATATTAATACTAAAATTGTTTACGCTTATTTAATTATGTGTAGTATATATTTTATTCGTCATGATACATTGCTCACTTAAGGCTCTCAGTCCTCACGCTAACGCACACCCAGTATTTACTCTTCTTTCTTTTCTAGTTGGGTAGTGTGTTATCTATCCTGTGGTAATGATATCATTCCCCAATGTATTAACTCTTAACTTTTTTGTGGTGTTCGTTCGTCATGATATCCTGTCAGTCATTACCTCCTTTTTTAGGTCAGTGTATGTAGTTCGTTCATCATCATATAATCCTCTCAGCCTAGCAAAAATATGCGACTGGGGAAAGCATCATTTATATGACGATCATATATATGCTTATGATAATGGTAATACAGCTTTGGTAAGTCATTTCTCAATTGAATAGTGAGGTTAAGCAACACTGAAAGTGGTCAAGTCTTTGAAAATAAGTGATGCCATGCGTTTGGAAGTAGAAGTTGTTGTAACAGGAAAGGTATGCATCCGTCACTTTGGCTGTTAGACGAACATACACACACTGCATATCATTTCGTCTTGCATGAAGAAAACACTGAATTAATTCCAAATCTTTTCTGATCATCTTAACAATGTTTTTTAGTTGTTTTCAATGTTTCGTTGTCAGATCGAGGATATTTGGTAACCCTTGATTCATTATATGTTTATCATTACGCATAGCCTCTAGATACAGGATGAAGCTTGCAACAATGTATACTTTATTACGTCAGGAGAAAATAACTTTTGTTGTTTTCTATTGACAACTTATTCATATACGTCACATTTCGTTAAGAGAATGCACTGTATTATTATTTTTTTCTCTCTGTGTGCGGTTGGCTGTCAGCTATAATCAAAGTCAATACATACAATTTCTTTTTAAAACAAAACCAAATCTAGACATAATTTACTATCATTAGTGCAGGCAATGTGTGTCAAACCTAACGCCCGTGGGCCGGGTTAGGCATTCAGACATGTCCAATCCCGTCTACAGATGGATTCTATTTTGTGAAAACAGTATTATACTTTAATAAGATAAGCAGGCAAAATGATATGACGTTAATTAATGAGTAGATCGAGTGTCTGTGCATAAAAGTTAGTTAGGGTAGAGGGATATGATGAAAATCCGTGAGTGGAGCGGAATAAATGGAGTATTAATCATAGCTGCCTAAAAGGAGAGTAAGAGGATGACGTAAATAACTAAATGACGCTAATAGAATAGCAATGTAACATTCTAAATAATAATAGCAGCAATCGCGTAAGCGGAATACAGTAAGAGCATGGCGTAGATAATTGAATTACGTAAATAATGAAGAACAACATTTGAAACATGTTTTTAAAAAGAATTTATTATTAGCAGCTAGGATTTGTCTTTATTATAACGATTTTACTCTGAAATGCTTCCATTGTATTCTTACGTCAGTAGCCGGACCTCATATAAATTACATGTTTGTGTTTTATATTAATCTGTATGATAATTGTTTTCTGTAAATAATAATAGTAATGAGACTAAGTGTATATGTCTATTTAATATCTTTAAATAAATAAAACGAATGTCACTTTATAATGTATATTTATTTAAACGTGTAACAATTAGATTAAAAAAAAAGAATGCAAATAATATGTTTAATTATTTAATTCAACACCGATGACATTATTCTATGAGTGTCGTTATATTCGATGGTGGCATAATTTATTTTAAGTTGTATAATATCTGAATATTTGACGCACATCCACAACAGATGATAAGTAATCACTTGATTTGCATTTAATTTTTCGCAATCGGACGATTCGTATTTTTTGTCAGACGTAACTACAAACACGTGCACTGTAATGCAGAACACCACCACGAATTTAAATGGTGTAATTTTGATCAGCGTCTCTGGCTACTTTAAATCTGGTTTGTTCTGAACATTTCTGAAAACGGTCCACGTGTTTTGACATATGGAATGCCTAAATAAGAATGTTGGACAATGTCTACACAATTCCTAACTGGAAGCAAGAAGTGCTTAACGCAGATATTTATTTTCCAAAAAATATATTAATTAAAAGAAAAAACATATTTTAAAAAGTAAAAAGCGGATAAAAATTGTATTCTGTAGCATATGTTTTATACTATAATAACGTTGACACACCGGTTCTCGTCAGATCTAATATTTCCTTAACTGTGCGTAAAAAGAATACTTAAAAAAACATGGAGTAACGTCATTAATGTTATGATTACGTTATCATTTTTACCTAAATTCATTGCGCGTTGTTTACCTACACGGACGAATTAATTATTTGATCAAAATGAAATATAATTAACAAAGTTCCCTGGATAATGTGATTTCAGATTGTATACGGTTATAGGGGTTTATCTTGATTTTAAGGTTATTAATCAAATCAAATATAGGTATCCGGTACGAGCGCAAATCATCCGCTATTAGTGCCGTCTCTTTAGTGAAATCAAAGATCGGGTTGTTTCTGATTTTACATGGGTATGGGTGTTTATCTCATTAAATACTAAGGTAGCTTTTAAACAGATATACGGCTAGTAGTAATTGTGTACTCGACACACATATTGATTCGCCTCTGTTTAACCAATGCATATTTAAGGCTTCACCCATATTGTTTATGAATAAATTAAATTAATCTTTTAGAAACGTCACTAGTAACATCGTCATCGTTTAAAAAGTTATTAAGAAAATATAAGAATTGGTTACTGATACCCTTCGACATAAAAGTGTATTTGTTTTTTTTATTCAGGGTTGAATTAATCTGGTTATGTGTGATGCTATCTCGTCAGTGTCAGGGTATTTCTGTTTTGTAAGCCCATTACCCTGTACCGGGAAACAGATTAAAATATGTTTGCCTCATCATCAGAGGCGTCATAAAATGATCCGTTCGTACAATACCGAAATCATATATACGTCTATCTGCAAATTTCTCCCCAGATTCCCGTATCCGCCCAAGCAAATAAAAAGTTTTTAGTTGTGCAAAACAGACCCGAAACAGGTTATAAAAGTGTGCCCCTTCTACGAAAATACCTAAAACCAAGCCTGCAATCTGGAAAATCACGTCCTTAACTCTCGATATCTTCAGATTCCGGAAGACTTTCTACTCGAATAGCTTATTTTCACGAACTGCTCCTTATTTCCCTGACTGTACCCACATGCATAAATTTAAATGTAATGTGAACAAACGTCTCGCTGCACAACTCCACACTTTGGATGCCTGTATAAATCTGAGTCCTAATCCACAGTGACTCCTTACGTCTCAGTGGCAGTGTTGCTTGTTTGCGGTGAATAGAAGTAATTAATTAAAAGAAAAACTATCGACCAGCTCATCGTTCATGTGTGTTATGAAAACAAATAGTTATAGAGTGTTATGATTCAACAAGTCGATTGACTTGTGGCTTGCTGTCGATCGATGTATGGTTAATTCATATTTAACACTACATCCCTATTGTAACTAAGTTATATAACACCCACACACACCCTACACCTTACAAACTCTACACCGAACCCCATTCATGAGCTATTACTAATACACTATGTATCGCTTTTACGATATGTATATGATGGTTTTGTGTAATTACTCTAAACATGCATACACACAT